>CM055124.1:60421932-60936932 GCA_029206835.1 Rana muscosa | reverse complement strand
GTCCGGAGGGGTGAGAGCACCTGCTCACAGCTTTAATCAAGTACTTTGTTGGGCCTATAGACTGCCTTGGCCCATCGGATTATATTTCCCTCTTCCTGTCAGGAGACTAGTTGGAGGACTGAGTCACATAGTCTCCGGGGAGTTATTCTACTACTTTTTACCTTGTTGGATTACAAATGTTGTTCCTGGTATGTGCACCATCGATCATCTGGCATGCGAAGATTCCTTCTCTAGAGACTGAGTTTTACTTGAGTCAGGCCTGACTGGGAGTTGATAGTACTGTTGGGTGCCATATTGCTAACGGGGACTCAAGCTATATGTTAGTGTGTGTTAGAACAAATTGTGCACTATAATTAACTACTGTTAGTATTACTGCAGGGCTCTGCTTGCATGTGTTATATGGAATATTGATTGTTAACCCCTTTTTTACCTACAAGTAAACCTTTTACACTTTCTCAAACCTGGTATTGGAGTGTGTGTGTGTGTGTGTGTGTGTGTGTGTGTGTGTGTGTGTATGTATGTATGTATGTATGTATGTATATGTGTGTGTGTGTGTGTGTGTGTGTGGCGGGGTCTCTAAATTTAGGTAGGACACTCAGGTGTGTAAGTATGGGAATAATGGACCATTTGTGTTCGTGGAGGATTGGACGGTGTAATAATCTCCTTGGCCTCTGGGTGGTGGGGTACCCGTAGGCTCGAGGTAGATTGGCCGTCACAGAGTGCTGTCCCTTTTTGTCCCTTTCCAGAGATGGTACGGCGAGGGTGGGGAACCTGCCGTGGTGTCGATGGGAGGAGATAGAAGGGGGAGACGCCCTAACCACGAGGTCTTTTGGTGGATCTTCTTCACGCGCACAGGCACCTTAGGCCTGGGTGCGGGCGGTTCCGGATTCCGGCCCAGGCGCCCTAGGTCTGACCGGAATGGAGTTGGAGTCCATCCCAGGCACCTTCAGCCTGGGGTGAGGTACTAAACCAGGAGGCCTGGGGCCCAGTGACTTCGACTGGGTCCCGCGAGGGTGGAGAAGTCCGAGGTTCCCTGAAGTGGATGGGGCCCATGTCTGAGGTGAGGAGGCCGGGGAGGTTATCCATTCGGAGAGTCTGGAGCAGCATCAACCCAGTGACGGAGGGACATCTTCCCCTAACAGGGGCCACAGCGCAGCGAAGGTACTCCTATCTACGTTCTCTTGAGTCGCTGGTAGAGACTCTCAAGTTCTAAGTCCTTCCTAGCTAATGTTATAGTAACCGCTGGTGAGATCGCAGTGGTTTAGCTGACAACCAGGATAGTGCCTCGCCCTGCTCACCCCCTGTATCAAAATGTTATCAAGTCGCTACCAGTTGGCTACTGAAGCACTGTTTATTGTGAGATATGCAATAAAACAAGAGTTGGACTGTGATCGGTGTGTGGAACTTTGGTTAATGGGAGCAGAGGGAAGTGTTGGCACAGCAGGACTTGGTTCTAGACAAAAGCACACAGGCCCGAGGAAATATCTGGTACTGGCCTTCACCTCACCCACAGCTATGGGGAGGACATGGGCCGTAGCGCATCTCACCCTGTCGTATGACATACCCCTAGACCAGTGGTTCTCAACCTGGGGGTCGGGACCCCCTCGGGGGTCAAATGACAATTTTGCCAGGGGTCACCAAATCCTGGGCTGTTCCTGAAGCCTGCGCTTCTCTCCCAGCCTTTTCGCGGCCGCTCAGCAGGGCTGTTCCTGGAGCCCGCGGCCGCCCACTCAGCCTTTTTGCTGCCGCCCATTCAGTTTACGGCATGGCTGGGGGGGGGGGGCAGAGACTAGAGGTCAGCTGACTGGAGAGGAATGAGAAGTGAAAGGGGCTGGAGGAAACCCTATCTTCTGATTTTAGCACAGGTGTCACTGCTATGAGACACCACAAAGTCGGAGACACAGTGAAGCTGGAGACACAGTTAGTAACACTACCTGTGATTATAGTTGCCATTAAAAGTCCCCACTACAGTTCTTAGATCAGCTGATGACCTTGATCAAGAGCACCTAAGTTGGCTGACCAGAACAACCCCCAGCACTGCCACTCATCCCAACTCCATGCCTCTAAAAATAGAGAAGGGAGCAGAAAAGAGGGGGAGGAACAAAGAAATAGGGAGAGAAAGAATAAGGGAGAGAACAAAAGACAGCTAGAGAGAGGGATGGGGGAAAAAAAATAGAAATTGGGATAGAGAGAGAGAAAAAGGGAAAGAAAGGAGAACAAAGAGAAAGAGTGGTACATCCTAAAATGTACCATACAGGGTTTTAATAAAGTATGAGTGGAAGGGACTCGGGGAGCGTTAAATGTCCATGGGTTAGGGGCACAAATTACTTGTCTTGCCTTGGGTGCTGACAACCCACGCTACGAAAATAATTTTACTGTTAGGGGTCCCCACAACTTGGGAAATTTTATCAAGGGGCCACGGCACTAGGAAGGTTGAGAACCACTGCCCTAGACAAAAGAGATGGGGTGAGGCCATATATATATATATATATATATATATATATATATATATATATATATATATATATATATATATATATATATATATATATATATATATATATATATATATATATATTATTGTGTGTGTACGTACATACATATATCTTGTCACTAGAAGAGAGGTATTGTAGGATTGTGCATAAACTGTTAAAGAGCTATATAGAAATAACACCCCTAGACTAGCTGTGCCAGAGAAGGGCTGAGTAGATTGCCGAGGGTTGGCTGTGTACAGGGCCCAAAAGCAAACCAGCGGCTCCCTTAGTCTGGGGGTAACACTACACTCTATTGGTGCTTGTCTTGGGGCACTGCACTTTTTTTTTTTCTTTTTTTTTTTATATGTGTGTGTGTGTGTGTGTGTGTGTGTGTGTGTGTGTGTGTGTGTGTGTGTGTATATATACACGTCTAGCGCACTCACCCCAGACTTTACCTGCTTTTCTTTACTTGACTCCTCCACAGGAAAGAATGAGGCGCACCGCACCAGCAGCCCGTACCCTCCTGGATGGGGAGGTTGAGCGGTGTTAGTTTTCGGGTCTGCCTGCGGCTGGTGTTAGAATCCTCCCGAGTTGATCTCGCCTCTGCATTTAGCCAGAAACAAGTCCTTAAGTCTCCCCAGTAAAGTAACTGTCCACACCAACTGAAAGTCCGACCTTTGTATTTATTTCACCACAGATAACAAATAGTCTCTATGAGAGCAGACAGGTTGGTACAAGACACAGGTCAGATAAAGTGGGAGGAGGTCCAGGCACAAACTCAATTTAGTTTCTCTTACTGTTCTGATTTCACAAACCGGTTTGGGCGCACGGTCTCTGCCACCGACAGGGTGAATATGAAAGTCACTGCCACTGACTTGTTGAAGTTGGTCACTGCCACTGACCTGGTGAATAGGGCCTTACCCTATTTGGTCACTGCCACTGACCTGGTGTGCGTAGAGTCACTGCCACTATGACCTACAGAACATGCACTTCCTTCTTGAAGAAACTTGGCCCATGTCAAGGAGAAGAACCTCCCTTCGGAGAGTTACCAGAGGCCCCCACTGTCACCACGACTCTGCGCTGGGTCTTCAGAAGGGGGTCACCTCCCTGGCCTCCTCGATCCTGGATACGGGTCCCCTCGCAAGGCGGCACCCTGGGAGCCCTCAATCCCCGACGGAACCCAGCCGAAGGCGATGGACTCCGGGCCCTTTAAAATAGTACCTCACCCCAGACTGAAGGTGTCTGGGATGGAACAGGAACTCAGCCTCCAAAATAGTACCTCACCCCAGACTGAAGGTGTCTGGGATGGAACAGGAACTCGGCCTCTGGGCCTAGGGCACCCGGAGATGACACACGCGCACCACCCAGGCTGAAGGTGCCTGGGCGCGACCCCTCTGGAAGATGACCGCCCCTTTATATACCCTCTCCCGACAGGCACAGCAGGTTCCCCGCCGTCACTGCTGCCGAGAGGGGACAAAAAAGGCACTGCCTTGTATCAGTGGTTCAACCCTGGCCTACGGCAACAGCGCCAGCTGTAGGCCACAGGGAACAACACATCAACACTATCTCCCAGGGACAGAAGTTATCAAAGAAACCTGACAATTAGTGTATCTGAGCCATATTACCACTCAGGTACTCCCCCTAAATATAGCACCCCGTTACACACACATATATCTCTATTGGTGCTTGTTTTGGGGCACTGCATTTTTATTTTATTTTTCCCCCTTTTTATAGTGTGTGTGTGTGTGTGTGTGTGTGTGTACATGTATATCTTTACTGGTGCTTGGTTTGGGGCACTGCATTTTATTTATTCCCCCCCCCTTTTATTTGTGTGTGTATACATATATATCTCTATTAGTGCTTGTTTTAGGGCACTGCACTTTCTTCTTAGTTTTTTTCCTCCTTTTTGTGTGTGTGTGTACGCATATATAAATATCTCTTGGTGCTTGTTTTGGGGCACTGCATTTTATAAAAAATTTTCCCCCTTGTGTGTGTGTGTGTGTGTACATATATACCTCTATTGGTGCTTGTTTTGGGGCACTGCATTTTATTTATTTTTGTGTGTGTGTGTGTGTGTGTGTGTATGTGTGTGTGTGTGTGTATATATAATGTATATGTATGTATGTGTGTGTGTGTGTGTGTGTGTGTACATGTATATCTCTTAGTGCTTGTTTTAGGGCACTGCACTTTCTTCTTTTGTTTTTTCCCTCTTGTCTAGGGGTACCTTAGGAGGGGAAGGGAGCGGGGACACCACGCCTGGCCTTCACCACAGGTGTCAGTGCGGTATAAGCAAAGTTCTTTTACCTTTTTGTCAGTGTTGTGCACCTGGAGCCTCCACCGAGAGTTACCTTGAACAATGTCTGTCAGGAAATGAGCCCCACAGCATTAAAGTCCAACACTCCTTTATTCTTCTCGAATGAACACAATCAGTTGAACTCCCTTGGTAGAAACAGAACAGAAAAGGAGGTGTGGATGCGAGTAGGCCCAGACACAATGTGTTCTCCACTTTCCTTCCTGAAAGTGGGCTGCGGTCTCCGAGCGAGGGGGGATTTCCCTCCAGGCGGTCTCCGACGAGAGGCTCACCCGTCACTGGCAATATGCTGCACCAGGTCTTCGAGTGAGGAGCTCCCCCCGGTCCATTACGCCTTCCGGATTCGGGTACCCACTCCCGGGGTTTCCTAGGATCTCCTTCCCTCGTGGAACTCAGTGTTGGGCACTGAGCTCCAGACCTCCATCTGAGTACCTCACCCCAGGCTAAAGGTGCCTGGGATGGAACACGACCTCCAGGTGTCCTCTAGCTCTGCCTAGAGAACCGACACGAACCACCGTCCACAGGCTGAAGGTGCCTGGGACTCAACCCTGTGACAAAGATGGCCAGCCACTTTATACCCTCTCCCAGCAAGCACGGCGGGTTCCCCGCCCCACCATACCGCTGCCGAGGGAGGACAAAAAGGAAGCGCGACACACAGCAATGATTCAACCCCAACCCAGAGCGACAGCGCCACCTGCTGGGTTGCAGGGAATTGCACATCACTAATGTCTCTGCCAAGTTCAAATTTACACCCGGGAAAGTACATACCCGCTACGTATATACATATATATCTTTATTGGTGCTTGTTTTGTGGCACTTTCTTTCTTTCTTTTTTTCCTGTGTGTGTGTGTGTGTGTGTGTGTGTGTGTGTGTGTATACATATCTCTATTGGTGCTTGTTTTGGGGCACTGCATTTTATTTATTTATTTTCCCCCCTTTTTTATGTGTGTGTGTGTGTGTGTGTGTGTACATATATATCTCTATTAGTGCTTGTTTTAGGGCACTGCACTTTCTTCTTTGTTTTCCGTGTGTGTGTGTGTGTGTGTGTGTGTGTGTGTGTGTGTGTGTGTGTGTGTGTGTGTGTGTATATATATATAGTGCCTTGCGAAAGTATTCGGCCCCCTTGAACTTTTCATCCTTTTGCCACATTTCAGGCTTCAAACATAAAGATATAAAATTTTATTTTTTTGTGAAGAATCACCAACAAGTGGGACACAATTGTGAAGTGGAACGAAATCTATTGGATATTTTAAACTTTTTTAACTAAGAAAAAAATGAAAAGTGGGGCGTGCAAAATTATTCGGCCCCCTTGCGTTAATACTTTGTAGAGCCACCTTTTGCTGCGATTACAGCTGCAAGTCACTTGGGGTATGTCTCTATCAGTTTTGCACATCGAGAGACTGAAATTCTTGCCCATTCTTCCTTGCAAAACAGCTCGAGCTCAGTGAGGTTGGATGGAGAGCGTTTGTGAACAGCAGTTTTCAGCTCTTTCCACAGATTCTCGATTGGATTCAGGTCTGGACTTTGACTTGGCCATTCTGGATACGTTTAGTTGTGAACCATTCCTTTGTAGATTTTGCTGTATGTTTGGGATCATTGTTTTGTTGGAAGATAAATCTCCGTCCCAGTCTCAGGTCTTTTGCAGACTCCAACAGGTTTTCATCCAGAATGGTCCTGTATTTGGCTGCATCCATCTTCCCCTCAATTTTACCATCTTCCCTGTCCCTGCTGAAGAAAAGCAGGCCCAAACCATGATGCTGTCACCACCATGTTTGACAGTGGGGATGGTGTGTTGAGGGTGATGAGCTGTGTTGCTTTTACGCCAAACATATCGTTTTGCATTGTGGCCAAATGTTCGATTTTGGTTTCATCGGACCAGAGCACCTTCTTCCACATGTTTGGTGTGTCTCCCAGGTGGCTTGTGGCAAACTTTAGACAAGACTTTTTATGGATATCTTTGAGAAATGGCTTTCTTCTTGCCACTCTTCCATAAAGGCCAGATTTGTGCAGTGTACGACTGATTGTTGTCCTGTGGACAGACTCTCCCACCTCAGCTGTAGTTCTCTGCAGTTCATCCAGAGTGATCATGGGCCTCTTGGCTGCATCTCTGATCAGTCTTCTCCTTGTCTGAGCTGAAAGTTTAGAGGGACAGCCAGGTCTTGGTAGATTTGCAGTGGTCTGATACTCCTTCCATTTCAAAATGATCGCTTGCACAGTGCTCCTTGGGATGTTTAAAGCTTGGGAAATCTTTTTGTATCCAAATCCGGTGACCTGCCGAGAATTGCCCCTCACCGGATTTCGCCCGCTCTGACCTGCGCATGCGCAACACTTGCGTGTCCGCTCACGGCAGATCTCCGAAAATAGCCGAATGGATTATAACCCATATTCGGCGCATGTGCTTTGAGCACAATATTGTGCCACACGCTCCCGATGCTCGCTCCACTCTGCAAGGGGGCGGGTGTATTACTATTATAATGAGCGGACGCATGTTTAAATAAAGGAATTGATGGACAGAGAGGGCGGGTAGTTCAATATGGATGGCCGATTTGAATACTTGTCAGAATTGTTAAAAAAAAATCTTATATCTTTTTTTTTTAAACAATTCTCTGACAAGTATTCAAATCGGCCATCCACATTGAACTACCCGCCCTCTCTGTCCATCAATTCCTTTATTTAAACATGCGTCCGCTCATTATAATAGTAATACACCCGCCCCCCTTGCAGAGTGGAGCGAGCATCGGGAGCGTGCGGCAACGACTGTCACAATACCCTGTTGATTGCGCAGTCGCAGTCTACAGCTCTTAATGTTCGGCAATTTTCGGAGCTAGAGCGCTGCGCCTGCGCAGTCCAGGCTGGCAGAATCCGCAGGGGGGGGCAGATCTCGGCAGATCACCGGCTTTAAACTTCTCCACAACAGTATTACGGACCTGCCTGGTGTGTTCCTTGGTCTTCATGATGCTCTCTGCGCTTTCAACAGAACCCTGAGACTATCACAGAGCAGGTGCATTTATACAGAGACTTGATTACACACAGGTGGATTCTATTTATCACCATCAGTCATTTAGGACAACATTGGATCATTAAGAGATCCTCGCTGAACTTCTGGAGTGAATTTGCTGCACTGAAAGTAAAGGGGCCGAATAATTTTGCACGCACCACTTTTCAGTTTTTTATGTGCTAAAAAAGTTTAAAATATCCAATAGATTTCGTTCCACTTCACAATTGTGTCCCACTTGTTGGTGATTCTTCACAAAAAATTAAAATTTTATATCTTTATGTTTGAAGCCTGAAATGTGGCAAAAGGATGAAAAGTTCAAGGGGGCCGAATACTTTCGCAAGGCACTGTGTGTGTGTGTATATATATGTGTGTATATGTATGTGTGTGTGTGTGTGTGTGTGTGTGTGTGTGTGTGTGTGTGTGTACATGTATATCTTTACTGGTGCTTGGTTTGGGGCACTGCATTTTATTTATTTCCCCCCCCCCCTTTTATTTGTGTGTGTGTGTGTATACATATATATCTCTATTAGTGCTTGTTTTAGGGCACTGCACTTTCTTCTTAGTTTTTTTCATCCTTTTTGTGTGTGTGTGTGTGTGTGTGTGTGTGTATATATACATACATACATACATACATACATACATACATACACGTGTATGTATGTATGTATGTATGTATGTATGTATGTATGTGTGTGTGTGTATATATATATATATATATATATTCAATCTCTCTCTATATATATCTCTATTAGTGCTTGTTTTGGGGCTCTTTCTTTCTTTCTTTTTTTTCTCCTGTGTGTGTGTGTGTGTGTGTGTGTGTGTGTGTGTGTGTGTGTATACACATTTATATCTCTATTGGTGCTTTTTTTGGGGCACTGCATTTTATTTATTTATTTTCCCCCTTTTTATTTGTGTGTGTGTGTGTGTGTGTGTGTGTGTGTGTGTGTGTGTGTGTGTGTGTACATATATATGTCTATTAGTGCTTGTTTTGTGGCACTGCACTCCCCCCCCCCTTTTTTTGTGTGTGTATACATACTGTATTTATTGGCGTATAACACTCACTTTTTTTACCCTGCAAATAGAGAGTAAACTGTGCCTGTGTGTTATACGCAGGGGGCTGTGGAAAGGTTTTTTCCTGAAACTTCCCTTTTTTAAAGGTAGGGTTCGTGTTATACGCCTGTGCGTGATATATGCCGATTTAAATACGGTATATATCTCTCTATTAGTGCTTGTTTTGGGGCACTTCTTTCTTTCTTCTTTTTTTTTTTTTTTTCATCCCTTTTTTTTTTTGTGTGTGTATACACATATATATCTCTATTAGTGCTTGTTTTGGGGCACATCTTTCTTTCTTTCTTTCTTTCTTTCTTTCTTTCTTTCTTTCTTTCTTTCCTCCCTTTGTGTGTGTGTGTGTATACACATATATATCTCTATTGGTGCTTATTTTGGGGCACTGCATTTTATTTATTTTTTCCCCTTTTTTTATTTTGTGTGTGTGTGTGTGTGTATATGTATATGTATATGTGTGTGTGTGTGTGTGTGTGTGTGTGTGTGTATATATATATCTATTAGTGCTTGTTTTGGGGCACTGCACTAGAGATTGCACAGAAGCGGTGCGTCCATAGTGGGCGCAGGAGCGCCGCCCCCCCTTGCACCTGTGCCCGGCCGTCACTCACAACAATACATAGGTTCATTCATTGCATGAACCTATGTATTGTCGCCACCGCTGACACTATTCAGATGGCTGGCTCCCTGTTGAGCGCCGGCCATCTGAATAACAGCGTTTGGTTGGTCTTTAGAAGTGCATCGAGGGCGGGAGAAGACATCGAGGACGGCGCTGACCCGAGGAAGGTAAGTGCAGGGCTGGGGGGGGGGGGGGGACAAACTGGCTGCATTATGGGGGACAAACTGGTGGCGTTTGGGCACAGTGGCGGCAATTGACGTTTTTTCCTTTAAGTTTGTTTGCGCCCCCCCAAAAATTTTGAGCACCAGCCGCCACTGCATGCCACATCCCTGCCAAATGCTTTTCCCCAGATACAATACTTTAAAATAAACACTCAGGATACCAAGCTTTTGGCAAAGAAATGGCCGCGGCACTTTATTGTTTCACATTTAAATATCCTTCAATACTCCTTTTTTTTTTTTTTTTTTTTTTTTTTTTTATCAACCAAATGACATAGTGAATTCAAATAAACATAAGTTCTTACTGCTCAGTTATTGAAACTCGAGCAGCAGTACCACATATTTTACATAAAAAATAAACCGTCCCCACAAACCGGACTTCCAACACAAGGCCGGCCCCACCCCACCACCGCGGACATCTCCGCCTAAGCCTAAACTGAAAAAATCCACGCCTACATCTGAAAGTTGGACCCCATCTCTTCTGTACAAACCTGGGATACCACCTTCCAGATCCACATGCCGATAGAATAAACCACCAATTGTGGTATTAAACTTTCCAAGGCCCTGTTTATTCTTTTCCGCATCTTCTCCATCTGGCAATTTCTGTGCACTGTAAAAAAAACAATTGTAGTGGCAGTTCAGCCACTTGATCGCTCTTGCAGGCCACGGGAGGGGACAAACACCCCCCCCCCCCCCACGCTGCTTCTTTGGGCTTGCCATTGCGATCAGCGGCCCGGAGAAGGAATCGGTCGCCGCCAGAAGTTGATCATAGAGATTTCTGGAGACCAGATGGTCCCCAGTAATTTTTTTGACCCTCAGAGGCCCGGACGTGACGTTATAACATCACGTCCGGGCCGGCAGATGTAAACAATGCCGGAGACTCGGCTGGAAAGGCCGAGACAGTTCATTATTACATTTTTATTTTTATATTTTTGATCTCGGCCTTTCCAGCCTGAAGGGGAGATGTGGGGTCTTGTAGACCCCACCTCTCCATAAAGAGGACCTGTCGCGCATTATTCATATTACAGGGGATGTTTACATTCCTTGTAATAGGAATAAAAGTGAATACATTTTTTTAAAGAGAAAGTGTAAAAATAAAGGTAAAATAAACAAACATATTTCATTTTTTTTTTTTAAAGCGCCACGGTCCCCGTGTGCTCGTGCACAGAAGCAAACCCATACGTAAGTCACACCCACATATGTAAACGGCATTCAAATGCCACATGTGATGTATCACCGCGTGCGTTAGAGCGAGAGCAACAATTCCAGCCCAAGACCTCCTCTGTAACTCTAAACTGGTAACTTTAAAAAAAAAAAAAAAAATGAACGTCCTGAATATGGAGACTTTTAAGTACCAAAGTTTGGTGCCATTCCAAAAACCGCAGAGGTGATCAAATACCACCAAAAGAAAGCTCTATTTGTGGGTAAAAAAGGACCAAAATTTTGTTTGTGTACAACATTGCACGACCGCGCAATTGTCAGTTAAAGCGACGCGGTGCCGTATCGCAAAAAATGGCCTGGTCATTAAGGGTGTAAATCCTTCCGGGGCTGAAGTGGTTAAAGATGACCAGTTAAGTCTCACAAAATAGAATAGCAGCTTCATTGAAAACTTCAGCTTCAGTTTGGGGTTTTCTCAATATTAATCGGCAAAATATCACTGGGCTATAATAATATTTTTATTATTAATAATAAGGTGTGTGTGTTTTTTTCCTTTTTATACTGTGGGACTTTATTAAAGCCGTATTAAACACAAAAGCAAACATTTATTATATTGCGCTATCAAGTTGGGCATTTATTAATTCCTATCCAAGTTATTGCCCCTAATAAAACCTAAAAACCAAGACTTATGTCTGGATGAAAGTGGAAAATACTTGTTGCCTGGCTGTGCAGGAGTGAGGAACTCAGTCATCTACTTCCCTTGCAAGGGTAGTGCTGCATGTACGGTGTTCCAAAAAAACAAAAAACTGTTGGCACGAATATAATTCCAGTATAATATAGTAATAGTCTACCTCTAACATTATCTCTGCCAGGCTGGAAATGCCAACCAGGAACACATGGCACTGCCAACAATGCACGTACCACCCTCTACGCCAACACGTATGGTGCCACCTACAGCTCCCATGCAAGTTCCAGTGGCTAGTGAGAAAAACTTACCACTGCCTGTGATGCAAGTCCCATATTCTACGCCCATACAGATGATGCCAGCTACTGTTCCCATGCAAGTTCCAGTGGCTGCGACCGTACCAACACAGACTGCAACCCATCTCTTTGCACATCCTGGTATGTACCACTGTTAATATCCTGGGTAGCTGCAGTATGTTTGTATTTCTGATGATTAACACATTGGGGGTTATGAACGAAAGGCAAATCCACTTTGCACTACAAGTGCACTTGGAAGTGCGGTTGCTGTAGATCTGAGGGGGACATGCAAGGAAAATAAAAAACAGCATTTTTGCTTGCATGTGATTGGATAATAAAATCAGCAGAGCTTCCCCTCAGATTTACAGCGACTGCACTTCCAAATGCAATTTCAAGTGTACTTTGCACTTGTACTTTGCACTTGTACTTTGCACTTGTAGTGCAAAGTGGATTTGCCTTTCGTAAATAACCCCCATAGTATTGTAGACTACAAAAGCATGTGGACTGCATTGCAAAAGCTCCCTTGGCAGGGGAGAAGACCTGACATTTCTCTGTTGCACTTTAGTGGCATTTGCAAGTCTAGCCCCACCCCTATCCTGTGACTGTGCAATAAAAGGAGAGGCAGGACACTGAGACCTCCTCCTGTCACACTGCTCTCTCCTGCTGTTGGTGTGCTCTTACAGCACAGCTAATTGGCTCCTTGTGTTGCTTCTGCCTCCCCCGGTCTTAAAGTGATATTAACCCACTTGAAGAGGCCCAGTTCACACTGGTGGGACAATCGATCTAAATTTGAGAGCACAAGTCGCATGACATGTAAAAATCAATGTGTTCCTATGAGGCCTTTCCTGACCTGCCAGGCTGCATGCTCGGCTAAGGGTCTGGTATGGATTTGGGGGGACCCCACGCCATTTTTTTTTCTTGCAGTCGGAATAAATTCAGATCCCGTTCATTAAAGTCACATAAAAGTCTGATCGATGTCTGGCTGAATTTGCAGGGCAAAGTTGGATCAACAGTCGCACGACTTTTATGTTGCACCAGAGTGAACCGGGCCTTACAAGTAAAAGATCTGTTTGTTGTTTTTTTTTGTTTGTTTTTTTTATGTCTTTTTATGTTTTGTTTTTTTTTGGGTTTATTTTGCTTTTGTTTTGTTTGTTTTTTGTTGTTTATGGTTTTGTTTTGTTATGTTTGTTTTTTTTGGTTTGTTTTTGTTTTTTGTTTATGGTTTTGTTTTGTTATGTTTTTGTGTAGCACACAGACCCCTCTTTACTGCCATCCTCCATTCGCAGTCGGGCACACTTGCTACTTGCCCGGTGTCCCCCCTTGTGTAGAGGGGCGAGCGGTGTTGTTGTTTGGGCCTTGCAGCAATTACCTCTCTCAAGTGGATCCCTTCTCTCCGTTGTCTAGGTAGAAGTCTCTCAGAATAAGGCCAATGTCCACACAGGAGTAAAACCCAAGCGGCAAGGTTTTATTCTTTATATTTGCAGTAAACTTGAATAGAGAGTAGGAAGATGAGAGAAGTAGGGGGATAAGGTTCAGGCACGCAACACAGGTTCAGGCACGCAGCCGGGATGAAGCACGGATAAATATTTAAATTTCTAAGAATGCGATCCGGAAATCCTCTGCCACAGGATTGTCACTAGTCCCGAACCTCCCAGCCAAGTAATAATGAGAGAGACCTTTGTACCAGATTGGCGTATTGCAGGGCTTGTAATAAAGATGGTGTAGAAAAAAATAAAGCCGTAAACCGCGCTAGCTTTTAAACAAATAAACAGCGGCACCTGTGATATGTGATAACATATAAAGTGTACAAAGATAAAAAGAACAAGTGCGCTAATGTGAATTGATTAAATAGTGAAAGTCAGTAAAAAACAGATCCACATATAATAATGAAAAAATATCATATGAAGTCCAATAGTGATACAAATCCACACCCAATAATGAAAAAATATGAAGTCCAATGGTGATACCATAAATTAGGTCTGAAACATATCAAAATAAAAAGTCCATTCAAATGTCAAAAAAATGAATGAAGAATGGAAGGAAGCCGTGAAGAGGTGAACCGCATCAGATTGAAATTCGGTGCATGCACACCCGTGTCCACCACCAACAATGCAACCTGCTTACCAGAGGTAAGAAACAATTGAGCCCATCCGCAATCCCAGGGGAAAATCCAGAGAAATCCAAGCGTCACTCTCCATTCACTGTCCTTTTCTGCAATGATGTCCAATCAGCTTCTGCGTCTGACTTCACTTCTCCGCAGTCCGGACACACTCACTAGCTCAGGGACTCGGCTTATCTCCTCAGCGCGCTATCACCATTTTTTTTTTTTTGACATTTGAATGGACTTTTTATTTTGATATGTTTCAGACCTAATTTATGGTATCACCATTGGACTTCATATTTTTTCATTATTAGGTGTGGATTTGTATCACTATTGGACTTCATATGATATTTTTTCATTATTATATGTGGATCTGTGTTTTACTGACTTTCACTATTTAATCAATTCACATTAGCGCACTTGTTCTTTCTTTTTATCTTTGTAATAAAGATGGCGGATCCCTTTTTAGGCGAGTTTCCAGGCCTCTTTCCAAGACAGCAGTACCGTCGCTAATCTCCTCTGGGACTGATCCTCCCCTGGTCTCCTTTCCTAAAGGTGGGCAGCCTAGGATCCTTCTCTGAGGTGTAGGCCTCAGCCAGCAGAGCCGGGCCTACCATGCAGCAACGCAGCCTCGGGCTAAAGGTGCCCGAGGCCCAAACACACACGCGCACCTCGTGCCATACGGGCCACGAGGCGCACACACAGGACCAAGGGTCCCCTGGAAGGAACGAACCCCAAAGGCGTCTGCCCCTTATGTATCCTCTCCCAGCATGCACAGCAGGTTGAACACGCCCACTGCACGGCTGCCGAGAGAGGACACCCAAGGTGTTGTGATACCCCCTTGTGTATCATCCTGAGCCGGTGGCGACAGTGCCACTCACAGGCACCAGGGAACACTACTACCAGACAGTATCACACCCAGAGCAGAAGCAATTTAGGACAATCAATTGGTCTAAACCCAACTACTGGCTCAGGCCACCCCTAAATTTACACATAGCGCCCCCAAATATTAGGGGGGGCGCTACATTTGTGTGGTGGTTTTCCTTAAAGGGGTTGTAAAGGTAAATGTTTTCACCTTAATGCATCCTATGCATTAAGGTGAAAAAAAATCCAACAGTACCGCCCCCGAGCCCCCGTTTTACTTGCCTTGCCCCCTCGAAAGTCCCGCGCTCGTCCCCGTCATCCTCCTCAGTTCTCAGCCCGGCCGTCGATTGGCTACACTGGATGGATTGAAAGCAGCCATTGGCTGGCGCTGCTGTCAATCACATCCAATGACGCGGCGCGCCTTGGGGCGGGGCCGAGTGATACAGTCGGCGGCTATGGCCGTCGCTGTATCACGGGAGCGCGCCCGCAATAACTCCACACCATGCGAGAGAGCTCGCATGAAAGTGTGGAGTCCTTGCGGGGAGGAGCCGAAACAGCCGCCGAGGGACCCCAGAAGACCAGGATCGGGGCCACTGTATGCAAAACGAGCTGCACAAAGGAGGTAAGTATAACATGTTTGTTATTTAAAAATAAAATTGGCCTTTACTGATCCTTTAAACTAAGTATTAAAGGCAAAATGGTTAGTGTGTGTGTGTGTGTGTGTGTGTGTGTGTGTGTGTGTGTGTCTGTAAAAAAAAAAAAATATATATATATATATATATATATATATATATATTCTTCTTTTGGATAGAGTGGAGAGGGATTTGATTACCTATCTGTTTTAATTGCTGTCTTGTTTTCATTAGGGAAATTCACCCTCTCTATTTGTCCAGTTTACATTTATTATTGAAAGTAAAAGAAAATCCCAAATTTTGGATTGTCCCCAGAAAATTAAGAGGGGGGAATCTTCCAATGAGGACACTAGTTCTGGTCACCTGGGAGTACCCAAGGAATTTCCTCTATTTGCGGGGATTTCATCTCACTTCCTGTTTGGCTATGGGACAGGAAGTAAAAGGAAATTTCCTCAATGGGACACAGATGGCAAAAAAAAAAAAAAAAAAAAATCTGATAGGGGTTATAACCCTCCCTTGCGCTATGCAAAATGGGGGAGGAAAAAAAAAATCTGTGCTTTTATTTAAAATTAGTTATTCTCTGTTTAAAGTAACCCACCACCCCAATCTTTGCATAGTGCAGGCGACATTATTTTGCCACCCCTAATTTCCTGAATGACAACTAATTATGAATCTGAAAGCAGTTAGGATAACAGTACATTTTTTCTTAAGTAAGTGTGTGTGTGTGTGTGTGTGTGTGTGTGTGTGTTTTTTAATTATTCAAGAATTTCCTTCAGACAATCACAGAGCAATAAGCAATTCTGCTCAGTGCACCAAGGACATGGCTGTCTTGGGAGGACTTCCAGCCACTTTAAGAGACAACTTCTCTGGTTAGAACATTAGGAGTGTAGGGTTTTTTCTTTCTTTCGTTCTATATTTTTTTTTTTTTTTGTGGTAATGTGTATAAAAATTGTTTTTTCTTCTAGCTATGACCATGCAGCCCCAACCACAGACTTCTGTTGTGTTGAACATGCAGGGCGGCCCACCAATGCAGAACTACATGGGACCCCGAGGAGGGCCTATGGCATTTGGACCCATTTCATGGGGTACTGGCCTCTTACAGTGCTGTGATGACATCCCGATATGTAAGTACAGACAACACAATTGGATCAGTTTTTTTGCAGTGACTTTTAAGCTGAACTCCAGGCAGACCACTAAATATACAGAAGAAATACATGTTCGCTATTTTACCTACCAAAGGTATCCTATCCAGTCCCTGAGGTCCTTTGGTTTGAGTCCTGGCCAGAATTCTATCTGCCTGGAGTTTGCATGTTCTCCTTGCATGGGTTTCCTCCAGGTACTTCCATTTTCTTCCACACTCTAAAGACATGCCACTAAGTTAAATGGTTCCTTGTCAAAAGTGGTCTTGGCATGTGAATGGGTAAATGTATATACTTGCACGTTGCCTGAATGTTCGTTGTCTAGTGGAAGAAAGTCTGTAAGAACTCAAATGTCCACACAGGATATAAAACCTTATGCTGTTAGGTTTTATTTTCTTTTGCATAAAACATGTGAAGGGAAGGGGTAGGTTCAGGCACACAGTACAGATCACTGGGGAAAACTCCAACTATAAAGTCATTCACCACTCTTCCTGGAGTGGGTATTGCTCACCCGGATAGGCCCCTCTCACCTGGCCTAGCAGCCGGTATGATGCACAAACAATGATCAGGACCAGTCTCTGCCACAGACTGGTTGTGCACAAAATTGGATAATCTGGGATCCTATGCCACAGGACTTAACACCCGAACTTCCAGCCAAACAGTCAAGAGCCTTCAAGCCGACCCGGCAGACTGCAAGGTAAACTGCTACGGTGCATCCTCCAATAGAATCACCAGGCCCTCCTCAAGACACCAGCCTTCCGCTCGGTCTTTTCCAGGACCGGTCCTTCCCTGGTTTCCTCCATTTGAGTGGCTTCCTCCCGCGGGACGGACAGCACAGGATCACCCTCAAAGTGTAGGCTCCAGTCAGCATAACTGTGCCTACTTGGTAGAGTTGCAGCCTCAGACCAACATGATCCCGAGGCCGAAATCGCATGACACACTCCTCGAGCCAGGAGGGCTGCGAGGGGGAGAAGCCCCCGAAAATGGCGTCTGCCCCTTAAGTACCCTTCCCCAGCATGCTCAATGGGTAGACCACGCCCACTGAACTGTTCCCAAGGAAGGATATCCAATGCACTCTGGCCTGTCAGTCTTCCACATTGGCCCGAGGTGGCAACGCCACCTACAGGCAAACAGTGGGAAGTCTTCCCAACACAGCCATAGCCGGAACAGAGGCTGATTTAGCATAATCACTTAAATCTGAGCCCAACTATTGGCTCAGATACCCACTAAATTTGACATAACGCCCAGTCATTGGGAGCAGGGCACTACATATACATAGGAGATGGGGACCTTGGATTTCAGGCTTCTGAGTGCAGGGACTAATGTGAATGTAGAGTGCTGTGTAAATTGTCATGGCTACATGAATGCCTGTAGTAGTGATGAACCGAACACCCCCGGGTTCGGTTCGCACCAGAACCCGCGAACGGACCGAAAGTTCGTACGAACGTTAGAACCCTATTAAATCCAATGGATGGGAACGTTCAAAATCTAAAGTGCTAATTATAACGACTATTATGCATGTTATTGTCCTAAAAAGGGTTTGGGAACCCGGGTTCTGCACCAGGGGACATGTATCAATACAAAAAGAAGTTTTAAAAACGGACGTTTTTCTGGAGCAGTCATTTTAATGATGCATAAAGTGAAAAAAAAAAAGTGAAATATTCCTTTAAATATCGTACCTGGGGGGTGTCTAAAGTATGCCTGTGAAGTGCCACGTGTTTCCCGTGTTTAGAACTGTCCCTGCACAAAATAACATTTCTAAAGGAAAAAAAGCCATTTAAAACTGCTTGCGGCTTTAATGTAATGTCTGGTCCCGGTAATATGGATGAAAATCTTTAAGAAAAATGGCACAGCTACCCCATCACCCACCCCACCCCCCCCCCCACCCCAGCCCATTACCAGCCCCTTTGGGTCTTGTATGGATATTAAGGGGAACCCCGCACACAAAATAAAGGCCCTATATACTCTGAACAGCCGTATACAGGGGGTGCATACAAGACAGGGACTGTAGGTTTGTTCTTATGTAGAATCTGTTTGTAATTTTGAACAGGTACATTGTTGAAGTGTAGCTCCAGCCAAAAAATCTATTTTTAAGCTTTTTGGAAAACATAGGGAAGGGTTATCACCCCTGTAACATTTGTTTTGCTGTCTTTGCAGTGTGCACCTGTTCAGAACAGTTCACCTCACTTTCTGTCCTAATGACAAATGTTTTTTGAAAATTTGGGGTTTTTATTGAAACAAGAATTGGTGATAAAGCATCAGTGGAGAGGAGACCCTTTTTTTCCCATATTAACTCTTACAGGAGAGAATTTCCCTTCCTAGGGGTAGATTTCCTCTCACTTCCTGTTGTATCCTTCCGTTTGCAAGGAGGAGTCGTTTGTAAGTTGGATGTTTGAAAGTAGGGGCCTGCGGTATATACTATGCTGAAATTTGCCCCTTACATGTTGGTGTTGCCACAACACTGTGAGCCCCCACAGTTACTCTTGGTGGGCGCATGAATGGGCCCTGCTGTGAATTATTAGATCAAGAATTGTAATTGCATGCCCCTGTTGAACAGGGGCTGGAAAATTGGGCCTTTGGTGGTGGTGGTGTTGACACAACACTGTAAGGCCTCACAGTTACTCTTTTGCAGGAAGCACACTACGCCTGCTGTAAGTGCTGCAAATGCCTGTTGGTGTAACACACTAGGAAAACACAGCAATAAGGCCTAGCTTCAGGAGTATATTTTGCAGGAATCACACTACGCCTGCTGTAAGTGCTGCAAATGCCTGTTGGTGTAACACACCAGGAAAACACAGCAATACGGGCTAGCTTCAGGTGTATAATGTGCAGGAGGCTTAGCAACAATGACACTGTCCCCTGCCTATCCTTCTCTCTCCCTGCACACAAGGTTTATCAAAGAATATGACACTGACACTGTCCCCTGCCTATCCTTCTCTCTCCCTGCACACAAGGTTTATCAAAGAATATGACACTGACACTCTCCCTGCCTATCCTTCTCTCTCCCTGCACACAAGGTTTAGCAAAGAATATGACACTGTCCCCTGCCTATCCTTCTCTCTCCCTGCACACAAGAATAGCACAAAGAATATCAACACTGTCCCCTGCCTATCCTTCTCTCTCCCTGCACACAAGGTTTATCAAAGAATATGACACTGACACTCTCCCTGCCTATCCTTCTCTCTCCCTGCACACAAGGTTTAGCAAAGAATATGACACTGTCCCCTGCCTATCCTTCTCTCTCCCTGCACACAAGAATAGCACAAAGAATATCAACACTGTCCCTGCCTATCCTTCTCTTTCCCTGCACACAAGGTTTATCAAAGAATATGACACTGACACTCTCCCTGCCTATCCTTCTCTCTCCCTGCACACAAGGTTTAGCAAAGAATATGACACTGTCCCCTGCCTATCCTTCTCTCTCCCTGCACACAAGAATAGCACAAAGAATATCAACACTGTCCCTGCCGATCCTTCTCTTTCCCTGCACACAAGGTTTATCAAAGAATATGACACTGACACTCTCCCTGCCTATCCTTCTCTCTCCCTGCACACAAGGTTTAGCAAAGAATATGACACTGTCCCCTGCCTATCCTTCTCTCTCCCTGCACACAAGAATAGCACAAAGAATATCAACACTGTCCCTGCCTATCCTTCTCTTTCCCTGCGCCGGAACACACTACACAAGGCCACCGCGCTGGCGGCCTTTTATAGTGTGGGGCGTGTTCTAAACCCCCTGAGCTATAATTGGCCACAGGCAACGTGCCTGTGGCCAATTATGGCTCTCCTAGCTGCCGGCGCTGTGATTGGCCAAGCATGCGGGGTCACAGTGCATGCTTGGCCAATCACAGCGCCGGGATTGCACTGCGATGGCGCAGTGTATTGTGGGCCGTTCGCGTCACTCGAATTTGGCGCGAACGGCGCAAATCGTTCGATGAACGATCGAACAGCCGATGTTCGAGTCGAACGTATGTATGTTCGACTCGAACACCGAGCTCATCCCTAGCCTGTAGTAAATTGCAATAGACAAAGTGGTATAATTACATTGTACAATAGTCCGGTTTCGATTTCCTGTACTGAAATGACCCCACCAGACATAAACTGCCTACAAATACATTGGGAACTGAAAGGAAGTACACAGGCTTGAGCAGTTGTGTTATCCCACTGGAGCTTGAAGGTTGTAGCTGGGACCCCTAGGCACCTGCCTAGGTTGTGTTGTGGATAATCCAGCCCTTGGCATGTCCTATCCCTGGCCTCCATAGGGAGACCTCACAGACCCTGGATGCACCTTTCATCAAGGGAAGCCAATTATACACTCAGATGGGCCGTGCCTAACTTATAGATAAAGCCTAGCAATGAACTTCTCAAATGTGTTCCTTTTTTAGTCTGTTAAATATACCAGTGAAAGTGTTTTGATAAATGCAAAACAAAGTTGATCCTGCCAGAAATCTCATGAGCTGATAACTTTCTGCCTATGCATTTATTGGCTGCTTTCACACTGAGGCGCTATTGCGCTAAAAATAGTGCCTGCAAAGCGTCTTAAAGAGCCGCTCCTTTATCTCCAGTGTGAAAGCCTGAGTGAGGGCTTTCACACTGGAGCGTTACGCTGGCAGGACGGTAAAAAAAGTCCTGCCAGCCGCTTCTTTGAGGCGCTGTAGAAGCGGTGACTATACCGCTCCTAAAGCGCCCCTGCCCATTGAAATCGATGGGGCAGCGCCTCCGAACCGGGTTTAACCCTTTTTCAGCCACTAGCGGGGGTTAAAACCGCCCCGCTAGTGGACGAAAAACTATGGCGAATCGCCGCTAAAAATAGCGGCACTTTACCGCCAATGCCCGCGACGCCTCAGTGTGAAAGTACCCTAAGCCACCACATCTTTGGACTGGTAAGCTCTAAACACAAGGCCCGCAGGCCAAATGCAGCCTGCCAGGCCATTTCATGTCGCCGTCAAACCCCCACCTTGCCTTAGCAGTTGGCAGCAGAGAGGAGGACTGAACTCCTCCAGATCCTGCGTGCCTAGTCTTCACCTCCCGTGGTCTCAGCATTCAGTCAACAAATTCTAACCTTTCAATTATGGCTTTCCAGCTTCTCCCCAGCAGCAGCACATGTTAAGGGGGGTGTACTGTGATGTAAGGGAAGATGGGGGACTCTTGACATCTGATGTAAGAGGGGGTTTGGTAGACATCCCAGTCTTGCAGATAAAACCGGCCCTTTGAGGGCAACCGTAATGCTGATGTGGCCCATGATGAACTTTAGTTTGACACCCCAGCTCTAATATAATACAGTAAAACCTTAGACTGTGAGCATAATTTGTTCCAGAAACATGCTTGTAATCCAAAGCAATCTTTTATATCAAAGCGAATTTCCCCATAAGAAATAATGGAAACTCAAATGATTTGTTCCACAACCATTTATTCATAAGTCCTAAAGTTTATAGTCCATATAAAAAGATTATAGCAATGTGACCAGGTTGTGTAACCATAAAATGTCCATCCACAAGGGGATTAGCTGCAAAATCCAGCAGGAGCTACAGATTATAAGAGAAGAGAGGCGCCTCTAATTGTAGCAATATGTTGCCAAATGTTGTACCTTCATTAAATGTAACCATGTTGCTACACTTAGAGGCGCCTCTCTTCTCTTTTATACTCAGTTGTGACTTGATGCTACTTGTATATTAAGACATAGCTTGTATATCAAGTCACAATTTATTAAAAATGTTTGCTTGTCTTGCAAAACGCTCTCAAACCAATTTACTCTCAAACCAAGGTTTTACTGTCTAACATTTGTAATCTTGGGTTAAAGGAGAAGTATGGCCGAAGATGGATCACAGGAGTGCAGTTCTTTCTTCACTCCTGAGACCCATCTTTGGCTGACAGCGGGCTAGAGCTAAAGCCCGCTGTTGTCTGACATCAGTTGGTCCAGGCTCTGAAAATATCCCCATCATATGGTTGGTTTCCACCCAGAAGCCTGGACTGGCAGCTGGCTCTGTCTCCTTGTTCTTTACAATGAAGATAGTCCTTAATGCCACTGGCTGTATGTACAGAGTCATTATCCTGCTGCAAAATCAGTTTGGGGCCAATACCCTGGCATGATGGGTAAGTATCTGCCTGTACCAGAGTGTGGTGCTAACCTCGGCATCACTCTCCGATTTAAATACAGTGGAACCTCGGATTACGAGCATAATCCGTTCCAGGCGTAATCCAAAGTACTGGTATATCAAAGCAAGCTTCCCCACTGAAGTCAATGGAAACGAAAATAATTTGTTCTGCATTGACTTCAATGGCATGCAATACCGCATGTGTGCAGAGGTGGGGGGGTTGCCGAAGAGCCTCGGAAACACATGGAAAGGCCCGAGGACAGCTTGGCTGACCTCGGGAACTGAGTATTTCCAAACGGCGCCCCCACCTCAGGCCAAACGCGGTACTGCACGCCGCTGTGGCTTGAATCCTGCTGGTTTTGCAAGACAACACTCGCAAACCGAGTCAGGATTTTTCAAAATACAGTGTTCGTATTGGGGAAATGCTCGTTAACCGCAATCCGAGGTTCCACTGTACTTTGAATGAAGGGCACTCTCTTAGGGGGCAGGAATAGAAATATTGCAGGTAACAGTCCTGAAATGCGTTATTTTTTCTGCCTGGGGCCCCATTGTATTGAATATAAATAAATTGCCTGGAGTTGGACTTTAAATGGTTGCAATAAAATGCATAGTATAGTCAGTCTTTTTCTCTCTCCCAGGTTTATTGGGTTGTTGTTGCACCTGCATATTTCCCTGCTACTTGTCTTCATTGTTTGGTGAGGGGTGCTGTTTTGGAATGCTGCCTGGTGCCATGTGCCTATTGCGTACAGGAGTGCGAGAGCGTTACAGAATACCAGTGAGTCCATTTAAACTTTGCTTTCTTCTTGCTTCCAACTACAGGCCTGATTTTGGGCAATTTTTATACCTAATGTGAGCACATTTTTTATTGCATTGACTTCAGCCCTTTCTTTTCCTATGGGCCCCTAAAGAAGTACAGTCAAAGCTCGTTTTGGTTTACTTCTGCACTCCTGTGATCCACAGATCATTCTGCACTCCTGTGACCTATTTTCAGTAGTGAGCTGAAGCCTGCTTTTGGCTGACGTCTCAGAGCTGGTACAGGCTCGGGTAAGATTACGACCATATGATCCGCCCACATGCCTGGACGGGCACCCAACTCAGCCTGTTCCTGCCCCCTCCAGTGAGTGTGTGGGGCGGGCGGGGGTTTATGGACAAAGCAGAAGGGCCATCGTCACCAGCTCTCTGTTCAGGGAGCTCTGAGAACTGAGCGATCATCAGTGTTTGATCGCTCGGTTCTCAGCCTTAGAGCCAGAGGGGGACTTGGACGTCACCTTTTTGCCTATTCAGGGCAAAGTAACCATGTCTGCTGATGGCCCAACCACCTAGCGAGTTGTTTGGCAAGTATAACTTTTTAGGTGGATTGACTATTTGCTATCCTTTACCACCACCTCACTCTGTCAGAGCCCACGTTCCATTGCTCTACTAAGGCAGGGCTTCCGGATATAGAGAGCATCTGACTGCCCCATGTTTTGATTTTGAGGTCTTGGCAGCCAATCACCGGGCCCAAACACCTTTTTACATGGGAGGGCAGAGACCTCATCCACCTGAGTAAACTCTGACAATAGAACTTAACCAGGGTGGATTCCTGCAGCATGGAAGTATAGAGTAGTAACCCTCTGACATGTTTCGCCCCATAGTGTATGTGTGGAACACTTACCATCTTACACCTCTGTCCATACAGGGTAGTCTTTTTAACGACTACTGTACCATTTGCTGCTGCTTGGCATGTGCTCTCTGCCAGATGGGCCGGGAAATAAAAGGACGAGACTGGCATCGTAGAAGATTTCCAATGCCATGGAGGATGGAAGATGCAGGACCCTTATAGGGTGCCATGCTTTGTTGTATTATGTATATTTATATGTAACATTATGTATTTATAATCAATAAATTTATATTTTTGAGTGAGACTTATGTTGCAGGGTAAGTCCAACCAACATATTAAATATTACATTTTAGTTGTCTTCTGATGGGCTGTTACCCACCCTGTTGTCCATGCTTGCCCACACCATTGCGTCATTACTTCCTGGCCATGGGAGCAGAGTTTGCCCTTGATTGGGCCTGCTTGTCCATAACGTGAGGAGGAATGGCCACACACAAGTCCTTTTTTTTTTTTTTTTTTCTTTTGAATTCTCACCAGGATGATGCTTTCTCATGTTAATGTGGTTAGGTGACATGGTTATCGGGCACCTCATCTCTGGAATAATATTCACAGAGCAAAAAAAACATTTTAGTGGGATTTTATTGGTGCCAGAAAATAAGAGATAGTTTAAGATGTACTTATAAAATGTGAAATCTCTTATCTTAAAAATCCATTTAAGGTCCCCCCACCCTTTTTTTTTTTTGGTTGGTTTTGTTCCTTGTTTTATATACATGTCTTGCCTTTTTTTTTTTTTTTTTTTTTTATTGTGATGTATGTGGATCGAGCCTGGGTATATGCCCAATAGGCTCTGTTTTGTATCTCAACTTGAAACCCAATAAAAAATAAAATAAAATAAATCCACTCGTTAAAATGTTACCACTGTCATTTCCATGATCCGAACAATGGTGTAGTCACATAGAAAGTGACAGCATGGTATATATTCCCCTTGGGCATTCAGGGTATTTGTGACCTGCTACTGATCTGTTTACCAATCTGCCCCTTTTTGGTCACCAACAATGCCATCTGCACAATGCATGAAAAAGGGGGGGGGGGGGGGGGCACATCTGACCACAGGAGATGCACCAAGACCCGGACAGTGTGCAAGTATTGAGAGTTTGACCAAGGTTGCCTGATTTTTCACACCTAAACCCATATCCAAAATAGATGGGCCTAAAGCATGTCAATATCAAGTAACAGTCGCCCTTGTGGCTCCAGGATGATGCTATCAGCCTAATAATTAGAAAATCATCAAAGCTGCTTCAAGTGTATGGGAAGAAGAAAGCAGAAGTATTGCTACTTAGGCTCTATTCACACGAATGCATTTTTTGATGCATTTTGCAGAAATGCAGGGAAATTTTTTAACATGGGTTCCTATGGAACATGTTCACATCAATGCATTTTTGTGCCTCTGCGTTTTTGGAAAGGGTCAGGGACTTTTTTCCCCGCAAAATGCAGCGTTTTGCATGCAAGAGAATTCAATGGACCCGCATCCAACACGCAAGTACCGTGATTTGCGTTTTGTGTCTTTTTTTACACTGTATATAGCTGGTTGCTAAGGGAAGCCGGCCGCTGCTTCCTTAACAACCGATGAGGAGTCAGCTGGCTTCCCGCTCAATGTAAAAAAAAAAACGTGCCCCCCCCCCGGTCCATACCAGGCCCTTGGGTCTAGTATGGATTTGAAGGGGACCCCACACACCTAAATTTTTAAAAAAAATGGCGTGGGGGGGTCCCTCCAAAATCCATACCAGACCCTTATCCGAGCATGCAGGTCAGAAAGGGGGGGGGGACGAGTGAGCCCCCCCCCGAACCATACCAGGCCGCATGCCCTCAACATGGGGGGATGGGTGCTTTGGGGCAGGGGGGCTCTGCCCCCCCACCCCAAAGCACCTTGCCCTCATGTTGATGGGGCCAAGGGCCTCTTCCCGACAACCCTTGCCCGGTGGTTGTCGGGGTCTGCAGGTGGGGGGCTTATCGGAATGTGGAAGCCCCCTTTATCAAGGGGCCCCCCATGTGAATGAGTATGCCCCTACCCATTCACCAAAATAAAGTAGTGTAGTGTTAAATACAGTAGAAAAGTTTTTGATAAGTGTTTTATTAAAAATCTTCTTTGCTTCTTCCTACGGTCTTCCTGCATCTTCATCCTCCGGACTTCTCCTTCTCCCCCTGCTTCTTCTTCTGTCTTCTAGGTCCGGTGTTCTTCCTCTGCCGCCGCCGACCCTCCTCCGATGCTGCGTCCCGCTGATCTGTCAGCGCCAATGTCCTGCATTTCTTAAATAAGACGTGGCAATCGGATTACGTCAGGAGGCCACACCCCCTGTGACTTCACGGACCCATCATGCCCCGTGGTGTGGCCTCCGTATGACGTAATCCGATTGCCATGCCCCCGTCATTTAAGAAATGCAGGACATCAGTGATGACAGATCAGCGGGACACTGCATCGGAGGAGGGTCGGCGGTGGCAGAACACCGGACAAAGAAGACAGAAGAGCGGGAGAAGGAGAAGACCAGAGGATGAAGATGCGGGAGAAGATGAAGACCGGAGGAAGAAGCGGAGACTATTTTTAATAAAAAGACTTGTCAAAAACTGTCTACTGTATATATTTAACACTACGCTACTTTTTGGTTTTGGTGACTGGGTAGGGGTATAATGTACCCCATACTCATTCACATAGGGGGAGGACCGCCCCCCCCCCCCGTTAAAGGGGGCTTCCACATTCCGATAAGCCCCGCAGACCCCGACAACCACCGGGCAAGGGTTGTCGGGAAGAGGCCCCCAGCTCGGATAAGGGTCTGGTATGGATTTTGGGCAGGACCCCCCGCGGCTTTTTTATTTTTTTTTACATTCAGCGGGAAGTCCGCTGACAACTGATGCCTCATCAGTTGTTAAGGACGCGGCGGCCGGCTTCCCGACCCCCTCCTTGGCAACCAGCTAGCTATATAGAGTGTAAAAAAAAAAAAAAGTGTAAAAACGCAGCAAGCACCGCAGAAATTTTCAAAAGCAACATGCATAGATGTGAATCGAGCCGAAATCCTTCAATAAAGCACTCCTGATTGTTAAAACAAAAAAATAAACTTTTAAGAAAGTAAAGACTCTTCAGACACAGATGGTGGACATGTTTATTATCCAGACACGTCTCTCTGTAACAGTCGATCTTCATTTTAAATGAATACTTTCCCATGCACAGCTGCCTATGTACAAGCTGCTTGTTCTGGCGGGATAACCGTGAGTGGTGTACATGGACACTGAAGCAATACAAGGGTAGACAACTGCTAGCAGCTGTAGATCTACATCTGCCATTGGCTTATTGCTGCTAGTAGGCTGTTCTTAAGAAGGTCATAGAGCCTGTGGCCCATGCTACATTACACTGTTTGGCATGATTTTTTTTTTTAATTATTTAAGCAGACCTTACCCTTAAAAAAAATGACAGCAGCAACATAATGTTAATTTTAAAAACAGCAGATTTAAACTTCGTAATAATTGCTTGCATTTATCTTTGTATGCAGTCTCTGTGGTCTGCTCTTCTTCCCTTGCAAAACCATTTTTAAAAAAATGAAATACTTGCGGCGGCTGGCTTTTTCTTCCTTTTTTTAATCTTTTCCGTTGATGTCTAATCCTGATGTCACTTGTGCACTGCATAAGATCTTGCATGGTTTATTATTGGACCATATCAAATCATGGCAGATCTCACTGGTGATGGAGCCTTCCCAGGATCTAGCTGTGAGACCCCTGTCACCAAGGAGAAAAGAAAAATGTACCCTAATGCTGAATTCTAGGTATTTTGCATAGTTATATTGGTCCAGCTTGGACCAATGTTAAAAGCCGAGTTCTGTCCAAAATTTAAAAAAAAAAGTCAGCAGCTGCTGACATTTAAAATATGGACACTTACCTGTCCAGGGCACTCGTGATGTCTTCACCCAAAGCCAATCTGTCTCTTGGGTGGAGGCACCGCCATCTTCAGTAAGGGAATCCAGAAGTGAAGCCTTGCGGCTTCACTTCCTGGTTCCCTACTGCGCGAGTCGCGCTGCGCAATTTCACTGGTCCCTGCTATCTTCTGGGACCTGTGTGTCTCCCAGAAGACGGGGAGGGGGGCAGAGGAGGGGCTGGACATAGCATAGATCGCCGCGGAGCCTCCGACAATCTATGCCTGGAAGTTGAAGCAAATACCAGGATTAGACAGGTATCTCCTCACCCCTCCCCCCGAAAGGTGACAAAAGTGACACCGGAGGGGGGGGGGGGAGGAATCAGAAAAGTGAAAGTTCCATTTTTGGGTGGAACTCCACTTTAAGTATACATGTTCCATACCTAACCGATCCAGGTGAAACCGGAGAATCACTGTAGTAGCTACCATAATCCTCACTGTCTTGCAGGTACCCCCCCCCCCCTCTCCAACTTTTTCAGGTACGGTGGCAGTTAATACAGCTATGGAGCTGGCAGAAGCTCTCATCAATATAATGCTAGACTATGCCCACTCTTTCCTGCCATTCATAGAAGCAGTACTACAGCGTCTATGAATGGACACAGGATCTATGAATTAAAGGACAACAAGGTGATTGAAAGCTCCGCCTCCTATTTATAGATCTTATGCCATCCATAGAAGCTGTAGTAAAGGGGTGGGTACCAGTCAAGCTCTCTTGATAAAAACTCCTGACAGCCCCCTTAGCTGTACTAACCCCCATCAAAACTGAAGATTAAGGTGGAGGGGACAGAGGAAGAATTCTACTGAAATGGGGAAAATCAACACAAGGGACATCATAAAAACTGTCAAGTTATGCACCTTGTAGAGGTGCACCGAATGGAAATTTTGGTGCCGAAACTGAAAATTCACGATGCATTTGGCCAAATCAGAAAATTACAGTTTTAAAAATATATATATATATATAAAATTGTATTATATTTGACTTTTAACCACTTAAGGACTGAGCCTATTTTTTAGACTCTGTGTTTACAAGTTAAAATCATATTTTTTTTTGCTAGAAAATTAATTAGAACCCCCAAATTATATATATGTATAATGTGATCACCCTAGAGCAGGGCTTGACAAACCCCAGGCGCCAGGTCACCATTGAGACTAGAATTAGCGACCTGGGGCAGCACAGCTGGGGTATCCTGTGTCTCCGTGCCCCCCCCCCCTCCGCGGGATCGCGTTGGGCCGCGCCGGCCAGTAATTGAGGCCGCGGCCTTCTGCAGGCCTATGCTTCCTTCTGTGGCCGTTGGTATTGCAACCAGCAATGCTAATGGAGTTTCCCTGTCTGTTTTCCCTGCCATCTCCTTCCCTCTAATTAGAACCCCCAAACATTATACAGGTCCTTCTCAAAAAATTAGCATATTGTGATAAAGTTCATTATTTTCTGTAATGTACTGATAAACATTAGACTTTCATATATTTTAGATTCATTACACACAACTGAAGTAGTTCAAGCCTTTTCTTGTTTTAATATTGATGATTTTGGCATACAGCTCATGAAAACCCAAAAATCCTATCTCAAAAAATTAGCATATCATGAAAAGGTTCTCTAAACGAGCTATTAACCTAATCATCTGAATCAACTAATTAACTCTAAACACCTGCAAAAGATTCCTGAGGCTTTTAAAAACTCCCAGCCTGGTTCATTACTCAAAACCGCAATCATGGGTAAGACTGCCGACCTGACTGCTGTCCAGAAGGCCATCATTGACACCCTCAAGCAAGTGGGTAAGACACAGAAAGAAATTTCTGAACGAATAGGCTGTTCCCAGAGTGCTGTATCAAGGCACCTCAGTGGGAAGTCTGTGGGAAGCAAAAAGTGTGGCAGAAAACGCTGCACAACGAGAAAAGGTGACCGGACCCTGAAGAAGATTGTGGAGAAGGACCGATTCCAGACCTTGGAGGACCTGCGGAAGCAGTGGACTGAGTCTGGAGTAGAAACAGCCAGAGCCACCGTGAACAGGCGTGTGCAGGAAATGGGCTACAGGTGCCGCATTCCCCAGGTCAAGCCACTTTTGAACCAGAAACAGCGGCAGAAGCGCCTGACCTGGGCTACAGAGAAGCAGCACTGGACTGTTGCTCAGTGGTCCAAAGTACATTCGGAAATCAAGGTGCCAGAGTCTGGAGGAAGACTGGGGAGAGGGAAATGCCAAAATGCCTGAAGTCCAGTGTCAAGTACCCACAGTCAGTGATGGTCTGGGGTGCCATGTCAGCTGCTGGTGTTGGTCCACTGTGTTTTATCAAGGGCAGGGTCAATGCAGCTAGCTATCAGGAGATTTTGGAGCACTTCATGCTTCCATCTGCTGAAAAGCTTTATGGAGATGAAGATTTCATTTTTCAGCACGACCTGGCACCTGCTCACAGTGCCAAAACCACTGGTAAATGGTTTACTGACCATGGTATTACTGTGCTCAATTGGCCTGCCAACTCTCCTGACCTGAACCCCATAGAGAATCTGTGGGATATTGGGAAGAGAAAGTTGAGAGACGCAAGACCCAACACTCTGGATGAGCTTAAGGCCGCTATCGAAGCATCCTGGGCCTCCATAACACCTCAGCAGTGCCACAGGCTGGTTGCCTCCATGCCACGCCGCATTGAAGCAGTCATTTCTGCAAAAGGATTCCCGACCAAGTATTGAGTGCATAACTGAACATAATTATTTGAAGGTTGACTTTTTTTGTATTAAAAACACTTTTCTTTTATTGGTCGGATGAAATATGCTAATTTTTTGAGATAGGATTTTGGGGTTTTCATGAGCTGTATGCCAAAATCATCAATATTAAAACAAGAAAAGGCTTGAACTACTTCAGTTGTGTGTAATGAATCTAAAATATATGAAAGTCTAATGTTTATCAGTACATTACAGAAAATAATGAACTTTATCACAATATGCTAATTTTTTGAGAAGGACCTGTATATATTTTTTATTCTAACACCCTAGAGAATAAAATGGCGGTCGTTGCAATACTTTCTGTCACACCGTATTTGCGCAGCGGTCTTACAAGCGCCCTTTTTTGGGAAAAAATACACTTTTTTTTTTTTATAAAAAAAAACAAGACAACAGTAAAGTTAGCCCAGTTTTTTTTTATACTGTGAAAGATAATGTTGCGCCGAGTAAATTGATACCCAACATGTCACGCTTAAAAATTGTGTCCGCTCATGGAATGGCGACTAACTTTTACCCTTTAAAATCTCCATAGGCGACGTTTAAAAAATTCTACAGGTTGCATGTTTTGAGTTACAGAGGAGGTCTAGGGCTAGAATTATTGCTCTCGCTCTACCAATCGCGGCGATACCTCACATGTGTGATTTGAACACCACTTTTATATGCCGGCGCTACTCACGTATGTGTTCGCTTCTGCGCGCAAGCTCGGCGGGACAGGGCGCGTTCCTGGCTCCTAACTTTTTTAGCTGGCTCCTAGATTCCAAGCAAATTTGTCAAGCCCTGCCCTAGAGAATAAAATGGCAGTCATTGCAATACTTTCCGTCACACTATATTTGCGCAGCGGTCTTACAAGCGCACTTTTTTTTGTGGAAAAAATGCACTTTTTTAAAATTAAATAAGACAACAGTAAATTTAGCCCCTTTTTTTATATTGTGAAAGATGTTGTTACGTTGAGTAAATTGATACATGTCACGCTTCAAAATTGCGCCTGTTCATGGAATGTCGACAAACTTTTACCCTTAAAAATCTCTATTGGCGACATTCAAAAATTCCTACAGCTTAGCAGTTTTGAGTTACAAACAACGGTATTCCTCTAAAACGGCTGACATATAACGACGGTGGGTGGTCCGTAAGTGGTTAAATAAATATGAATTTATTGTCGGCTATTTTCGGCACCTTTAGCGCCAGAAAAGTTTAAGAAAAATGCATCTGTTTGAATTCTATGTATGTCTTCACATTGGTCAAACGACAATGGACCAGTTTAAAAAAAAAAAAAAAAAAAAAAACACACACAAACGCACATCCCCTTTGAAAACCAAGCAAGACCGCACCTGTGTTACAATTTTGATGCGGTTTTTGAGTCCCATGACCTATAAAAAAAACAGCATAAGTACAGTAAAATCGCATGCGTTTTCTGCGCCATAATCTGCATCTTTTCCTCTATCGCCAAAACATAATTTTTGGCCGATATGTTTCGGCTGCTGAAATTTCCGGTGCATCTCTAGCCCCATGCGTTGATTTTTTATTTTTAGCTAAATTTAGACTTGACGTAAACCTGTCCTAAAAAAAAATGGCTATGGGATATGCGTCTGTACTTTAGAACTGAAATATATATATATTTTTTTTTTGTGACTGTTGCCTTTAACTTTTTCGTCATGATTTTTTTTGTACATTATGCAGACTCACCTTCCCCAGCAGGTCTTATAGCTATGACTAAGCACTGTTGAGAGTGTGAAACGCGGCAGTTTTTTATCCTGTACCCTGCTGTGGTTTGTACTTTTGTTATTTTGCACAATAAAGGCGTTATTATTGGAGTGCGGCTGTCCAGACCTCCCCTTCTTCAATTCCCAGAAGGTCCTCCATGGAGATCAGATGTGGAGCTACTGGTGCCTCTTCACAGAACGTTTCCCTGAACGATATTGTTTCCATAAATTCCTACAGGAACACCATCAACACTTGGTGCATTAGGCCCCTTTCACACGGGGCGGATCCGTGCAGATCCGCCCCGTGAAGCTCCGCTTGCTCAGCGGGGATCGCTCCGTTGATCCCCGCTGAGCCGACGGATGACTGGGCGGTCCCCGCACACTGTGCAGGGACCGCCCTGTCAGAGCGCCGCTCTCCCCTATGGGGAATCGGATGACGACGGACCGTAGAGTCCGTTGTCATCCGATCCGTTCCGCCGACGGAAGGAAAAAGTAGGATTTTTAAAACAGCTTACCTGTAAAATCCTTTTCTTGGAGTACATCACGGGACACAGAGCAGCATAGTCATTACTATGTGGGTTATATAGAATTACCTTCAGGTGCTGGCACTGGCAACTTCCAAAACAGGAAGTACCCTCCCCTATATAAGCCCCTCCCATCCGGGAGTACCTCAGTTTTGTAGCAAAGCAATACGTGTCCCCAAAAGAGGGGTGGGAGCTCTGTGTCCCGTGATGTACTCCAAGAAAAGGATTTTACAGGTAAGCTGTTTTAAAAATCCTACTTTCTTGTTCATACATCACGGGACACAGAGCAGCATAGTCATTACTATGTGGGACGTCCCAAAGCAATGCCACATGAGGGGGGGATACACCATACATAAGCTGGGCGCCATCAGGCATGAGGATCTTTTGCGGCCTGCAACACACTGCGCCCAAAGGCGACATCCTCCTGACTTCTCACGTCCACCTGGTAGAACCTAGTAAACGTGTGTACTGAAGACCATGTTGCGGCCTTACAAATTTGCGCCAGGGAGGCCTGGTGATGCACTGCCCATGAAGTTCCAACTGCTCTCGTGGAGTGCGCCCTAACTTTGAACGGAGGCGGTCTACTTTTCAAGCCATAGGCTTGTATTATGACCTGTCGAATCCACTTGGCTAAAGTAGATTTTGATGCTGCCTGACCCTTTCTGGGGCCTTCCGGCAGAACAAACAGAGAATCCGTTCTACGAATCTGAGCAGTGGCTTTTAGATAAGCTTTAACTGCTCTTACTACATCCAAAGAATGCAATAACTTTTCCTCTACCGAGCTTGGTTTGGGGAAAAAAGAAGGAAGAACCACATCCTGGTTCAAGTGAAACCTCGATACCACCTTAGGAAGAAAGGCTGGGTGAGGACGTAATACTACTCTGTCCTTATGGATAACCAGATATGGCTCCTTACAGGACATGGCGGCTAATTCCGACACTCTTCTAGCCGAGCATATGGCTACTAAAAATATCAATTTCCTGGTGAGTAGAACCAAGGAAATGTGCCGCAAAGGTTCAAATGGCTGCTTCTGCAGAACCGACAGAACCAAATTTAGATCCCATGGGCATATGGGAGCCTTAATCGGTGGAATAATACGAGTCACACCTTGCATAAAGGATTTGACAAGTGAATGCATAGCCAGGGGCCTTTGAAATAGTATTGACAAGGCCGAAACCTGGCCCTTGATAGTACTTAAGGCAAACTTCCTGTCTACAGCCCACTGCAGGAAGTCCAGAATTCTGCCTATAACGTACTTACGTGGATGCCATTTTCTGGCCTCGCACCAAGTGATGTACGCCTTCCAAACTCTATAGTAGATCTGCCTGGATACAGGCTTCCTGGCATTGATTATAGTTGATACCACAGAGTTAGAGAGACCTCTCTTCTTTAGGATGTGGGACTCAATAGCCAGGCCGTTAAACTTAGAGTTAGTAAGGAAGGGTGGTATATCGGTCCTTGCGAAAGCAGGTCCGGACGACGTGGAAGGGTCCAAGGACTCCCCACAGACATTTTGATGATCTCCGCGTACCAGGCCCTTCGGGGCCACGCTGGAGCCACCAGGATCACCGGCTTCTTCTCCAACCTGACTCTGCGAAGGAGTCGAGGCAACAATTGTAGCGGAGGGAACGCATATATCAGTCTGAACTGATCCCAAGGGAACACCAGAGCATCCGAGCCGCAAGCGAGGGGATCCCTTGTCCGGGAGACAAATCTGTCCACCTTTGCGTTGAATCTGGATGCTAGCAGATCTACATCCGGTGTTCCCCACCGCTGACATATTGCTCGGAAGACCTCGGGATGAAGGGACCATTCCCCTGGGCATAACTGTTGGCGACTCAGAAAGTCCGCCTTCCAATTCTCCACCCCTGGAATGAAGACAGCTGATATACATGGGACATGCTTTTCTGCCCATTCCAGGATGTGACTTACTTCCCTCTGGGCTGCACGACTCCTGGTGCCTCCCTGATGATTGATATATGCCACTGCTGTGGCATTGTCTGATTGAATTCTGACAGGGGACCCTTGGAGTCTGGATGTCCAGGCTACTAGGGCGTACCGGGCTGCTCGTATCTCTAAGAGATTGATGGGCAGGGTTTTTACTACATTTGACCATCTGCCCTGGAGAGACCATTGCTCCAGTACTGCCCCCCAGCCTGTAAGGCTGGCATCTGTAGTGACCACCTTCCAAGATATCGGGCTGAAGGGTTTTCCCTTCTGGAGATTCTGGGGGATCAACCACCAGCAGAGACTCTTCCGAACGGAAGGGGACAAAGCCATCGGGAAGTCTAGAGCCTGAACTTTTCCGTTCCAGGCTGACAATATGGCCCTTTGTAAATTCCTTGAGTGGAATTGGGCGTATGGCACAGCTTCGAATGATGCTATCATCTTTCCTAGCAGCCTCATGCACAGGCGTATGGACGGCTGTCTTTTTGCACAAAGCAGACGGACCAAGCCCCTCAAAGAGGATACCTTGTCTAGAGGTAAGAAAATCTTTCTCTGGTCTGAATCCAGCCGTAGCCCTAGATATACCAGGTTTTTCACTGGCTGTAGGGCTGACTTGTCCAGGTTGATGACCCAACCGTGAGATTCTAGATACTTGATTGTATCGACAATTACCACTTCTAGCTTGGCAACTGAGTAGTCCATCAACAACAGGTCGTCTAGGTATGCCATTATCGTTACACCCCGTGTTCTTAGATCGGCCAACAGTGGGGCCAGAATTTTTGTGAACACTCGTGGTGCTGTGGCCAGACCGAATGGTAAGGCTCTGAACTGAAAATGGCGCCCTTCTACTGCAAAGCGTAGGAATTTTTGATGACCTGGAAAGATGGAAACATGCAAGTAAGCATCTTTGATGTCGATCGAGGCTAACCATTCCTCCCCTTGTAGGGCAGCGGTGACCGATCGGATCGACTCCATCCGGAAAGACCGGACGTTTAGAAATTTGTTTAGACTCTTTAGGTCCAATATGGGTCTTATGTCCCCGTTTGGCTTCGGGACTGTGAAAAGGTTTGAGTAGAAACCCAACCCCCACTCTTCCATAGGAACCTCCATAATTACTCCTTGGAGCAATAGTTGTTCTAACGCCAATAGGAGAGACCGTCTTTTCAGAGGGTCTCTTGGCATGCCTGACCACATAAAATGGGACGGAGGAGACTCTTTTAACTCCAACTTGTATCCCAGAGTTACTGCGGAGAGCACCCATCTGTCTTTGATCGTCTCCCGCCAGGTCTCTGCGAACAACTGAAGTCTTCGTTTGAGTGGGGGCAGCCCTTCATAGGCTTGACTTGGAGGCTGGTTTAGTACCTCTTCGGATCCAGGGCTTTTTATTACCCTGTGGCTGTCCCTGATTTTTACCTCCTGAGTTTGACCGAGGAGGCCGTCGGAACTGCTTAGTAGCAGACGTCGCAGGGATAGGAGAGGTAGTCCTCTTAAAAGATGGACCCCTAGACCTCTTCTTACTCGGTAAGAGAGTACTTTTACCACTGGAAATCTTCTGGATATACTTATCCAGGTCTTCGCCAAAAAGGCGTTCCCCATGAAATGGGAAGCTAACTAAGAGCTTCTTACAGGGAGCTTCAGCAGACCAGTTTTTGAGCCACAGAAGCCTACGCATATGTACCAAAGACAGCTGTGGAAAAAGCAGATTTTAATAAAGATTCCAATTTTTTATCCACTGGATCTTTGAACATTTGAACATTATCTACTGGACATGTCAGTGATTTGTTCACAGAAGAGATGGCTGCATCCACCGTAGGAACATTCCATCTCTGGGTGAACTTTTCCTCCATGGGATAGATCACCGGAAACCTTTTAGGCGGAACAAATAGTTTATCAGGATGTTCCCAGTCCTGGTATATAAGTCCTTCCAATAATGGATGTATTGGAAAGGAGCAATTAATCTGGGGAGCTTTTAGCGACCCCAATGAGGAGACAGCAGTAGTTGATGGTTCAACAAGAGGCATTTTAAATGCAGATCGAACCATGTCAGTTAGGGTCTGGACCCATAATCTTTCAGTCTGTGATGCTGAAAATGGTTCATCTACTGTCGATTCCTCAAAAACAGAGCTAACCTCCTCCTGATCCCCTTCAGGTAGGTCGGTCCCTTCCTGGGACTGTTGCTCTGCCAACAGGCACTCTAATGGAGGTGATGGAGATCTGGCGCGCTTTCTTTCCTGTAGAGAAGAAGCGATCAATGCAGCCAATCTCTGCTCCAATCCCTCCAGAGTTGAGGAAAAAACCTCCTCTGTTATATATGCAGGAGCAGGTGGACTGAGGACAGCCGCAGTACCTGGCACTCCCGGGGGTTCCTTATGGGTATTAACCTCTGATTTCTCAGGGGAGGAAGGTGCAGATGACTGCTCCAGATCCTCAGAGCCTGATGGAGACCCCCTACACTTCCTGAGAGGTATATCTCAGAGTTTTTTAGGCGGCATATTCCTTAGTTCAAAGCTGAGGTATTCCAGCCGCAATACACCCCTTACTGAAATAGTCTAATGCAATTTGCTGCTATGTACATCAGTGGGTGTCTACTAATGCGTCTTTCTGGGGATGCCTGTATCAACCGCCCGCTGTAAGCCCCTATACCATGCTACCAGCTCCTTTTCATGCTCTGTGTCCATAGCAAGCAGCGTGGACTGAGTCCTTTTATCTTGCTGGGACGCCCGCACATGCGCAGAAGCGCTGGGCGCACAGAGCGCGTCATCCGCCAGGCTCCGCCCCCTTTTTTGAAGCTAAACCTTATAAAAAGAAAGCATGTGTGCGCGCGCGCGCGCTCTTGGCGCCATGTAGGGAGAGGAGCCAGGGTCCCTGTTTCACCAGGACTCGGGGATGGAAGGAAACTACTTGGCAGCATGACAGAGGAATGCAGCTTCCCTGATAGAGAGCTCACTCATCTGCCTGGACTTTCACCATGGAAGGAATAGTCCCAAGAAAAAAGACGTTCCACAGCGGCCTCTAGTGGACAAACACAGGTACCGCACTTTTGTCTTTTTTTTTTTTTTTTAAAACCTCCTTTATGAAAAACATTTCCAGGTTTACAGTTTTTTTTAAAACTTCCCTTATGAAAAAACATTTCTAGGATTTCTTAGGCATATACAGCTATTAGCGGGAATACCCTTTAGGTAACAGGCAGAAAGACATATTAGGCTTGGGGGTCCCCTCAATAGAACCAAGTTCCTGAGGGGCCCCCACTTACCTTTTCCCCGCCGCAGGACTTTGTTTGGTCCACAGAAGCCCAAACTTCACCTCTCACGGCAGGCATTGTACTAGACCTTCAGGGACCGGGTTCCCAAGGATTCCACTCCCCTGGACCTGTATAGCACCCTGCACAGATAGCCTCTTGGTTTTGGGTATGACCAGAGCTCTGGATCCCAGGGTCCAGCCCTCCTAAGAGAGGCATTACAGGCAAAACCTTGCTCTTCTCTGCAAGGCCCGGGTACCGACCGTTTAGCTATGAAGCTTTTTTGGTCGGATCCGGAATAGCTTGCTAAGGCCCAGAGAACCTGTACACAAGCCCAGATGAATACATGGTAACCTTGGCCAACACCTTAGACACTGGCAAAAAACTGAGGTACTCCCGGATGGGAGGGGCTTATATAGGGGAGGGTACTTCCTGTTTTGGAAGTTGCCAGTGCCAGCACCTGAAGGTAATTCTATATAACCCACATAGTAATGACTATGCTGCTCTGTGTCCCGTGATGTATGAACAAGAAATAGGGTTTTCCTCCGTCACACTTTGGCGGAGCGGATGTCAGCGGACATGTCACCGCTGACATCCGTGCCTCCATAGGGATACATGGAGGATCCGTTTCAGGTCCGCCTAAAAAACTGACAGGCGGACCTGAACGGACCTCCGTGTGAAAGGGGCCTTACTGTTTGCATGCACAGACCAGTCAGGAACCTTTCTGCAAAGAGGCGGTGTAGCTCTCTACGAATCAAGGTCAGTACGTGGGGGATTTGATGGGGGGAACCTGCATTCTAAGGATACCTGTAAATACGGTTTTCCTTTTAAGGACGTCAATAAAAGCAGCCTGGACCTTGCTAAAAGCTTGTAAGTGGTTCCTATACACTTTGCACGTCAGACCTGATGCCTGTTTGAACTAGGCTGGCCATAGATTATGCCATTTTCTTTCCTGCAACCAAGGGTTGCAGGAAAAAAAAATGCTAGATTCATAGGTGTGCGCACAGGGTGTGCTGTGTGTGCCTGGGCACACCCTAATCACCCCATGTGCATTAGCATTATTGCTCTTTGTGCCGCCAGGAAGATTGAAAAGATCTCCCTCTTACTGGCTCTGCCATAAGAGAAGTGTTTACACACTTGTCTTTCACTGTGCAGGCAGGGAGATCAATGTGCCGGGGTCTTATATTTAGACACACACATGTTTTGAGCTTTAGGGTGCAAACCTTAATGCAATAAGCTGTGCACATGTTATCTAACAGCACACCAATGGCTAGACTGGAGGGGAAACACAGAAGCGCCACTAAGTGCAGTATTACCAATACATTTTAATGGATAAGAGCAAGGAGAGCAAACATACTCACAAACAAGGATTTAAAATGGGTATATAAAACTGGAGAGTCCGTGTCTCATCTCTGTACAGGGCAGTAGCGTGGAGCGGGTTGCGCTGGTGGAAGCCGACACTTCCTGAGCTGCAGGCACTTGGATGTCAGGAGAGGCAGGGACGTTAAATTTCCGTGGCTCTCCTGACATCCAAGCGCCTGCAGCTCAGGAAGCGTCGGCTTCCACCAGCGCAACCCGCTCCACGCTACTGCTCTGCACGGAGATGAGACACGGACTCTCCAGTTTTATATGCCCATTTTAAATCCTTGTTTGTGAGTATGTTTGCTCTCCTTGCTCTTATCCATTAAAATGTATTGGTAATACTGCACTTAGAGTGGCGCTTCTGTGTTTCCCCTCCAGCTTACCCAGGATTTGCTTCACATTCACACTGGGCTGCCTTCAAAGTGCTAAATGATGGACAAAAAGGACTTTGTATAGTCTCATGTGATAAAAACATTGCCCTTTAAAATTATTGTTTTGCTTTTTATCATTCCATTTGATTATATTTTTCCCCTATACCTGAACCAGCTCCCACATCGCCTTTGGTACTAGCGCCAACTTTCTCCTATATATACACCAATGGCTAGATTCCACCATCAACACAGTCAGTGTTAATGGGGGAATCCCTCCCCTGGGCCACTGTGTTCTTCTGGCAGTAGGGCGCAGGGAGCTGTCCCTGCCGGCTGAGCACAATGATTACTGCTAGCGGCTATAGCCACTGGCAATAACTGGATTATAAATATCCGACATGCTGGTTGTACCCGAGTTGATCAATAAATCGACTTGGGTGCAAGCAGCCTGCCCATGTATGGATCTAATCTATCTATGACTGGCTTAAAAAGACTTATTTCTGGTTTCCTCATCCTTACCTACCGTATTTCAGCTTCCCAATGGAAGATTAGCAGCTAATGGAATGATAGAAATCTTCTTACATGGGGATGACAGGAACATTTCATACAATAGATGTATAGAATTAACACTACAACCATTTAAAGGAAAAGTTCCTGCTGCCACAGGAACCAGTCAATATTCCTCTTTTTTTTGTGCTAGGATTGGCTGCTAAAGGCAACAAGAACAGTACAGAAACCTGAATCCTAAAATGGATTGGTCTATACCAGTGGTTCTCAACTCCAGTCCTCAGGGCCCACCAACAGGCCAGGTTTGCAAGAAAACTGAAATGCATCACAGGTGATATAATTTGCTGCTCAGGGATTTCAGTATTCTAGTCTGCATCTCCCCAAGGTAATACTTAAAATCTGGCCTGTTAGTGGGTCCTGAGGACAGGAGTTGAGAACCACTGGTCTATACAGAGTTGTGCATTGCCATCATCCATAACATTACTACAAACAATTCAAATTTTCTCACAGTGGGACATTTGTCTTATTTTGCTGTTAAAGTCCTATGGCAGAAAATGAAAATCGTTTGCTGTACAGAAAACCGATCATAAGGATTAGTGGCTGAATTTGCAGTGTTGAGCTGGTGGTAAAAAATGGAATGTGAAGTGTCACAACAGCCAAGGAACCACAGACACCACATCATCTGCTCTGTTTTGGAGGATTCTCTCTAAAAAAAAAGCCTTGATCACAAGAGCTGTAGACAGACAGACAGCAGCTAGGAATTTGTGAAATACTGACCTATGAAGCAGTGTTTTGTTAAGTCCCACCCAGATCCCATTAAAAAATAAAATAAAAATCACATTGCACTAAACCATCATAAATAACCTCCCCCCCCTTGAATAAAAAAAGTTCATAATGCAGTTTGTTCATCTTACTCAGGCTATTACGCCCTTACTTAGTCCTTTGCAGTCTTTTTTGTTCTTTCTCACACACAGTGGTGAAACAGAAGAGCTGTTTTCGGCTTATCAGAGTGTTATGACACTGTTTTATAACTTATAGTCCTCCAAAAGTCTGTGGTTGCTGTCTCTACTACCATAGATCCACCTTTAAAGGGACATGCTAGTGAGGTTTTCATGGCTGAGAAGTCCCTTACGGGAACTGCTGACCACATGGCTGGGGCCGCAGTATTCCTGAAGGTTGTGGCGTAAAGTTACAAGGGCTGATCCCAAGCAGGCTCTGTTAGGGGCCTGGGCTCCTCCAGGCAGCTGCAACAGTAAAGTGACAACGCCAGCCATACCATCATCTGTGGGTTCTAATGTGATAGGTCCAACTCTAAAGTTGCAGTAGGTGTATCCTAACAGCTGAGACAAAAATGGATCAGAGTGACGTAACGAGGGAGGTTGAGGGGTTGATGGGTCGTAGGATTTCACTCTTGGTTTGGAGCGATGATGGTGGTGATGATGATGGTGGTGATGTTGAAGCGATGGTAGGACTGGTCCTCCAGGGTGACATCCAACCATCTCAACGTCCGGGTGGAAGTAGACCGTCAATTTGGCAAATGGCCTGCTTGCCATTTTGCTCATCTCCTGCAGGTGACGTCTTTGCTCCCTCCTTACATCGAGCCACTGTTTTACTTTCCAGAGCAAGACGCATGCAGACAGGAATAGGAAAAAGCAGCTGAAGAACACAGAGAAAAAGACAAAGAGGTCTATGTGTGCTTGGTCTTGACGGAAGAAAAGCAAGCCTTGTGATTCTCCAAATCCTGTAGATGAATTGCCTAAAAGCAGGAGGTAAAAGCGACTGTTTTTCAACGTGTGGAGCTCATGAGGGTACGTGATGACCACACGGTCTCTGACACCCCGAACTATCAGTACTGTTTGCTGATTGCGAACTGTAATGTAGGTAATCAGCCCTTTTGGACGCTCTTCACGAAGCCAACTCGACCTGTTAACAGTATACAATCGACTACTATTGACCGATGCAACAGTTAATGGCTCTGGACCTCCAGGAACATCATTATCTGTTAACCTGTACACTCTGACAAAGTGGACACCCGTTAACGAGTCAACCTCAATGGCAAAACTGTCTGGGGAGGTGGACACAAACACATCTACACAGCCGAAAGTCACATCGACAGTGACTCTAATATCCACGTTGGTGAACTTGGGCTGGACTCCAAAAAAGACACTGCGACCATAAGGCAAGTTTTGGATATTGGGCTCATGAAAGCAGTTATTCTGAGATGTTGGGTCAAAGCAGTATTCTTGTTCTACTGTCATGAGTCTGTAACATTGGCGGCCATTCACTGGATTACCATGGAAAGAGTCCTTGCATTTTGCACACTGAAAAACACAAGAGGAAGACAATAAGATTTTTGTACTCACCGTAAATTGCTTTTCTTGGAATCCATTGAGGGACACAGGAATACTGATACTGTTGGGACATCCAAAAACAGTCCAAATGAGAAGTGGGCAACAGCAATCAAATTGCTAACAAGGCCATAAACCCCCCCCCCCCCCAAAAACAGAACTGGGGCTGGATGTTCTGCCAAAAGCTGGCATCAGATGAGGCTTGAAAAATCAACTGGTACAACTTAGAGAATGTGTGAACAGAAGACCAGCTGGCAGCCTTACGCTTAATGCCAAAGAAGCACCAACAGATCTAATAGAGTCCCCCTTGACCGGAAGGGGTGGAAACCAATCTTTTGAGAGCATAAGCTTGGATGGTGGTCTGTCTGATCCACCGAGAAATTGTGGATAAGAGAAAAGCCGTTTCCCCTTTACAGGGAACATCAGGAAGGATAAAGAGAGAGTTGGTCTTTCTAACAAAAGTGGCGGCTGCGAATTAAACACGCACAGCCTAAACTATATCCAGGAGGGGGAATCGTCTTCTGATGAACTGGAGCTAGACAGAGGGATGAAAATTAAATGTCCTTGCTGAGGAAAAAGACAAACTACATTGGATAGGAAGGAAGCTCTAGGCCCCAATACCACCTTGTATCTGTATAAGACCAGGAAGGGCTCTTTACATAAGACCACAGGCACATATGCTCTCCTTGCACAGTAAAGCCTCGTGCACACACTCCAATTGTTGGCCAACAGATTGTCTTAAGGGCATGTGCCTGGATTTTGTCTTGCATACTAACGGTACACAATTTTCGTGCAACAAATATGAACGTAGTGGCGTACTACAAAGAATTTCAGCTCTTGAGCGCCACCCTCTGGGCCCCTTCTGCTAATTTTGTGTTTGGTGAGAATTGATTCCGAGCATGCGTGTTTGTACTTTCAACTTTTGTGTGACGGACTTGTGTACTGACCATCAGAAAATCTGACAACCAACCGTTGTCCGCCAAAAATTTACCAGCCTGTCATCCAACATTTGTTGGCCGAAAGTTGGACAACAATTGTCAAAAGGAGCGTAATAACGGACAGATTTTAGGACAACAGTCTGTCAACAGGCAATCCCCTGCCAACAATTGGATCGTGTGTACGAGGCTTTAGAGTAGCACAGGAGCCAACACCAGAAGACAGGAAAAATGGCAGGGCCAACAAATGTAGGTGCTGGGGACCCACAGAAAAATGGTGACATGCAAGTACGTGTTCTTGTTGTCCACAGAGGCCAGAAAGTCTCACTAATGGACAGAGGCTATGACAGACCTGATGGATTCCATGCAGGATTTCTTGACCCAAATGAAAGCATTTATAGTCTTAAAGGAGAAGTATGGGATGGGTTAAATAACTAGTACATATCACATTAGTCACATATCAGCTAATCTTTTTTTCCTACCTCTTTTAGTTTTTACAGCATGTGCACATGAACTTTCCTTCAGCTGGCAAAAACGGGCCACTTTCAGTTTGAAAAGTTCTCAGGGGGTGTGAACATCTCCACCAACACACCAACACCCCCTGCCTTTGTCCCCCCTCCCCTAAGAGACATGTCTGTGCTGATAGATAAGGGGGGGAGGAGGGAGAAGGGAGGGGGGAGCAGCTACACTCTGTGAAGTCTCAGAAACAAGCAGAGGGAGGAGAGAGGACATCAATCAAGCAAAATGACAGGAAAGGGGGTGGGTCAAGACTCTATATTCACACCATTGTCTGGATGATGCTGTATGAAAGACTGTAGAACCTCCCACAGGTATTTATCTCAATTTTAACAGAATGGGGGCACTTCTGAGAGGGCTGGGAGGGTTTATAGATATCAGCAGCTCACATAGAATAGATGTAAGCAAAAAAAAAGGAAACCCATACTTCTCTTTTAAGTTCCCAGATGGGGCAAATGTATCCTTTCAGTCAGGGAACTGTGAACAGGTTGGAGTAGAACCCCTGTAACGGATCTTCCAAAGACTGGACCAATAAAACCCTGCTCCAAAAGATGTGCTAGGACTGTACAGAGATCTGCTAATTTGGTAGGTTAGAAATTCTAGCGTGTAGCCCTTGGAAACTGCCTCCTGCATCCAAGCATTAGGGAAGCTGGTTGCTCATATGTCACCAAGGACTAACAGACATTCCCAGACTTTGGAAAGTGGGTTGCGTCTCCTCACACTAAGAAGGATGTATCAGAGGGTTCAGGGGACTTGGAAGTCCAGGGTTTGTGGGCGCACTGAGAGCCAGACTTTAATTTTGGCTTTGGAAGTTGAGGCTTGGGGAAAAAAATATATATTCTTTTGGCCTCTGAAGAGGAGTGAGCCTTCCCAGATTGAGTCCTAGGCTTCATCTGCTGGGGCAGTTGTTTTTTCTTACCTCCAATGACATCCTTAATGAGGAGGTCTAAAGCAGCTCCAAAGGGACATTGTCCCTCCAAAGGCATCCAAAGCAATTACTTTTTGCATGCTAGTTTCACAGCCCAACACTTCAGCCAAAGGGGTTGATTTACTAAAGGCAAATGGACTGTGCACTCTGCAAGTACAGTTACTCCAAAGCTTAATAAATGAGGAAAAGCTTCACTTTGCAAAGAATACCCAATCGCATACAAGGAAAAGTAAAAAAAAACAAATTAATTTTTGCTTGCACGTGATTGGATAATGGAAGCCAGCAGAGCTTTTGCTCATTTACTAAGCTCTGGAGCAACTGCAAAGTGCGCAGTCTATTTGCCTTTAGTAAATGAACCCCAAATAGTCCACTCCGTGTTAACTGATAGGAGACTTAAATATGAAATGAGATGAGAGGCCTCTAATAGCCCATGCACACTGTAACTTCAGGGCTGCTGGCATGAGCTTTAACCACTTCCATACTGGGCACTTAAAGTGGTTGTAAACCCACTTTGACAACTTGCACCTACAGATAAGCCTAGATTAAGGCTTACCTGTAGGTGCATGAAATATCTCCTTAACCTACACGGTTAAGGAGATATTTGCAGATAACAGTGCACAGATGTCTACGGCGCATGCGCGCCGCATACAACGGCGCAGGCACACTAGCGGGCCGGCTTCTTGCCGGTTTTCTGAATGGGATCTTGCCAGTCCGAGCGCGCATTTGTGTGACGTCATCACCGCTCTGGCCAATCACAGCGCCGGAGCGGCGATAACAGAAAGGGACATCGAGGCAAGATGGCGGCGGAGGGGAACGAGGAGCAGTTCGGGGGCTTCGATCTCAGGTAAGTCATTCATAATGAGCTAGTATGCTATGCTGACTCGCTGATCACAGAGCAGGGGGCGCGCAGGCCGCTCGAGCACGGGAGGACGTCCAGGGACGCCCTCCCAGCAATTCAGGTCCACGCTGCGGCCGTCTTTCAGCTATAGCGTGGATCTGAAGTGGTTAAACACTCTGAACTCACAAGATCAGATCCCTTCTGATGGTCTTAGCCCATTCAGCTAGGGTTTAGAAAACAATTTTGCAGCATTAAAGTGATACTAAACACACACTGCTTAATTTACGGTATCTCTTTAAGTACCTTCTTTCCTAATCAATATACAGCTGTCACATGACCCAGCTCTTTCCCAGTCTGTCTGCAGGGAAAACAGTGGCAGGAGGAGCTTCTAGTCCTCTGCTGTTGGTCACGTGTTTAGGCAAAAAAAAAAACAGCCTTTGGATTACAGAGTAAAAAATGTTTTTTATATCAATAAACTGTTTTAAATTCTCATACAATTGTATATTTGAAATAAAATCGTTATTATTTTTTGGCAATACCATGGTGTGGGCGGATATCTGCCAATCGCAGGCTGTGTCACGCCCCTCCAGCCTGTGTATTAGAAAAACAGGGAGGTGAAACCTCCATCAATCAAGATGTAATGCCGCGTACACAAGACCGTTTTTAATGTCATTGAAAAAAACAACGTTTTTCTCGACGTGTTTCTTCTCAAGCCTACCTTGCCTACACACTATCGTTGAAAAAAATGCTCGAGTAAAGCGCGGTGACGTACAACACGTACGATGGCACTATAAAGGGGAAGTTCCATTCGGATGGTGCCACCCTTTGGGCTGCTTTTGCTGATTTTGTGTTACCGCGTGTTAGTAAAAGTTTGGTGAGAGCCGATTCGTGCTTTTCAGTCTCCGTGCTTTTCAGTCCGCTACAGCGTGACGAATGTGCTATCTCCATTACGAACGCTAGTTTTACCAGAACGAGCGCTCCCGTCTCATCACTTGCTTCTGAGCATGCGCGTTTTTTTCACGTCGTTAAAGCCTACACATGGCCGTTTTTCATGACGAGAAAAACGACGACGTGAAAAACGACGAGAAAAATTAGAGCATGTTCCAAGTTTTTAATGGCCATTGTTCACGTCGTGAAAAATGCTCTGGAGCCCACACACGATCGCTTTTAATGACCAAATTAAAAAATGGCATTTTTCTCGTCATGAAAAACGGTCGTGTGTACGCGGCATAATATTCAGCCCCCATTGTGTTTAGCTGGTTAGTGGGCATGGAGGAGGAGGGAAGGAGTGGGCTGTCATTTTCCACTGTGTATACGCCCACATGTGTGACTCTATAGTCACATGGGCTTCTCAGATGTGATAGGAAAAGCTCAGCATAGAAACACAAAAAAAAAAAAACTGAGCATGTGCACTAGCTGCCAACTCTGCAAAATCCCCAACTGTAATGGGGACATGGACGGAAGGGAACAGCAGGAATAACCAGGTTTTATTGATAGTTTTTAATGGTGTGGGTTTAATGACACTTTAACCCCTCCCGCAGTGAAACCACGATGAACGGAATTTCAAAAATGTGCTCTGTGATCAGTTCTGGTGCTCAGCCTGCACAGCCTACCCACAAAGTGAGTCTTCAGAAACAGGTTCACACTCATTGTATGCCATGGCTCTGGCCTCCTGTAGACAGCAAAACAACCCAACAGTATCAGAATTCCTGTATTTCTCAATGGACAATAAAGAAAAATTATTTTGTTTGGTCGGTGTCAAATATTTATATTAAATTACTAAATGTTGAAGGTAAAGTAACCTGTGACAGACCATCAGCTTTAACGTCACTGAAGCCACACTAGTACAAGATGAATTCTGATTGGTTACTAGGTGTACTACACATTTCTCTTTGCTCCTACTAAATAAGAACAATAAATGTCAAATCAGACTGATTGCTTGCTATGTATCACTTCACTTTCTACACTGTCTTTTCCAACATCAAGCATAGGCTGTACCTGGTATTTGTAGCACTCCTTCTTGTCACTCTGGGGACTGTTCTGACAATTCTGGGTCTCTGTGTTGTTACTACAAGGACAATTTGTGCCATCAAGCTCATTGCAAGTATCCGCATGTCCATTGCACTGACATCTATGGAAGACAGAGGAAAATCAAAGGAGGGGGAGAAGTTAAAGTATTTGTAAATCCTAAAAAAAAAAAATTGCTGTTACTGTATCTTTTAAAGCAACATCATTAGCACTGTAAGGCCCCTTTCACACTAGGACGGGCAGGAGTGGTGGCGGTATAGCGGCGCGATTTTTAGCGCCGCTATACCGTCGTATTTACTGCGATATTCGGCCGCTAGTGCGGTTTTAACCCCCGCTAGCGTCCGAAAAAGGGTTAATACCGCGGTGTCCCATTGATTTCAATGGGAAGGAGCGGTATACACACCGCTCCTTCACCGCTCCAAAGATGCTGCTTGCAGGAGATTTTTTTTCCTCCCGCCAGCGCATCGCCTCAGTGTGAAAGCCCTCGTCAGGGTTATTTCAGGCATTATGTATGCGCTATTTTTAGCGCTAAAACGCCTGAAATACGCCTCAGTGTGAAAGGGGCCTTAGACTGCAATGTTATTTAATCCTTTCTGTGTAGTATATTACCTGATTGACACTGCTTGTGCCTCTGTTCCTGGGAGTAAACTGACTACGGCAATCATGGCTGCCAATCCATGACAGTGTGGTCAGTTTATGCCTTTCATCATTCCTCTCTGTGTACAGACACACTGGGGTTGATTAACCAAAAGGCAATTGGACTGTGCATTTTGCAGTTGCCCCAGAGCTTAGTAAATAAGGGGAAGCTCTGTTGACTTCCATCATCCAATCATGTCAAAGCAAAAATGCTTCTTTTTGTTTTTTTTCCTTGCGTGTGATTGGGTATTCCTTTAGTAAGCTCTGAAGATATGGCACTTTCAGAGTGTAAAGTGCTTTGCAAAGTGCACAGTCTATTTGCCTTTAGTAAATCAACCCCATTAAAGCATTAAACCCCCAAAAAAACAAATACCGTATTTTTCGCTCTATAAGACGCACCTGACCATAATGCCGCGTACACATGACCGTTTTTAATGTCATTGTAAAAACAACGGTTTTCTCTACGTGATTCTTCTCAAGCCTGCCTTGCCTACACACGATCGTGAAAAAAAATGTTCGAGCAAAGCGCGGTGACGTACAACACATTCGACAACATGTACGTCGGCACTATAAAGGGGAAGTTCCATTCGGATGGCGCCAACCTTTGCGCTGCTTTTGCTGATTCTCGTGTTAGTAAAGTTTGTTGAGAGACGATTTGCGCTTTTCAGCCTCGTGCTCTTCAGTCCGTTACAGCGTGACGAATGTGCTATCTCCATTACAAACGCTAGTTTTACCAGAACGAGCGCTCCCGTCTTATCACTTGCTTCTGAGCATGCACGTTTTTTTCACGTCGCTAAAGCCTACACACGGCCGTTTTTCATGACGAGAAAAACGACGACGTGAAAAACGACGAGAAAAAATAGAGCATGTTCCAAATTTTTAATGCCATTTTTCATGTCGCGAAAAATGCTCTGGAGCCCACACACGATCGTTTTTAATGACCAAATGAAAAAATGGCATTTTTCTCATCATGAAAAACGGTCGCATGTACGCGGCATAATATTCATCTGGGTTTTAGAGGAGGAAAACGAGAAAAAAAAATATTCTGAACCAAATGGTGTACTAAAATCTTTACCAGTGCCAATAAAATGCAGCCTGACCATTGCCAATAATTCAGCCTGACCTGTGCCAATATTGCAGCCTTCGCTCGGGCTGCAATAATTGCTCGGGCTGCTCTGTCTTCTCAGCAAGTGTCAGGACAAGTCAGGAGATCGCCCGGCGCTCGTGGGGGCTTGGGATGTCTTTCCTCCGCTCTCCTGCCTCTCTTCCGGCAACTAACGTGGCGACGGGGGGTGGTGCCTGATGTACATTCGCTCCATAAGACGCAGAGACATTTTCCCCCATATTTTTGGGAGAAAAAAGTGTGTCTTATGGTCCGAAAAATACGGTAAATAGATCCTGTTCCCTTAAAGCATGTTTGTTATACAGCACAGTGCTTGTGCTGTGTCATTTGGCCCCCTGTATCACCTATAATACCTGTCTGATCCTGCCTGGCTATATCCTCCCCGCTGTACACGGACTCCAATATATCAGGGCTGCTGAGCCCTGACATTGTTGTCAACGTACGTGCCTCTTTTAGCCGCAGCCTGCTGTCTCCTGTGTCCTCTTCTCCCCCCTCCCCTCTCTGACTGTCTGCTTGTGTCAGCGCCCCCCCTTTCATAATTAATATCAAAAGCTCCCATCCCCTCTGTATTATAACAATAAGTTCTCCTGTGTCTTCGATGTTGTCCAGGTAGATCTCCATCCCTGAAAGGTTGCCTACCCCTGGACTAGAGGATCTCAGTTATGGGGAAAGACTACAAGCATTGAACTTGTTCTCTCTTGAGAGGGGATATGATATCAATGTACAAATACCGTACTGGTGATCCTAGCATAGCGAAAAAACTTTTCAGTAAAAAGGAATTAAAAAAACAGGCGATCATTAACTAAAATTGTAAGAGAAGCGGTTTAACCACTTCAACCCCAGAAGGCTTTGCCCCCTTATTGACCAGGCCATTTTTTGCGATACGGCACTCCGTCGCTTTAACAATTGCGCGGTCGTGCAATGCTGTACCCAAACAAATTTGACGTCCTTTTTTTCCCCTACAAATAGAGCTTTCTTTTGGTGGTATTTCATCACCTTTGCAGTTTTTATTTTTTTATTGGTAATGGCGGCGATCTGCGATTTTTAGCGGGACATCGACATTGTGGCAGACAAATCTGACCCCAAATGACACTTTTTGGGGACCAGTGACATTATTACATTGATCAGTGCTATAAAAATGCACTGATCAATGCAAAAATGACACTGGCAGGGAAGAGGTTAACACTAGGGGTGATCAAGGGGTTAAGTATATTCCCTAGGTGTGTTCTAACTGTAGAGGGGATGGGCTCACTGGGACATGACAGAAATCACTGTTTCCGATTACTGGGAAGAGTGGATCTCCGACATGTCCCCTGTCAGGACGGGGATCCACTTGTTTACACAAGCAGATCCCCGTTCTGCCTCCCTGTACAACAATTGCAGGTCGCCGGTGGACATCGAGTCCGCCCGACCCACGGGCACGCTCCCGCAGTGGGAGCGTGCCGCTGGCAACTGTGTGAGCCGCTGTACAGGTACGGCGATTCGCGCACCGCTGCTAACCTGCCGCAGTATATCTGCGTGAGCTGGTCGGCAAGCGGTTAACCTTAAACTGCTATGTAAAGGAATCTACTGATTCCTTTTGGTGGGTTTGCCAGCTGTGAGCGAAAAGCTGCGGCCGCTGAGCCCATACACTACAGTGACAGGCTGTTGGCAGCTGCAGCTATGTGTGTTTGTTCGCACAGCCATTGATCAGACAACGTATGTCCAGCAGCTGTGGCCACAACAGCCTATCATTGCAGTGTACTGCCTCAACAACCACAGCTATCCGCTCACATCTGTCAAACCCAGCAGCAGGAATAAGTAGATTCATGCTGCTGGAATTTGCACTGCGGCTAAATAGCCGTGCAAATGCAGCTTTTTGCTGTCCACTGTCAGCAAAAGCTGTTAGTAAAGGATGGAACAAAAAAAGTAATAACTAGCACTCGTTAGGACTCTTGACTTGCAAAGCTGAGGTTCTGAGTTAATTTCCCATATTTAAAGTAGTGCAAACCAAGGTCCTAGAGACATTGAGTTTGATTTACTAAAGGCAAATAGACTGTGCACTTTGCAGTTGCTCCAGACCTTAGTAAATGAGCAGAAGCTCTACTGACTTCCATCATCCAATCATGTGCAAGAAAAAATGCATTTTTTTTTTACTTTACTTTCATGTGATTGGGTACTCTTTGCAAAGTGAAGCTTTATCTCATTAACTAAGCTCTGGAGCAACCACAAAGTGCACAGCCTATTTGTCTTTAGTAAATCAACCCCAGTGAGTAATTGATTGACTCTGGTAGGTATGTTAAAGTGTAAACTCCTCCAGGAAGGGTCTGATGTCACTCACTTGGTGCAGCGTTTATCCAGGAGGAAGTATCCGGGCAGGCAGCCTTCACACTTGTCTCCAAGACTGTTATTCTGACAATGCACACAGACAGCCGTGTCCTCTGTGGGGCCCTGGGTCACCCAAGTGGGGATCTGGAGAAAGAAAATCAAGCAACTTATTGGGGAAATGTAACAAATACAAAAAAGGAAACATTAAAGTATAACACCCTCCCGCCCCCTCACCACCAACAAACACTGATGTCCTCACAGCCTCTGGGTCCACCACGAACCGAACCGCCCTACTCTCCAAACTTCCTGGTTGCACAGGAGAGGTGAGGGTAGCAATTGGCTCCTGCAGCTGTCTGTCAGGACCTGGAATCAGTGGTGTGGCTTGCAGGGCACTAACCCTGTTCATGGTCTTAAAAATGTGCAGGAGCCTATGCACAAGGGTGTCTCCAATAGAAGCGTCTATCTAAAGGAGACTTCCACAAGGAGAAGGGAAGTAGTGGCTGTGGGACTAGGGTTGCCACCCCTTTAAAACCGAAACACATATTAATTACACAGGTTGTGTGACTGATTAAGGTAGTAATTAAACTCACTTAGTGCCTTTTTTGCATTAAATTAGCATCAGAACCTGTGTAATTCATATGTGTTTGGTTTTAAAGGAATGAGGTGGCAACCCTATGTGGGACTGACCAGCTAAACAAAAATACAGAATTACAAACTTCTGCCTCTAAAGGTCTTATACTCTCCTGTCCACGCTGCAGGTAGATCCATGATGTGTGGCCAACAGGGAGCCATGGAGTTGCTGTAGGAAACTTTCCCAAGCCTTCTAAGCATGTGCGTACAAATACCATTCACTCTTATAGAGAGGCCATCTATCATGATAGACAGCAATGAATGGGAATTTATTTGTGAATGCACAGAAGATTTTGGCACCGGCCAGAAGAGTTTCCAGTGGCAGCTCCCCTGTGAGCCACACAGTGTGGATCTCCTAGTAGAATTGACAGTGCCGTGTAAGAACTTGGGGGGTAAGGGGGAATCATTTAAAGGATAATCGTGCAAAGGCACAGTTCTCCCTTAATGTCAGGACAATTCAACTAGATATTGAAAGATTGGCTTATTGTTTTGATCGAGTAGTGAGATGATTTACTCGTCTTCCAAAAAACAGGAAAAGTTCACATCACTGGCACAGAAGGGCCAACGATCTGCTGATGAAAGTTATTAGTGGGCTTTCACACTTGTTTATGCCTCATTCAGAGGGCCACTGAGGTCCATACACCAAGAATTGGCTGCTTGCTTATGCAGTTGGACCTGCTGGGTGCTGTGGTGAGGGCGCACGGCGCGGCCTCCCCTATCCATGTGTCCGGCCCCCTAATCTACATATCAGTGGCGCCAGGCCATGGATTGCAACACGGGGTGGGTATTTTTTTGAAGCACCTGATTAGAACCAGAGGCTCAAATAGGCTTTTATAAAAGGGTCGGCTAGGAGCGTGGAGCATTGCGCTCCGAGCCCACCCAGTTGTGTGACCATAGCGAGTACATTTTCACAATTATCACACTAAAGTTCCTCCCCGCCAAACAGGGGGCAGGTCTGTGAGACCTGTTTCCCGATTGGCCAAAGCGTCAGGCGATCCTATTGAATGCCTAGCGCTTTGGCGAAAGACACACAGCGGAGGAAGCTGGAGAAGCGGTCACCGGAGCCGCCGAGGCTGCTGCCCGCACTCCAGGAGAGGACACCACAGCCCCACTACACAAATGGGTAAGTGCCAGGCCACCCGCGGGGGGGGGGGGGGGGGGGGGGGAGCGGTCAGTGCCGTGCCATGCTGTGGGGGGGTAGATTGATTGTTTGATTTCCGCCCCTCCAAAAGAAGAACCCATCAGCCGCCACTGTCACACAGCAAATTGGCTAACTGGTTTCCCTTTCATTCATGCAGCACTGTGTTTAATTATCCCCAGTACTCTAGCTACAAGTTTGTCATTTTAACTCCATGTTCATGGAGTTCTTTTTTAACCTAAAGTGATTGTAAATGAAACATTTTTATTCAAAGTGGTTTTGCACAGATTAGCCCCGATCCTCCTCTTCTCGGGTCCCCTGCTGGCACCCTGGGCCCCTCCCCCTTGCCGAGTACCCCACATCAAGCTGCAGGACCACCAGGTGAACATATAAAAGAAAAAAAAAAAAAACAACAACTAAAGCGGTGCTTCACCCAAAAGGGAAGCTCCACTTGTTTGCTTCCACCGCTGCCACATTTGGCACTTTTCGGGGGGAGCGGGTACCCGTTTGACAGGTTCCCGCCCCCCACTTCTGTGAGACCTCGGAAGTTCAGCCCCCCTCCAGCTTCCCCCATCGCCGGGCCATTCAAAAAGCGCATTAGGTTGTCCTTACAACGAATGGCAGCGGCAGCGCCCGAGAGTCAAATGAAAAATCAGCTGGGGTGCCAACATCGCGGGATCCCTGGACAGGTAAGTGTCCTAATATTAAAAGTCAACAGCTACAGTATTTTTAGCTGCTGACTTACATTTTTTTTTGGTGGGGGCGCGGAACTCCTCTTAAGAACTGGTAAGCTGCGGTATATTACAATTTAAGGTACACTTATGCCGCGTACACACGACCGCTTTTCTCGACGAGAAAAACGGCATTTTTTCATTTCGCCGAGAAAAACGATCGTCTGTGGGCTTTATGTCGTTTTTCTCGTCGAGAAAAACGGCATAAAAAACGACGAGAAAAATTAGAACATGTTCTAAATTTTCTCGTGGTTTTTTCCAGCATTTTTTTCCGCGGCAGTTTTCCCATAGGGAAACACTGCCGCGGAGCCCACAGACGGTCGTTTTTCTCGTCAAGAGAAAAAATGACGGGAAAAACGACCGTGTGTAGGGAACCAAGCGGTTCCCTCGTTTTTCCTGTCATTATTCACAGCGGTTTTTTAACCGCCGTGAATAATGATCGTGTGTACGCGGCATTAGAGATATCAAATGCAGTACCCTTATAATGTGTCTGTGTACATTTATTCTACACGCACCTTCTCTGGATCCAAGGAATACTTCTCTGGTTCCCTCAGGGCTTTCTCATGCTCTTCCATAGTGATGCACACTTCGCTGTTCCCGCGGCAGAAATCTAGACAGGGCCGGCATGTGCCTCCATTAATAGCCGATCCCACAAAGAGGGGTTTACACTTTTCACAGTGCTCTCCCTGGAGGAGACAGAAGAAGCCATCAAGATGTTAAAAACAGACCCAAGAGTGCCCCACATCACTGATTTAGAACTCCCATCTTGCACTTCTTTTTACAGCACAAAACAGCTGGTGGTGCACCCAACACAAAGGATAAAGGTGATCAGGGCTGCTGTTAGAAATCACGGGGCCCCGTACAGCCTACCTGACAGGGCCCCCCCAAAAAAATATCCAAACAATATTTTTGCTAACAATACACCACACAAATCATTATTAGCATACACAAACACAACAAAACGTATAAACTTACAGGGGAACAGGAGGGTACAGTGTGGGGGGAGGGGCAGGATGGCACAGTACAGGGGGGCAGGAGGGAACAGTACAGGGGGAGCCGGAGGGTACAGAACAAGGGGAGGGTAAGTGGACATAGTACAGGGGGCAGGAGGGTACAGTACAGGGGGGCAGGAGGGCACAGTACAGCAGTTAGGAGGGTACAGTACAGGGGGCACAGTAGGAGAGGGACAGGAAAGTACAGTGCGAGGGCAGGAAGGTACAGTATGGGGGGGTGGGGCAGATACAGTACAGGGGGAGCAGGAGGGTACAGAACAAGGGGAGGGTAAGTGGACATAGTACAGGGGGCAAGAGGGTACAGTATAGAACAGTAATGTAGAATACAGATATGGTCTCCTGAAGCAATAAGTATAAGAAATAGCCATAGTATAAGAAAAGTAAATGGGCTGTCTGGCAGGGAGGGGAGAGGGAGTGATCTCTAGTACCTAGTAAAGAGACAGTGTTGGGGGTGTGCAGGGTGTGGGATTCCTGCCATTTGTAGATCCCGGGACACACACACATGTGTGAAGTTGAAGTGTCTGCAGAGGAAAATACAGGGAAGGGAGGGGGGGGGGGGAGTGACCGATAGCATTCATCTGAGAGGAGCAGTGTGACAGGCAAAGATGAATGGATCGGTGTGAGGAGGATGAAAGGGAGCAGGACAGCCCGGATAGTGGCTGAGGCGGGGAGGGAGATGCCAGGGAGGGAGAGAGAGCATTGCAGACATCAGAGAGACAGATAACAAAACTGACCTGTACTACTAGCAAAAGAGACAGCCAAAGTGAGGAGAACTGTTATCACTGCCCAAAACTGCGGGGAGGAAACTTCAAAGGCCCCCACATGCACCTAGGACCCCTGGGCAGTTCGCAGAAGTGCCTGTGCATTAGGACAGGCAAGCCCTCCCCCGCTCTCAGTGTCCTGATGAATCCCCCTGCTTTCAGGGAGAGGAAAACAGGCAGCGCTGGGGGAATACCAGGCACCCATGGGAGGATCATATGTGGCCCGAACAGGCAGGCAGATCGGTGCGCTGTGACAGTTACAGAAACAATGCCGTGTATTTCTCCCTCCAGCAGCTGAAAGCCGACAGGAGGGAGAGAGACACACACAGCATTGCTTGTGTAACTGTCACAGCGCACCGATCTTCCTCCCTGTCCGGGCCCCCATTTGTGCTTGGGCCCCCTACTGGAGGGCTGGTGGTCCCCCCCTATCAGCGGCCCTGAAGGTGATGATAAATATTATGGCGTTACGGCCATAGTAGCACAAACCAATTCTTGATTCTCCAGAGAAAAATTGAAAGGGTAAGTTCACCTTTACAGAAAAATCTGTAAAGAAGAACTTGCACAGGACCCCCTCCTCACTCCTATCCCCCCCAGGACCTGGAGCGCGGCGATCACCCGTTTTGACACATCGAATAGCCGCCTCTTCGCTCCAGGGCTTAGAAATCCCCTCGGCTTAATCTCCAAATCGTACCTCCTACGTCTAGGAGCATTCTAATTGGTCGGCGCCGACCAATCAGAACCCACATAGCCCGTCCTGTCACCGCGGGCGAAGAGGAGAGAAAGCCGCTAGGATTTCAAATCCCTTGACTGGTAAAGCGGCGATACGATGTGTCAGAACGGACGATTGTCGCTCTCCAGGTGAGCGGGACGGGGCGCGAAGGGGACAGAGTCCAGAGTAAGTTCACCTTACAGATTTTCTGTAAAGGTGAGCTTACACTTTAAGGAAACCGGTTGCTATAAGGCAACATAGACAAGGATAAAAATTCTAAAACATGCATAAAATCTAAGAGAGTCCATGAATTGCCCCAGTTTACAACAGGAAAAAATAAAGTGAAATCTGGTTTCTATGGGCAACAGCTAATTCTTCTGCTTCAGATTTCATATATCCAACTCATGGAGGAGCTGATATGTAAAGAAAAAAATAAAAACTGAAGATACTCCCAACTAAATTAGGTCGTGTTTCACAATCCCTGATTGGTTACTATAGTTAACAGCAGCCCTCAAATTTTCCACTCACCTTTTCGAGTGGAAAATGAGGGCTGGCGAGCGTGGGCTGCCTGGGAGCAGGGGGCGAGCACTGGGTATCTGTACACCACAAGAACACATCATGCCTTTCCATCCAGGGGATTGAAAAAATCAACAGTCCCATTAGAGGGGGTGACAAGTTCAGGACACTGTGCAGGCGAGAAGTATTTTGGATTTTTTCGTTAGAAACAAGAATACCAGCTGGTTTAAACTTTGAGTAGGATGTATCCCATTATTATGATTAGTTTCCTTTCCTGCACAGTGTCCTGACAGTCGAGCCACTTTAAAACATCTGGGTTTTTTTTTTTTTTTTTTCTGCAACCCCTTCGGCAAAGTATCATGCGGCACTGTGGATTTCCTTCTTTCCTGACAGACTCCATGGCAGACTACATGTGGGTTAACCCCGCCTCCTCTCCACAGCTATAGGACCCCTTACCCATAAATTTGAGCTCACCTCCACAGACAGGTGTTCCTTTTCTATCCTCCTCACATGGACCCTTCATCATGCAATTCAGGTGCAGTCCAGGATGTCTGTCGGATCAGGTACAAGTTGTGCGGTGCACCCAGGGCCCAGCTATGAGCGGGCGAGTGGTTTTGGGCAGTTAATACCCCTATGGTGGAAGGGATGTGGCCCAGTGTACCAGGATGGACGAAGGATTGGCTGGCAAGGTCTGAAGACTTCTTCATCATTTACATGGCAGACCGTTTTTGTATGTTATCTTGTCTGTTCCCCTTTTGTGTATCATTGTCTTGTCAGATTTCATGATTGCGCCGTGTGTGGAACGCTTCTGCGTTCCAGGACGCCACTCTACTTCCTGCCTCCCGATCCGCCGTACGTCTGCGCATGTGCAGAGCCGCGGCGAAACCGAGGCTTGGTTTTCGCGCATGCGCGGTACAGCGGCGGGGTCAGAGGCCGCACAGGCGCAGTGAGCCGGTCCCCTCGGCGCATGCGCGCAGCGGGACCGCCGTGACGTCACTACAGCTTGGAATTTAAACGCTGAGGAGCCCTGTACAGGTGGGATAACGTGTGGGCTTTGACGGCAGCATCCGGGAGCTCGGTTCTGCTGGGACAAGGTAAGCAACATCCTTTAGGTAGTCATGCAAGTGTCTCTTAAAGAGACAGTTAAAAAAATAAAATAAAAAAAATGTTTTCCTTTTTGTGTTGCTTACTCTTGTCCTAGGTGGTCTCTGAGTTTTTGCTTGTCTTGCCCCATCATGGACTCTCCTTCACCGCCATGTGGCCAGCCCTCCCGCACAAGGTATGTGCGGAGTGGGTAAGGGGTTGGTGTCTTTTGTGCATGTCTGGTGGTTGCTAACGGTTACAACCTACCCACCCCCCCCTCTCTATCTGTATTATCTCTTACAGCCCGGCTACTTTGCTTCATCAGTCTGAAGACAGGGACCTTGCCAGGCCGCATCATCACTCATCATCCAGATCTAGACGCGACACTACGTCTAGGACCCATCATCATTGGGGACGCTCACATACCCCCTCTAGACATAGGAGATGTTCCCATTCCTCCTCTAGTCACCGCCACCACCGCCACAATGATCGTTCTGACCACAGAGCCTGTTGGGGATGCAAGACCAGAATCCCGGAGGGCAAATCGCTATGCGACCCATGTTATGCCCGGGCGGTTGGTGAGAAAGAGACTGAAAATCAAAACCTTGAGTCTCTTGTGAAACGTGTGGTACAGCAATCTATGAAAGAAATAGTTGCCCCCCACACAAGGAGCCAGTCCACCACCTTGTCTGGCTCCTTGGCTGACGAGGCCCAGGAGGATCCCGGCCAATTCCAGCCCCATGATTCCTCCCATTATTCCTCGCAAGACGAGATGGAGGGAGATGATTCTACGGTGGGATTCGACTACGCTTTAGTCTCTCCGCTGATCAAGGTAGTGAACGAAACTTTGAAGTTGGAGGATACCACTGCCCCCCCAGAAAAACAAAGAAAACTGTTTAGGCAACTGGGGAAGGAACGCTCCAATTTCCCACTTCCCTCTGAGCTGAAAGGAGTGTTTGAGGAAGAATGGAGCAAGGGAGATAAGAAGGTTTCCATGCTAAGCAAAACCTCTAGACTGTATCTCTTTAAATCGGAGGATGTCAAGCATCTGGAGAATGCTCCCCTCGTAGATGCAGCAGTAATGCGCCTGGCGAAGCATGTCACCCTCCCGTTAGATGACACCGTATCATTCAAAGATGGTCTGGATCGGAAGATCGACCAGGACCTCAAAAGAATATATAGCCTGACCGGAACGGCCTGCAAACCAGCTTTAGCCCTTGCAGTGACCTCCAAAGCAATGGAGGCCTGGGTGGAAAATGTAGACTCCGTTCTCAAAGGTGTCTCGGAAGAACTGGCTCAAAGTTCAGCAGTGCAAGAACTTAAAATGGCAGTCGCCTTTTTGGGGGAAGCTTCAATTGACCTCATCCGTTTACTGGCCAGATCAATGTTGTCCTCGGTCACGGCCAAACGAGCACTGTGGTTACGTCCCTGGCTCGCTGATCCAGCCTCCAAGCAGGCGTGGTGCAAAATTCCCTTTGAAGGGACTTCACTGTTTGGAAACAAACTTGATAATGCCATTTCAAAGGCTACAGGCGGGAAGTCGAGTTTTCTTCCCCAGGACAGGCGCCAGTTTAACCAGAGAAAACCTCAACAGAGACGCAGTACTGAGCACTCGAGAGAGGCACGCTCCTATAAGCCCGGACGGGATTTTAGGAGAAGCTGGAATTGGAATAGAGGCCAATCTTCTTTTCAAAAGTCTGGCAAGAAACAGACGCCCGGTGGGCGTGAACCAACTAAGTCTTTTTGAGATTGGGCCCGCCCAGGCGGGTCGGGTAGGGGCTCGCCTACGTCTCTTCCGGCACGTCTGGGTGGCCTCGATCTCGGACTATTGGACCATCAAGACGGTCTCAACAGGTCACACATGGTCCTTCACCAAGATCCCTCCATGCAGACCAATGCAAACCTCACTTCCTCGGTCAGAGGAGAAACAACAAGTTCTTCTCTCATACGTAAATGTCCTGAAAGATCAAGGAGCAGTGGTGCCCGTCCCAAAGGACGAGGAATTCCAGGGGGTATACTCCCCCCTCTTCCTAGTACAAAAGAAGAACGGCTCTTGGCGTCCAGTCATAGATCTCACTTTCCTGAACAAGTACATAAAGCACGAGAAGTTCAAAATGGAGTCACTCTCAACCATCCAAAAAATAGTTCAACCAGGCGACAGGTTGATCTCAATAGATCTAAAAGACGCATACTTTCATGTTCCGGTGGCAGAAAACTTTCACAAATATCTGCGGTTCCAGGTCGAACAAGAGCACTTACAATTTATTTGCCTTCCATTCAGGCTAACGACTTCTCCAAGAGTCTTTTCCAAGGTGCTGTTAGCAGTTGTGTCCCTTATCAGAGTACAGGGTGTGCGCCTGTAACATTATCTGGACGATCTACTAGTACTGTCCCAAGACAAGCAGCAGCTACTAGTCCACAAAGATCAGGTGATTTCTACACTGTTGGAGTTCGGATGGCTCCTAAACCGGGAGAAGAGTCAGCTAGAACCGACCCAGCGCTTGGTCTATCTAGGAGCCCAGTTCGACACCATAGAGAACACCATCTCTCTTCCAGAAGAAAAATACCGATCATTCGGGAAAGAATCTCCTTAGCCCTAGACTACTCTCACCTAAGGGCATCACAGTGCCTGAAGATAATCGGCACGATGGTGGCCACATCCCCCATGGTCAAGTGGGCGATGTGGAGGCTTCGTCCTTTTCAATCCGGATTCCTCCAGCAATGGAAGACAGACGATCTCAATCAGCGGATCCGGATAACACAGTCAATGAGCAACAGTCTCCTATGGTGGCTTCAAACCAAGAACTTGTTAACTTGCCACTCCCTTGCCCCCATCCATTGGGTGACTGTTACATCCGATGCCAGCAATGCGGGCTGGGGGGCACATTGTGGGGCAGAACTGGCTCAGGGCAAATGGGATGCCCGTCTCCACTCTCCAGGTTCGAACATTTTGGAACTGCGCGCAGCATGGTGCGCCCTTCAAGCCTTCTCCCACCTTCTGAAAGGGAAGTCGGTCCTACTCAAAATGGACAATACCACCGCTGTGGCATATGTGAAGAGACAAGGGGGCACTCGGAGCCCCACCCTTCTCCAAGAGGTCGAGCCCATTATGACCTGGGCTCAGAGGAATCTGCTCAACTTAACAGCAGTCTTCATTCCAGGGGAGCAGAACATTCAAGCGGACTTCCTGTCACGCAGCATGCTGGACAACAACGAATGGTCACTGCATCCACAAACCTTCAAGTGGATCCTATCGTTGAATTTTGATCCAGAAGTGGATCTGTTTGCATCCCCCTGCAATTACAAGATCAACAGATACTACACCCGAGCTCGGTACAGTCAAGCCTTCGGAGTAGATGCATTAACGAGTCAATGGGACTTCAACAGGGCATATGCCTTCCCTCCTCTTCCGATCATGCTAAAATTCCTACAGCGGCTTCAGTTGGAGAAAGTCGAGGTGGTAACAATAGCACCATACTGGCCGAGCAGACCTTGGTTTCCTCTCCTGAATCTAATGAGCTTCAGGGACCCGCTGCCTCTTCCTCTCAGGCCGGACCTTCTTTCTCAGGGGACGACCCTGCACCCCTGTCCAGCAATGCTGAGACTGATGGTCTGGTTTTTGAGAGGGAGAGGCTAGAGTCTCTTGGGTGTGCTTCAGGGGTAATTTCTACCCTTATGAGCTCCAGAAAGTCCAACACAAATAAAACTTACAATAGAATCTGGGCCAGATTTGTCAGCTTCACGACTTCTGCAGGAAAGTCATCTAGAAACCCTAGTGTTCAAGACATCTTGAGTTTTCTCCAATCAGGCTTAGACCTGCCTCTATCGATTAGTTCCCTCAGGGTACAAGCATCAGCCTTATCAGCTTTTTCGGGAACGTCATGGGCAACTCATCCCCTGGTTCAACAGTTCTTTCGGGGGGCATCGAGAATCAGGCCTCAGAGGAAACCTAGATTCCCCAAATGGGATCTTCCACTCGTCCTTGATGCTCTTTCAGCACTCAATAATAAGGATCTTTCTGTTAAGGACATATCAATCAAACTGGCCTTTCTAGTGGCCATTACTTCAGCCAAAAGGGTTTCAGAAATAAGTTTCCTGGGTTGTCAAGAACCCTTTTTGACTTTCTTCCCGGACCGAGTGGTCCTTATTCCCATGCTTGGGTCAAAACCAAAGGTCACATCAGTTATTCACGAAAATCAAGAAATAGTCCTTCCTACTTTCGATTCTTCAGATTCAGCAGATGTTCATCCCTTGGATGTAGGTGAGACTCTGAAAGAATACTTGCGAGTTACTTCATCTTTTAGAAGTTCGAACTACCTGTTCTTGTTACACACCGATAGCAACAAAGGGAAGAGGGCTTCTTCCAGAACAATAGCAGCCTGGGTCGTCCAATCTATTCAACAGGCTTACAGGGCAAAGGGCTTGGCTCCTCCAGAGGCGGTGACGGCTCATTCCACCAGAGTCATGGCAGCCTCATGGGCAGCAGCTCGACACGTGGCTCCTGAAGTGATATGCAAGGCAGCCTCGTGGTCTTCTATTCATACATTTATGTCTCATTATTGTATTGAGCCTGCTTCCCTTTCCTCTGTTACTTTTGGTCGAAAAATCCTGTCAGTTGACGGGAAAGATTAAAATATTTTTGGTCAGCATACCCTCCCGTGTGGATTGGCTAGTTATTTCCCACACGTAGTCTGCCATGGAGTCTGTCAGGAAAACTGAAAATTTATTACCAATACTTACCGTAATTTTCCTTTCCTGATAGACTCCATGGCAGACGGAGTTCCCACCCATGAATTAAAAATATGAAAGTCGAAATTTGAGTCGGCTAGTTACGGAACACCTGTCTGTGGAGGTGAGCTCAAATTTATGGGTAAGGGGTCCTATAGCTGTGGAGAGGAGGCGGGGTTAACCCACACGTAGTCTGCCATGGAGTCTATCAGGAAAGGAAAATTACGGTAAGTATTTGGTAATAAATTTTCCGTTATTTCACATGCAGCACATGTCATTTTTTGTGCTGTAAACCTAGGAGTTCCTGCTGTTACATATGTTTTTAGGTCTTAGGGATGCCCCAATATTCTCAATATTCTTTATACTCTCTATACACTTCAACATCGTTTCATGTTGACCGGAGGCTTCTCCGGTCATGATGCATACAACACACACAAAGAATATAGTTGAATAAGAAGTAACACATTAGAGTTCTACTGTTCATGAGTTTTTCTTTTTCTTTCCTTTTTTACAGTTCACGGAATTACAGTGACTTTTAAGGAACAGAATAGATCTACTCATTTTCTGCACACATTACCCATCAATACGAGGTTGATCATATCATGTCATTGTGTTATATGAGAGAATTCTATACATTTTATAGATGTTTTATACTATTGGCTTTATTATTTTGGATGATTTGTTTGATGAAATTTACAGTTGTTTAGAACCCGTATAATAGGATTTTTATAACAGCTTACCTGTAAAATCCTTTTCTTGGAGTACATCACGGGACACAGAGCGACATAGTCATTACTAATGGGTTATATAGATACCGTCAGGTGCTGGCACTGGCAACTTCCAAAACCGGAAGTACCCTCCCCTATATAAGCCCCTCCCATCCGGGAGCACCTCAGTTTTGTAGCAAAGCAATAAGTGTCCCCAAAGAGGGGCGGGAGCTCTGTGTCCCGTGATGTACTCCAAGAAAAGGATTTTACAGGTAAGCTGTTATAAAAATCCTATTTTCTTTCTCGTACATCACGGGACACAGAGCGACATAGTCATTACTAATGGGATGTCCTAAAGCAATGCCAAATGAGGGGGGGGATACACCATATATAAGCTGAGCGCTATCAGACATGAGGATCTTTTGCGGCCTGCAACACACTGCGCCCAAAGGCGACATCCTCCTGACTTCTAACGTCCACCTGGTAGAACCTAGTAAACGTGTGAACTGAAGACCATGTTGCGGCCTTACAGATTTGAGCCAGGGAGGCCTGGTGATGCACTGCCCATGAAGTTCCAACTGCTCTCGTGGAGTGCGCTCTAACTTTGAACGGAGGCGGTCTCCTTCTTAAGCCATAAGCTTGCATAATGACCTGTCGAATCCACTTGGCTAAAGTAGATTTTGACGCTGCCTGACCCTTTCTGGGGCCTTCCGGCAGAATAAACAAAGTATCCGTTCTGCGAATCTGAGCAGTGGCTTTTAGATAAGCTTTAACTGCTCTTACTACATCCAAAGAATGCAATAACTTTTCCTCTACCGAAGTAGGTTTGGGGAAAAAAGAAGGAAGAACCACATCTTGGTTCAAATGAAAACCTCGATACCACCTTAGGAAGAAAGGCTGGATGAGGACGTAACACTACTCTGTCCTTATGGATAACCAGATATGGCTCCTTACAGGACATAGCTGCTAATTCCGATACTCTTTTAGCCGAACAAATGGCTACTAGAAAAATCAATTTCCTGGTGAGAAGCACCAAGGAAATATGCTGTAATGGTTCAAACGGTTGTTTCTGTAGAACAGACAGAACCAAGTTTAGATCCCATGGACATATGGGAATATTAACCGGAGGACTAATACGCATCACTCCTTGTATAAAGGCTTTGACTAGTGAATGCGAAGCCAAGGGCCTTTGAAAAAATATTGACAAGGCCGAAATCTGACCCTTGATAGTACTCAAGGCAAGCTTCCTATCTACAGCCCACTGTAGGAAGTCCAGAATCCTACCTATTACGTACTTATGTGGATGCCATTTCTTGGCCTCACACCACGCGATGTACGCCTTCCAGATTCTATAGTAGATCTGCCTGGATACCGGCTTCCTGGCATTGATCATGGTAGATACCACAGCATTAGAGAGCCCTCTCTTTTTTAGAATGTGGGCTTCAATAGCCAGGCCGTCAAACCTAGGGCTGGTAAGGAAGGGTGGTATATCGGTCCTTGCGAAAGCAGGTCCGGACGACGTGGGAGAGTCCAAGGACTCCCCACTGAAATTTTACAATCTCCGCGTACCACGCTCTTCGGGGCCACGCTGGAGCCACCGGAATCACTGGTTTCTTTTCTACCCTGATTCTGCGGAGTAATCGAGGTAACCATTGTGGCGGTGTGAATGCATATATCAGCTTGAACTGATCCCAAGGGAACACTAGGGCATCCGAACCGCAAGCTAGGGGATCCCTTGTCCGAGAGACAAACCTGTCCACCTTTGCGTTGAATCTGGATGCTAGAAGATCTACATCCGGTGTTCCCCACCGCTGACATATTGTCCAGAAAACCTCGGGGTGAAGGGACCCTTCCTCTGGGCATAATTGCTGGCGACTTAGAAAGTCCGCCTTCCAATTCTCCACTCCTGGAATGAATACCGCAGATATGGCTGGGACATATCTTTCTGCCCATTTCAGGATGTAATTTACTTCCCTCTGGGCTGCACGACTCCTGGTGCCACCCTGATGATTGATATATGCCACTGCTGTGGCATTGTCTGATTGAATTCTGACAGGGGACCCTTGGAGTTTGGATGTCCATGCTACTAGGGCATACCGGGCTGCTCGTATCTCTAAGAGATTGATGGGCAGGGCCTTTTCTGCATCCGACCATCTGCCCTGGAGAGACCATTGCTCCAGTACTGCTCCCCAGCCTATAAGGCTGGCATCTGTAGTGACCACCTTCCAAGAAATCGGACTGAAGGATCTCCTTTTTTCCAGATTCTGGGGAACCAACCACCAACGGAGGCTCTTGCGAACGGAAGGGGACAAGGACATTGTAAGTCTAGGGCCTGAACTTTTTTGTTCCAGGCTGACAGTATGGCCCCTTGCAAATTCCTTGAATGGAATTGACCGTAGGGTACTGCTTCGAATGATGCCACCATCTTTCCCAGTAGCCTCATATACAGGCGTATGGACGGCTGTCTTTTTTGTACCCACTAAGTGGATCAAATCTTTCAAAGACAACACCTTTCCTCGAGGCAAAAATATTTTTCTCTGGCCTGAATCCAGCCTTAGCCCCAAGTATTCCAGACTTTTGACTGGTTTTTAGGGGTGACTTGTCTCGGTTGATAATCCAACCGTGAGATTCCAGATACTTGATTGTCTTGTGAACGACCACGTCTAGTTTTTTCACTGAGTGGTCTATCAGCAACAAGTCATCTAGATATGCCATTATCATTACACCTTGTGTTCTTAGATTGGCCAATAAAGGGCCAGAATTTTTGTAAACACTCGTGGTGCTGTGGCCGAACCGAAGGGTAAGGCTCTGAACTGAAAATGGCGCCCTTCTACTGCAAAGCGTAGAAATTTTTGGTGGACTGGAAAGATGGGAATGCGCAAATAAGCATCTTTGATGTCGATCGCGGCTAACCAATCCTCCCCTTGTAGGGCAGTGGCCACCGATCGGATTGACTCCATTGGAAAGTCCTGATATACAGGAATTTGTATAGCCCTTTTAGAATTAATATGGGCCTCCCGTCCGCGTTTGCTTCGGGACTGTAAAGAGGTTTGAGTAAAACCCGAACCCTCATTCTTCCAGGGGAACCTCCATAATTACTCCTTGGAGCAATAGTTGTTCTAGTGCCAACAGGAGGGACTCTCTCTTCCGGGGATCCCTTGGCACGTTTGACCTCAAAAATGGGAAGGAGGAGAGTCTTTTAACTCCAAACTGTATCCCAAACATACTGCGGAGAGCACCTATCTGTCTTGATCGTGTCCCGCCAGGTCTCTTGCGAACAACTGGAGTCCTCCCCCCCACCCGACTGAGTGGGGGCTTCAATGAATTTAACTTTGGGGGAGGTTTTGTACCTCCCCTGACCCAGGGTTTCTCATTACCCTGCTATTGTCCCTGTTTTTTACCCCCGGGAATTGACCGAGGAGGCCGTCGGAACTGTTACACAGCCGATGCCCCAGGGACTGGAGAAGCAGGCCTCTTAAAGAGGGACCTCTAACTCTGTTTTTAACCGGCAAGAGCGTATTTTTACCGCTGGAAATTTTCTGGATATATTTGTCCAGGTTTTCCCTGAATAAGCGTTCACCATGAAATGGGATGCTAACCAGCCATTCTTTACAGGGAGCTTCAGCAGACCAGTTTTTGAGCCATAGGAGCCTACGCATATGTACTATAGACAGCGTAAGGTGGGAGGCCTGATGGACTGAATCCTTTATGGCGTCAACCGCAAAGCCTAAGGCTCTAGGTAGATCAGCTAGGGCAAAGCCTGCTGATCTGTCAAGTCCCTCAAGACCTGTTTCAACTGATCCTTCACTGCTTAGCAGACCCCAATAGCTGCTACTGCTGGTTGTGTCACTAAGCTTGCTGTAGAAAGAAGCAGATTTTCATAAGGACTCCAATCTTTTATCTATTGGGTTCTTGAACATTTGGACATTATCCACTGGACATGTCAGTGATTTATACATACAAGAGATGGCTGCGTCCACTGTAGGGACCTTCCATTTTTTTTTTTTTGATGAACTTATCCTCCATGGGATAGACCACCGGAAATCTCTTGGGGGAATAAATATTTTCTCAGGACGTTCCCAATCCTGGTAAATGAGCCCTTTCAGTAAAGGGTGAAGTGGAAAAGAACAGACAGTCTGGGGGCTTCTAGCGACCCCAACGAGGATACAGTAGTGGTTGATGGTTCCGCAAGGTGCATTTTTAATGCTGATCGGACCATGTTAGTCAGAGACTGAACCCATAATCTTTCAGCTTGAGATGCTGAGAAAAGGTTCCCCCACTGTTGATTCCTCTATAACAGAATCAACCTCATCCTGATCCCCTTCAGGCAGGTCGATCCCTGTATGGGACTGTTGCTCTGCTAACAGGCACTCTGAAGGAGGAGACGGAGATCGGGCGTGCTTTCCCTGACAGGGAGGCAGCGATAAATGTTGACAATCTCTCTCTAATCCTCCCAGAGCTGAGGAAAAAACCTCCTCTGTTACATACACAGGAGCAGGTGAACTGAGGACAGCCACAGTACCAAGTACCCCTGCGGGGTCTCTACGGTCACTTACCTCTGAACTTCAGGGGAGACTGGTGCAGCAGAAGTATGCCCAAGATCCTCCGAGCCCGATGAGACCCCCTTCGCTTCCTGGAAGATTCAGTTCCGGAGCTTCTGGACGGCATATTCCTAAGCCTAAAGCTGAGGTATTCCAGCCGTAATACACCACTTTTACTGAGAATAGTCTAGCACAATTGCTGCTATATCACAGTTGGTGTCTACTAATGTGCCTTTCTAGGGGATGCCTGTATCAACCGCTTGCTGTATGCCCTTTTTTAAATGTTGCCAGCTCTGTCTCTGTACTTCATAGCCAGCTCACCACACAAAACTGTGGTTTTTACATGCTGGGACGCCCGCACATGCGCAGAAGCGCTGCGGCGCACACAGAGCGTCATCCCCCAGGCTCCGCCCCCTTTCCTGGCTCACCTCTATATCTAGAGGCGCGTGCACGCGCACGCGCGCGGCCACGTGCGCCTTTGGCGCTAATTTTGAAAAATGGAGACTAGGGACAAGAGCCAGGGCCCCTCTTTGCCGCAGGCCGGGGGATGGACGAGCATTGCAACATGGCAGAGGAAGCAGTTTCCCATAAGAGAACTCACCATCTGCCTGGACTTGCTCTGCTGAGAAGAAACTAGTCCACATGGACAAGAAAACATTCCACAGCGGCCTCTAGTGGACAAACACAGGTACCGCAGTCTAATATCTTAAATATATAAAAAAATATATATTTTTTTTTTTTCTTGACCACCATTAAAAATTATTACATTTTTTTAGTAGTTACAGGCATGCACAGAATTTTGCGGGAATACCATTAGGTAACAGACAGAAAGACAAATTAGGCTTGGGGGTCCCCCAATAGAACCAAGTTCCTGGGGGCCCCCACTTACCTGTTCCCCGCCGCAGGACTTTGTTTGGTCCACAAAAGCCCAAACTTCACCTATCACGGCAGGCATTGTAATCAAACCTTCAGGGACCGGGTTCCCAAGGATTCCACTCCCCTGGACCTGTATAGCACCCTGCACAGAAAACATCTTGGTCGTGGGTATGACCAGAGCTCTGGATCCCAGGGTCCAGCTCTCCTAAGAGAAGCATTACAGGCAAAACCTTGCTCTTCTCTGCAAGGCCCGGGTACCGACCGTTTAGCTATGAAGCTTTTTTGGTCAGATCCGGAATAGCTTACTGAGGCCCAAAAGAACCTGTACGCAAGCTCAGTGAAAAACACATGTTTCTTCTTGGCCAACACCTTAGACACTGGCAAAAAACTGAGGTGCTCCCGGATGGGAGGGGCTTATATAGGGGAGGGTACTTCCGGTTTTGGAAGTTGCCAGTGCCAGCACCTGACGGTATCTATATAACCCATTAGTAATGACTATGTCGCTCTGTGTCCCGTGATGTACGAGAAAGAAATGTGTGTTGTTCGGTTGCTTAGATAACCACACACATTTGTGTATATATATTGACTACAACTCGTATAAATATACACTTTTTCATCTTCATGAAGTTGAAGTCTCAAACGACTACATAGAGGAAATATTGTGTCCATATGTGCTTTTACATTTAGCAATCTGATCAATGTTTTGTGGGGACTTTTGTGCTACATTTTCATATCATTTGATACATTGCAAGTGACGGCTGTTTATTTGGTCATATTAACCTGATTCCATCGCAATTTTCCTGCACTTGATCATATAGAACAGTGGTTCTCAACCTTCTAGTGCTGTGACCCCTTGATAAAATTTCCCGAGTTGTGGGGACCCCTAACAGTAAAATTATTTTCGTAGCTAGGTTGTCAGCACCCAAGGCAAGACAAGTAATTTGCGCCCCTAACCCACGGACATATAGCGCTCCCCGAGTCCCTTCCACTCGTACAGTATTAAAACCCCTTATGGTACATTTTAGGATGTACCACTCTTTCTCTGTTCTCCTTACTTTCCCTTTCATCTCTCTCTATCCTAATTTCTTGTTTTTTTCCCCCATCCCTCTCTCTAGCCGTCTTTCTTATTCTTTCTCATTTTTCCTCTCCTTTTTTCTTTGTTCCTCCCCCTTCCATGTAGTCTCTTTTTTTTCCCTTCTCTTACTCCTTGGTGGGGGGGTGGGTGGAATGGGATGAGTGGCAGTGCTGGCGGGGAGTTCTGATCAGCCAACTTGATCAAGGTCATCAGCTGATCTGAGAACTGTAGTGGGGACTTTTAATGGCAACTATAATCACAGGTAGTGTTACTCACTGTGTCTCCGACTTTGTGGTGTCTCGCAGCAGTGACACCTATGCCGAAATCTGAGGTCTCGTCCAGCCCCTCCCACTTCACATTCCTCACCAGTTAGCTGACCTCTGGTCTCTGTCCCCTAGGGATGCCGCGAACTGAGTGAGCGGCCGCGGGCTCCAGGAACAGCCCTGCTAGGCAGTTGCAACAGCCCAGGATTTGGTGACCCCTGGCAAATCATCATTTGACCCTCGAGGGGGTCCCGACCCCCAGGTTGAGAACCACTGATATAGAACCACATATCCCCATACACCATAGATCTAATTTGATTGCTTTTTGCTTTTAAATCGCATACAAATTTTCTTATTTTTCCTTTTTCTATATTAGATTTTAATATAACATATATTGGCCACGTATGGCCATATATTAACCATCGTGGGCACATGCGTGTATGTTTAGACTTATTTAGACACACTCGTCTATCCATTACATGCACGTTTACATTCCCACATTTGAGCTATTCATTATCATCCATCCAATATATACGGCACTGATATATAGTCACTTTAGATCGGCAACTTAAAGGAATATTAGTAGGACAACTTTATCAGCGATATATGGCTACAAGCCCTTTCTTCCTTTTTTTTGCTAATCTTAGCATTTTTTCATCATGCATATACACCACATGATTCCATTATTGATACATTATAACAGTTTTTGATTTTATCCCATCCCTCCCCGCGCTATATATTTTTTATATTAATGTTCTATGGGGCATACTATTGATAACTATATACCACGGGGTTGTGAGCTGGTTATTTACACATAAATGTATTAATCTTTCTTGGTCAACTTTCTATATATATTTTTTTCTTACATTACATTATGACACTTTTTGGTGAACAAACTGACAATTTACCTTTACATCTTTCACTATTTGTGCGCTACGGATGCATTTGCCTTTGCTTGTGCATCCGTTTCAGCACGTTGCACATGCATCATGTAAAGATTTAGGCGGTTCATACATTGTGTTCCATATATTCACATTCATTTAATTTACACATTCCTCACTTTTTCCATCAATCACAGGTTTTTTTCACAAATATTTTATTTGCTGCACACCTTTTCAAGGACATTATGTACATATATTTTTAGAATAGTTGGTACAATGAAACCACACACTTTTATAAAAAAAAACATTTATCTCTTGGACACAGGTTAGTCAGCATGTAATCAACTTTCAATTAACACTCGTTAGCACTTAATCACCTACACTTGTGGTTGGGTCATATGACCTTTTTTTGGGGTATATCATGGGAATCATTTGTGCACTAGGCAGCTATGATTAAACACTAAGAAAGTGTGAAACTAGTCAGCTCTAACCAGAATTTTGTGACTTGCTGTGCTGTATTTGGATTTTTTGAAGATTTTACATAATAAAGGCTTTTTATTGGAGTGCTGCTGTCCAGAAGACTTGATCTTTTGTTTTCACTGTAGGCATGCGGGGTTGAATCGGAGCTGTTCTCCCAGCGATCGCGGAGGGGAAGAGAGAGGAGAGCAGGCGGCCGCATTATCAGAGAGCGGGGGCATCGCTGTAATAGCTTACATTTCAATTGCCGTTGTTTCCCGCACTCGCTGTCACATACAGCTCCGCCACCTGGCCCCTGTACTTTGATAGACAGATCACCCGTCCAATCCCGGGATGTGTGACGTATATCAAAGTCCCCGGCCAGGAGGCGGGGCTGTATGTGACAGCGAGCAGCGGGAACAACAGCAATTGAAATGTAATCTGTTACAGCAATGTCCCCGCTCTCTGATAATGCGGCTGCCTGTTCTCCTCTCTGTTCCCCTGCACAGGCAGGCTGCATGATGGACACAGGAAGGTGGCATTGTTGGGCACAGATGCAGCTGCACTGATAAAGCTGTTGTTAATATTTATTTTTAAAACTTAATTCTGCAAAAAACATTTAACGAGGTTGTAAAGGTTCGTGTTTTTTTCACCTAATGCATCCTATGCATTAAGGTGAAAAAACACCTGACAATCACGGGCCCCCCAGCCCCCCCCCCTGTTTTACTTACCTGAGCCCATTCACCTGCTTTGCATGTCCCCGGCGTCCTCTTCTCCACTGAGTCTCAGCGTTGATTTTATAGATTGATAGCAGTGCAGCCATTAGCTCCCGCTGCTGTCAATCAAATCCAATGACGCGGTGGGCGGGGCCAAATCATACACTCAGCGGCTATGGACGCCGAGTGTATGACACGGGAGCACACCCACAAGGTAACCGCCATGGGTGAGAGCTTCCCAGAGGGGGTTAGCTATTGCAGGGAGGAGCCGCGAGAGCCGCCGTGGGACCCCAGAAGAGGAGGATCGGGGCCACTCTGTGCAAAACGAACTGTACAGTGAAGGCAAGTATGACATGTTTGTTATTTAAAATAAAAAAAAACGGAACCTTTACAACCACTTTAAGTGTCATTTCATGAGATAATTTATGAGGGCGGGACAGGGTAGGGCAACTGCTGGCGAGTAACCCTTGAGACCTGGCTAGTAGCTCAGGACTTCAAATTTTGAGCCCTGTTAACAGTATGATTTATTAATTTGCTACAGCTTTCCTAGCATCAATTCTTCATTATGTGAAAAGCAGACATCCAATATGTATAATAAAAATACAAAAGGCACATACCATTGTGTTATTGTGGCACTGCTTACACACATCTTCCATTCCGAGCCCCTCACAGTCACTGTGCTTATTACACCGGCAGGCCACTGAGCAGTTCTCTCCCACGTAGCCAAAGTCACAGCGGCAGCTGTTTGGCTCCACGCAGGTTCCATTAACGCAGCCATGTTCGCAGACAGGGTGACACAGACCTGTAATCCTATAGGACAAAATAGAAGAAAATGTGTCACCATATGTGGGCTGACTTCTGTTCCGTTTTAGGTGGATGCAAGAAAAATAACCCGCTAAAAATTTACACACATGCATAAGTGAATAAGTCAGAGGAGCGAATGATCTAGTTGCTGTCATTGGCCAATTCATCAGATCATCCTAAAATGATAATACAGAATTTCTTGTAAGACTAGAGCCGTTTACTTACGTGTGCAGGGTATAGCCTTTCTTGCATGTGCACTTAAATCCGTGAAGGAGGTCGCTGCAGTTTTGAGTCTCGTTGCAGTCGTGATGTTGATTTAGACACTCGTTTTCAGGCGGGCAGGACATGAAAGCCCAATCAGACTCCCTAGAACTGCACTGCTCCCCCATACCTAAAATCAGACCTTCAATTAGTACCTAAGCTCCTTGTACCAAAAAACTTATTGCTTTGACATCAACAAAATTAAAGTCAAACTCTGCAAAATCTGAATTTTTTAATTTTATTTTTTGATTGAAACTGTTTCTTTTATTGAACAAAAAAAATATATACATATAACAACATATATATATATACACATATATATATATATATACATATACACACACTCACACACATGTAATTATATATATATATATATATATATATATAAAAAACATATAATACATATAATACACGCATAACAAGTGTCCAATATGTTAGATAATATTATAGGCAACTATCACACAAGAACATCCCGTGATGTTTCAGACATAGACGCAAGACACTTTTTGACATTTAAGCTATGTCAGGTTATACAACTTTCAAGGTGCAAAATCAGGATTCGAAGCAGTACATTGATTATGCGATTTTCTTTCCTTCCACCACAGGTTCTCCCATCAACACAGTCACTGTTGATGGGGGAATTGTTCCCGCGGCGCTATGTTCTGCCGATGGAAGCCTTCCTAACCGGCAGAACACAATGATTACTGCTAGCATCTGTAGCCACTGGCAGTAATCGACAGTAAAAAATCCAACAGGCTGGTTGTACCCAAGCCAATCGATGGATTGACTATAGAACAACCAGCCTAGCCATAGATGGATCAAATCTCGACCGATCCCTGAGGAACCGGCTGAGACTCGATCCACCTATGGCCGGCTTAAAGTGGATGTAAAGCCACTCTCATCCTTTCTAAACTACTGCCATAGTGCTGATCTATAAGGATATAGATGCCTCCTGCATGTATCCTTATCTGTCAAATGTCTCCTCTGTCTGTTATAAGAACTGAAAAACTGCAGATTCTGTGGGTGGATCTGTTGTCTGGAGCATGGTGGGTGGAGTCGTGATATCAGTAGACTCCCCGCCCACCTCTACACTCCCCTTGTCAACATGCATTTTCTCCTGTGTATTCCTTCTGCTATGATCGCTAACATCCAGTCAAAATCCAGAAAAGTAACCACATGACTTCAGAAAAGGAGTGGGGGTGGGAATTAAAAAAATAATGCCTGTCTAAAGCTAGTGCACGAGATATGTAAATAACCTGTCACTCACAGCAAGGGGGCGGAACGGACAAAGGTTTTTCTCTGTTTGTCCGTTTTATCTCACTGAACAATAAAAGAGGATTGCTCAGAGCTGGATTAACTCTTTGTGGCAAGACCTGGCACAAATGATAGGAAATCTTATACTCTACATTGTGACAGCAAAAAAAAATACAAAATTCGGGTTTACATCCACTTTAAGGAAAGATTACTTTCTACTTACTTTTTAGGGCTCATATACACTTGCTTTGGCTTCAACACACAAAGCTCCTACCGCTTCAACATGCTTTTATGATGTGTTTTTAATGCTTTGGTGGTGCTTTGATGAAGCTTTGGTAATGCTCTTTTAAAGCTTGGCAGATGCCCTGTGTGTGGATATCTCATACTTGCAATTGAAGCTAAAGCTGAATTAAAGCCTCTCAAAAGCTGCAGGTGCTTCAAGCAAGCATAGACTTCTATAGAGGGTTTGAAGACACTTTGAAGCACCACTAAAGCCACATGGGGTATAATTTTTGAAGCAAAGCCAAAGCAAACGCAAGGCATCAACAGGACTGTAAGCTAACTATTTATTTAGTGAAGAGGTTTTGACTGACATAAGCAAGCTTTAAGAAAGCCTGTCCGAAGCTCTGTTTTGAACCGAGCGTAATTGAGCCCTTACTAATTGAGAAAGGGCTTGTTTACACTTGCTTCAAAACATGGTTTCGATCACTCTTTGTCAAAGCTCTCTGAATGCAAATCAAAGCTCCTGTCATGAAATCACATCAAACCACATCAAAAAAGCACGTTGAAGGGGTTGGCATTCTATGAATTGAGGTGAAAAACCTATTGTAGTGCACCAGCCCCTCTGTTTTACTCACCTGAGCCAGTTCGTTCCGACGCCGGAGACGCGCACACCCTCTCTGACTGGTGTCTCAGCTCTTAATTGGATATATTGATAGCAGCGCAGCCAATGGCTCCCGCTGCTGTCAATCAAATCCAATGACCCAGGGGGCGGTGAGGCGTCCTGCTGTCTGTGTCTATGGACGCAGCAGCAGGACATGGGAGCGCACCTGCACGGGTGCCCCCAAGGAGAGCGCATCTCCGACAGGTCACTCGATGCGGGGAGGAGCCAGGAGCGCCGCAGAGGGACCCCAGAAGAGGAGGATCGGGGCCACTCTGTGCAAAACCAACTGCACAGAGGAGGCAAGTATGATATGTTTTTTTTTTTTTTTTAAAGAAAAACCTTTAGTGTCCCTTTAATGTGTGTTGAAGCCAAAACAAGTGTAAATGAGCCCCAATTCAGCTTTACCTTCACTTTGTTTTGGAGAAATTGCAGGTATGAGATATCCCCCCACACACAGGGCATCTACCAAGCTTGATTAAAGCTTAAAAAAAGCATCACCAAAGCACCATCGAAGCATCAAAAACACATCAAAAAAGCATATTGAAGCAGTAGGAGCTTTAATGTGTGTTGAAGTTGAAGTAAATGAGCCCCAAATGCAGTATATGTGCCCTTGTTAACACCTTGAATTGCACGCTACACATAGAAACAAGGTTTTGAAACCACTTTAACACATCGATAAAATTATTTACATTAAAAGGATTACTATGGTGGCCAAAAATTTGTGCACACCTGATTATCACCCCTATATAAACAGGTACAGGTCTACTTTAACTGAAAATTTGAACATATATAGATAAAAGTAAAGGTCTCAGATATACCTATATTGGTATTCCTATAGGACTACCCTTTACATAGGCACTTTGGTTAGAGGTTACTTGTTTTTGTATATATTTTCAAAAGCTTTTTTATTGTGTCCCTTTTGATAGCTAGCAGTTATAAGTGCTGGGATATTTTGTAATGAATCGCCCCTTCAGCGTGCACAGTTATCACTCTATGTATCCTACCTTGTGTGGGTCCACTGGGTCCCCCTTCCATGCATCTTCCTTCCCCATTGCCTTCTTTGCGGGCACACCAGCCACAGCGGGGATGCTGGATGCAGGCAGCACAGTGGGTGTGCCGGGAGCAAGATGGAGAGCAGCTTTCTGTACCACTCAGGACTCTGCCGCAGGCACCGGCGGCACAACGCATTGGAAGGAATGTGGGACTCATACACTATATATAAAAAAAAAATATTAATTTTAAGGGCACAACAAGAATGACAGAGGAAGCCTGAAGGCCGGTTCACACTAGTGCGCTGTGCGATATTGCATGCGATTCGCACAAGAGTGCAAATCACATGCGATGTCCGTGCAATGCGATTTCAGCCATTCAGATAGTATGGCTGATATCGCACCGCATTCGGACCAAACACGCACAGGACCCTTTTTTTGGTCCGCACCAGAATCGGATCACATGGGTGTTCACACCCATGCGATCCGATTCATGTCCGAACTGTCAGTTTGCAGTGCGATATGCGAGCTGAAATGGGGGTGTCGTTAATGTTGTATGACACTCCCCAGCAGTTCGCATATGGCAGTGTGAACTGCTGTGTGAGTCGGGTGCGATGCGGGAACCCGCAGTGGATTCGCAGTGTTCTCACATCGCACCAGTGTGAACCAGGCCTAATACTTTGTTTTAAAGATATTATGCTCATATAGTTGAGACCCCTTACATAGTTACATAGTAGGTGAGGTTGAAAAAAGACACAAGTCCATCAAGTCCAACCTATGTAACCTTACAAATCCACAAGAACTTTCAAAGTAAAAAATAGGATTTTTATAACAGCTTACCTGTAAAATCCTTTTCTTGGAGTACATCACGGGACACAGAGCGACATAGTCATTACTAATGGGTTATATAGATACCTTCAGGTGCTGGCACTGGCAACTTCCAAAACCGGAAGTACCCTCCCCTATATAAGCCCCTCCCATCCGGGAGCACCTCAGTTTTGTAGCAAAGCAATAAGTGTCCCTAAAGAGGGGTGGGAGCTCTGTGTCCCGTGATGTACTCCAAGAAAAGGATTTTACAGGTAAGCTGTTATAAAAATCCTATTTTCTTCCTCGTACATCACGGGACACAGAGCGACATAGTCATTACTAATGGGATGTCCTAAAGCAATGCCCAACGAGGGGGGGGATACACCATACATAAGCTGAGCGCTATCAGACATGAGGATCTTTTGCGGCCTGCAACACACTGCGCCCAAAGGCGACATCCTCCTGACTTCTAACGTCCACCTGGTAGAACCTAGTAAACGTGTGTACTGAAGACCATGTTGCGGCCTTACATACTTGAGCCAGGGAGGCCTGGTGATGCACTGCCCATGAAGTTCCAACTGCTCTCGTGGAGTGCGCCCTAACTTTGAACGGAGGCGGTCTACTTCTCAAGCCATAGGCTTGCATTATGACCTGTCGAATCCACTTGGCTAAAGTAGATTTTGACGCTGCCTGACCCCTTCTGGGGCCTTCCGGCAGAATAAACAAAGTATCCGTTCTGCGAATCTGAGCAGTGGCTTTTAGATAAGCTTTAACTGCTCTTACTACATCCAAAGAATGCAATAACTTTTCCTCTACCGAAGTAGGTTTTGGGAAAAAAGAAGGAAGAACCACATCTTGGTTCAAATGAAACCTCGATACCACCTTAGGAAGAAAGGCTGGATGAGGACGTAACACTACTCTGTCCTTATGGATAACCAGATATGGCTCCTTACAGGACATAGCTGCTAATTCCGACACTCTTTTAGCCGAACAAATGGCTACTAGAAAAATCAATTTCCTGGTGAGAAGAACCAAAGAAATATGCTGTAATGGTTCAAATGGTTGTTTCTGTAGAACCGACAGAACCAAGTTTAGATCCCATGGACATATGGGAATATTAACCGGAGGACTAATACGCATCACTCCTTGTATAAAGGCTTTGACTAGTGAATGCGAAGCCAAGGGCCTTTGAAAAAATATTGACAAGGCCGAAATCTGACCCTTGATAGTACTCAAGGCAAGCTTCCTATCTACAGCCCATTGTAGGAAGTCCAGAATCCTACCTATTACGTATTTACGTGGATGCCATTTCTTGGCCTCACACCAGGCGATGTACGCCTTCCAGATTCTATAGTAGATCTGCCTGGATACCGGCTTCCTGGCATTGATCATGGTAGATACCACAGAATTAGAGAGCCCTCTCTTTTTTAGAATGTGGGCTTCAATAGCCAGGCCGTCAAACCTAGGGCTGGTAAGGAAGGGTGGTATATCGGTCCTTGCGAAAGCAGGTCCGGACGGCGTGGGAGAGTCCTAGGACTCCCCACTGACATTTTACAATCTCCGCGTACCACGCTCTTCGGGGCCACGCTGGAGCCACCAGAATCACTGGTTTCTTTTCTACCCTGATTCTGCGGAATAATCGAGGTAACCATTGTGGCGGTGTGAATGCATATATCAGCTTGAACTGATCCCAAGGGAACACTAGGGCATCCGAACCGCAAGCTAGGGGATCCCTTGTCCGAGAGACAAACCTGTCCACCTTTGCGTTGAATCTGGATGCTAGAAGATCTACATCCGATGTTCCCCACCGCTGACATATTGTCCAGAAAACCTCGGGGTGAAGGGACCCTTCCTCTGGGCATAATTGCTGGCGACTTAGAAAGTCCGCCTTCCAATTCTCCACTCCTGGAATGAATACCGCAGATATGGCTGGGACATATCTTTCTGCCCATTTCAGGATGTAATTTACTTCCCTCTGGGCTGCACGACTCCTGGTGCCCCCCTGATGATTGATATATGCCACTGCTGTGGCATTGTCTGATTGAATTCTGACAGGGGACCCTTGGAGTTTGGATGTCCATGCTACTAGGGCATACCGGGCTGCTCGTATCTCTAAGAGATTGATGGGCAGGGCCTTTTCTGCATCCGACCATCTGCCCTGGAGAGACTATTGCTCCAGTACTGCTCCCCAGCCTATAAGGCTGGCATCTGTAGTGACCACCTTCCAAGAAATCAGACTGAAGGATTTCCCTTTTTCCAGATCCTGGGGAACCAACCACTAACGGAGGCTCTTGCGAACGGAAGGGGACAAGGACATTGTAAGTCTAGGGCCTGAACTTTTTTGTTCCAGGCTGACAGTATGGCCCCTTGCAAATTCCTTGAATGGAATTGACCGTAGGGTACTGCTTCGAATGATGCCACCATTTTTCCCAGCAGCCTTATGCACAGGCGTATGGACGGCTGTCTTTTTTGTACCCACTAAGTGGATCAAATCTTTCAAAGACAACACCTTTCCTCGAGGCAAGAATATTTTTCTCTGGCCTGAATCCAACCTTAGCCCCAAGTATTCCAGACTTTTGACTGGTTTTTAGGGCTGACTTGTCTCGGTTGATAATCCAACTGTGAGATTCCAGATACTTGATTGTCTTGTGAACGACCACGTCTAGTTTTTTCACTGAGTGGTCTATCAGCAACAAGTCATCTAGATATGCCATTATCATTACACCTTGTGTTCTTAGATTGGCTAATAAAGGGCCAGGATTTTTGTAAACACTCGTGGTGCTGTGGCCAAACCGAAGGGTAAGGCTCTGAACTGAAAATGGCGCCCTTCTACTGCAAAGCGTAGAAATTTTTGGTGGACTGGAAAGATGGGAATGTGCAAATAAGCATCTTTGATGTCGATCGCGGCTAACCAATCCTCCCCTTGTAGGGCAGTGGCCACCGATCGGATCGACTTCATCGGAAAGTCCTGATATACAGGAATTTGTATAGCCCTTCTAGAATTAATATGGGCCTCCCGTCCGCGTTTGCTTCGGGACTGTAAAGAGGTTTGAGTAAAACCCGAACCCTCATTCTTCCAGGGGAACCTCCATAATTACTCCTTGGAGCAATAGTTGTTCTAGTGCCAACAGGAGGGACTCTCTCTTCCGGGGATCCCTTGGCACGTTTGACCTCAAAAATGGGAAGGAGGAGAGTCTTTTAACTCCAATCTGTATCCCAAACATACTGCGGAGAGCACCTATCTGTCTTGATCGTGTCCCGCCAGGTCTCTTGCGAACAACTGGAGTCCTCCCCCCACCCGACTGAGTGGGGGCAACCCTTCAATGAATTTAACTTTGGGGGAGGTTTTGTACCTCCCCTGACCCAGGGTTTCTCATTACCCTGCTATTGTCCCTGTTTTTTACCCCCGGGAATTGACCGAGGAGGCCGTCGGAACTGTTACACAGCCGATGCCCCAGGTACTGGAGAAGCAGGCCTCTTAAAGAGGGACCTCTAACTCTGTTTTTAACCGGCAAGAGCGTATTTTTACCGCTGGAAATTTTCTGGATATATTTGTCCAGGTTTTCCCTGAATAAGCGTTCACCATGAAATGGGACGCTAACCAGCCATTCCTTTCAGGGAGCTTCAGCAGACCAGTTTTTGAGCCATAGAAGCCTACGCATATGTACTATAGACAGCGTAAGGCGGGAGGCCTGATGGACTGAGTCCTTTATGGCGTCAACCGCAAAGCCTAAGGCTCTAGGTAGATCAGCTAAGGCAAGGCCTGCTGATCTGTCAAGTCCCTCAAGACCTGTTTTAACTGATCCTTCACTGCTTAGCAGACCCCAATAGCTGCTACTGCTGGTTGTGTCACCAAGCTTGCTGTAGAAAGAAGCCGATTTTCATAAGGACTCCAATCTTTTATCTATTGGGTTCTTGAACATTTGGACATTATCCACTGGACATGTCAGTGATTTATACATACAAGAGATGGCTGCGTCCACTGTAGGGACCTTCCATTTTTTGATGAACTTATCCTCCATGGGATAGACCACCGGAAATCTCTTGGGGGAATAAATATTTTCTCAGGACGTTCCCAATCCTGGTAAATGAGCCCTTTCAGTAAAGGGTGAAGTGGAAAAGAACAGACAGTCTGGGGGCTTCTAGCGACCCCAACGAGGATACAGTAGTGGTTGATGGTTCCGCAAGGTGCATTTTTAAATGCTGATCGGACCATGTTAGTCAGAGAATGAACCCATAATCTTTCAGCTTGAGATGCTGAGAAAAGGTTCCTCCACTGTTGATTCCTCTATAACAGAATCAACCTCATCCTGATCCCCTTCAGGCAGGTCGATCCCTGTATGGGACTGTTGCTCTGCTAACAGGCACTCTGAAGGAGGAGACGGAGATCGGCGTGCTTTCCCTGACAGGGAGGCAGCGATCAATGTTGACAATCTCTCTCTAATCCTCCCAGAGCTGAGGAAAAAACCTCCTCTGTTACATACACAGGAGCAGGTGAACTGAGGACAGCCACAGTACCAAGTACCCCTGCGGGGTCTCTACGGTCACTTACCTCTGAACTTCAGGGGAGACTGGTGCAGCAGAAGCATGCCCAAGATCCTCAGAGCCCGATGAGACCCCCTTCGCTTCCTGGAAGATTCAGTTCCGGAGCTTCTGGACGGCATATTCCTAAGCCTAAAGCTGAGGTATTCCAGCCGTAATACACCACTTTTACTGAGAATAGTCTAGCACAATTGCTGCTATATCACAGTTGGTGTCTACTAAAGTGCCTTTCTAGGGGATGCCTGCATCAACCGCCTCTGTGTGCCTTTATACTGTTGCTAGCTCTGTCTGTGCATTCAATAGCCAGCTATAATGTGCTTTAAAACACGCTGGACGCCCGCACATGCGCAGTAGCGCCGCGGCGCACACCTGAGCGTCATCCACCCACTCCGCCCCTTTTTTCAGATCGCCTCTATGAATAGAGGCGCGTGCACGCGCACGCGCGCGGGCACGTGCGCCTTCGGCGCCTTTTTTAAAAACAATAAGGAGCTAGATGGGAGCCAGGGCCCCCTTTGCCGCAGGGCCCGGGGATGGATGAGCGCAGCAACAGGGCAGAGGAGACAGCTTCCCAGCAGAGAACATACCAACTGCCTGGATTTGATTCTGGAAGAAAAAAATCCACATTACAAGAAAAAGAACCATAGCGGCCTCTAGTGTCTAACACAGGTACCGCGGTCTTACATTTTTTTTTTTTCTTGCCTACTATTAAAATTTTTACATTTTCTCAGTAGTAACAGGCATACACAGAATATTAGCGGGAATACCTTAGGTAACAGGCAGAAAGACAAAATAGGCTTGGGGGTCCCTCAATAGAACCAAGTTCCCGAGGGCCCCCACTTACCTTTTCCTCGCCGCAGGACTTTGTTTGGTCCACAGAAGCCCAAACTTCACCTATCACGGCAGGCATTGTAATTAAACCTTCAGGGACCGGGTTCCCAAGGATTCCACTCCCCTGGACCTGTATAGCACCCTGCACAGAAAGCATCTTAGTCGTGGGTATGACCAGAGCTCTGGATCCCAGGGTCCAGCTCTCCTAAGAGAAGCATTACAGGCAAAACCTTGCTCTTCTCTGCAAGGCCCGGGTACCGACCGTTTAGCTATGAAGCTTTTTTGGTCGGATCCGGAATAGCTTACTGAGGCCCAAAAGAACCTGTACGCAAGCCCAGTGAAAAACACATGTTTCTTCTTGGCCAACACCTTAGACACTGGCAAAAAACTGAGGTGCTCCCGGATGGGAGGGGCTTATATAGGGGAGGGTACTTCCGGTTTTGGAAGTTGCCAGTGCCAGCACCTGAAGGTATCTATATAACCCATTAGTAATGACTATGTCGCTCTGTGTCCCGTGATGTATGAGAAAGAAAGTAATACTAATTGTTACAGCAATAATCTCTTCCATAATAGCAGTAAAGACAATTCAGCTTTTGGCCAATCTCATGTTACCTGTTTCAGCGCGACGCTCCACACACACTGCTGCCAGCCGCCGTCTGCCCCCTTGGAGCTGAGGCACTCATTGCATGTGCTGTGATTGTAGCAAGGAGTGGGGCAAGGAAGAGGTGGGGAAGATTCCACAGGCATTGGAGAGACATTGAGCAATGAGTGGCTGAAACACGTCCAGTCGTACGTTGGCTGGACACTGAGGATCCGCCGGGTCTCCCCTACAAGTGTGATAAAAGGGGATAACACAGAAAAATCAATAGAAGGCACAGCAAAGCTGGGTACATACTGTGCGTTTTTTTTTTTTTTTTTTTCGTTTAACCAGTGCGTTTAAAGGAAAAAAACGTATGCCTAGTACACATGGGCCGAAAGTCAAGAGACTACGGCCCATGTGTATGTCAGTCGGTCTGACAAAAGCCAGCTGTTTGGCTGGCTGCTGTCGAACGAGCATGCTGGAAAACTGGCCCCCGATCAGCGCTCTCAGCCAATGGCAGAGAGCGCTGAATGGAGTGTTCTGGCGAGGGGCCGTCCCCCAGTCAGAACACAACAGCTCAGCGGGGGGGATTGCTGTACCAACGTCAGACTGTTAGTACACCTAGTCTGTCCGGAGCGGTCAGTTTTTTTCCATTCAACCCGCTGGGTTGAATGAAAAAAAAAAACGATTAGGGCTCATTTACATTTGCTTCGGCTTCAACACACATTAACGGCTAGTTTACACTTGCTTCAAAACAAGGCTTCGGACAGGCTTTGTTAAAGTTCTCTGAATGCCAGTCAAAGCTTCTGTCACTAAATAAAATGGTCAGCTTACAGTCCTGTTTACACCTTGCTTTTGCTTTGGCTTTGCTTCAAAAATTATACCCCATGTAGCTTTAGTGGTGTTTCAAAGCGTCTTCAAAGCCTCCATAGAAGTCTATGGCAAAGCTCGCTTGAAGCCCCACCAAAGGCTCATCAAAGCTCAAAGCAAAAGCAAGGTGTAAACAGGACTGTCAGCTAACCATTTTATTTAGTGACAGGAGCTTTGACCGGCATTCAGAGAGCTTTAACAAAGCTTGTCCGAAGCCATGTTTTGAAGCAAGTGTAAACTAACCCTTAGTGTTTACCAGGTTTTAGATTGCTGCATCCATGCAAGCGATGTGGATGCAGGGATCTCCCCTGCTGTGCTATTGTATTCTGACAGCAGGGACTCGCGGGGACTCCCTCCACTCTTCCCATCAGAATACACTAATCAGCGCTGCAGTCATCCCCTGCAGTGGCTGAACAAATGCTGGTTTTCCAGTTGGACTGTTCGACAGAAGTTGGTGTAATGATCGGCTTCTGTGGAACAGAGAGGGCTACTCACAGATTGAAATTTGTCTGGTTCCTGCTGAACCAGATTCATTTCGATATGTGTTTACAAGAGAGAAAGAGGGGCAAGCAAAAAGAGACAAAATCAGAGGATGAGAAAGAAAAAAGACAATAAGGAAAAACAAGTGGGTGTAAGAATGTCACAGAGTGAGCATCACAAAGTGAAAGAGAGCAAAAGACATAAAAGAAAGATAAAGAATGAGCTTATAAGAAACATAACAGAGACAGCAAGATACATAAAGGAAAAAGAGGATGGAGAGAGACTGTGCAAGAGAGATAATGGAGTGAGCAAGCAAGAAGAAAAACATAAAACAAAAATAGGTAGCAAGAGACATAAAGGAGAGAGAGAGAGAGAGAGGGGGGGGGGCACGCACACAGAAGAGACATAAAGGAGAGAGAGAGAGAGGGGGCACACACACAGTAGAGACATAAACGAGAGAGAGAGAGAGAGGCATGCACACACACAGAAGAGACATAAAGGAGAGAGAGAGAGAGAGAGGCACTCACACACACAGAAGAGACATAAAGGAGAGAGAGAGAGAGAGAGAGGCACGCACACACACAGAAGAGACATAAAGGAGAGAGAGAGAGAGAGGCACGCACACACACAGAAGAGACATAAAGGAGAGAGAGAGAGAGAGGCACTCACACACACAGAAGAGACATAAAGGAGAGAGAGAGAGAGAGAGAGAGAGGCACGCACACACACAGAAGAGACATAAAGGAGAGAGATAGAGGCACGCACCCACACAGAAGAGACATAAAGGAGAGAGAGAGGCACTCACACACACAGAAGAGACATAAAGGAGAGAGAGAGAGAGGGGGCACACACACAGTAGAGACATAAACGAGAGAGAGAGAGAGAGGCATGCACACACACAGAAGAGACATAAAGGAGAGAGAGAGAGAGAGAGGCACTCACACACACAGAAGAGACATAAAGGAGAGAGAGAGAGAGAGAGAGGCACGCACACACACAGAAGAGACATAAAGGAGAGAGAGAGAGAGAGGCACGCACACACACAGAAGAGACATAAAGGAGAGAGAGAGAGAGAGGCACTCACACACACAGAAGAGACATAAAGGAGAGAGAGAGAGAGAGAGAGAGAGGCACGCACACACACAGAAGAGACATAAAGGAGAGAGATAGAGGCACGCACCCACACAGAAGAGACATAAAGGAGAGAGAGAGGCACTCACACACACAGAAGAGACATAAAGGAGAGAGAGAGAGAGGCACACACACAGAAGAGACATAAAGGAGAGAGAGAGAGGGGCACACACACAGAAGAGACATAAAGGAGAGAGAGAGAGGGGCACGCACACACACAGAAGAGACATAAAGGAGAGAGAGAGGCACGCACACACACAGAAGAGACATAAAGGAGAGAGAGAGGCACGCACACACACAGAAGAGACATAAAGGAGAGAGTAAGAGAGAGAGGCACACACACACAGAAGAGACATAAAGGAGAGAGAGAGGCACGCACACACAGAAGAGACATAAAGGAGAGAGAGGCACGCACACACACAGAAGAGACATAAAGGAGAGAGAGAGGCACGCACACACACAGAAGAGACATAAAGGAGAAATAGAGAGAGAGAGAGGCACGCACACACACAGAAGAGACATAAAGGAGAGAGAGAGAGGCACGCACCCACACAGAAGAGACATAAAGGAGAGAGAGAGAGGGGCACACACACACACACACAGAAGAGACATAAAGGAGAGAGAGAGAGAGGCACGCACACACACAGAAGAGACATAAAGGAGAGAGAGAGAGAGAGGCACACACACACAGAAGAGACATAAAGGAGAGAGAGAGGCACGCACACACAGAAGAGACATAAAGGAGAGAGAGGCACACACACACACAGAAGAGACATAAAGGAGAGAGAGAGGCACGCACACACACAGAAGAGACATAAAGGAGAAATAGAGAGAGAGAGAGGCACGCACACACACAGAAGAGACATAAAGGAGAGAGAGAGGCACTCACACACACAGAAGAGACATAAAGGAGAGAGAGAGAGAGGCACACACACAGAAGAGACATAAAGGAGAGAGAGAGAGGGGCACACACACACACACAGAAGAGACATAAAGGAGAGAGAGAGAGAGGGGCACGCACACACACAGAAGAGACATAAAGGAGAGAGAGAGAGGCACGCACACACACAGAAGAGACATAAAGGAGAGAGAGAGGCACGCACACACACAGAAGAGACATAAAGGAGAGAGAGAGAGGCACGCACACACACAGAAGAGACATAAAGGAGAGAGTAAGAGAGAGAGAGGCACACACACACAGAAGAGACATAAAGGAGAGAGAGAGGCACGCACACACAGAAGAGACATAAAGGAGAGAGAGGCACGCACACACACAGAAGAGACATAAAGGAGAGAGAGAGAGGCACGCACACACACAGAAGAGACATAAAGGAGAAATAGAGAGAGAGAGAGGCACGCGCACACACAGAAAAGACATAAAGGAGAGAGAGAGAGAGAAAAAGAGAGAGAGGCACGCACACACACAGAAGATACATAAAGGAGAGAGGCACGCATACACACAGAAGAGACATAAAGGAGAAATAGAGAGAGAGGCACGCGCACACACAGAAGAGACAAAGGAGAGAGAGAGAGGCACGCACACACCCAGAAGAGACATAAAGGAGAGAGAGAGAGGCACGCGCACACACAGAAGAGACAAAGGAGAGAGAGAGAGGCACGCACACACGCAGAAGAGACATAAAGGAGAGAGAGAGAGAGGCACGCGCACACACAGAAGAGACAAAGGAGAGAGAGAGAGAGGCACACGCACACACAGAAGAGACAAAGGAGAGAGAGAGGCACGCACACACACAGAAGAGACATAAAGGAGAGAGAGAGAGAGGCACGCGCGCACACACAGAAGAGACAAAGGAGAGAGAGAGAGAGAGGCACGCGCACACACAGAAGAGACAAAGGAGAGAGAGAGAGGCACGCACACACACAGAAGAGACATAAAGGAGAAATAGAGAGAGAGGCACGCGCACACACAGAAGAGACAAAGGAGAGAGAGAGAGGCACGCACACACACAGAAGAGACATAAAGGAGAGAGAGAGAGAGGCACGCGCACACACAGAAGAGACAAAGGAGAGAGAGAGAGGCACGCACACACGCAGAAGAGACATAAAGGAGAGAGAGAGGCACGCGCACACACACAGAAGAGACAAAGGAGAGAGAGAGAGAGGCACGCGCACACACAGAAGAGACAAAGGAGAGAGAGATAGGCACGCACACACACAGAAGAGACATAAAGGAGAGAGAAAGGCACGCGCACACACAGAAGAGACATAAAGGAGAGAGAGAGAGGCACGCGCACACACAGAAGAGACAAAGGAGAGAGAGAAAGGCACGCACACACACAGAAGAGACATAAAGGAGAGAGAGAGAGGCACGCGCACACACAGAAGAGACAAAGGAGAGAGAGGCACACACACACGCAGAAGAGACATAAAGGAGAGAAGAGAGAGAGGCACGCGCACACACAGAAGAGACAAAGGAGAGAGAGAGAGAGAGGCACGTGCACACACAGAAGAGACAAAGGAGAGAGAGAGAGGCACGCACACACACAGAAGAGACATAAAGGAGAGAGAGAGAGGCACGCGCACACACATAAGAGACAAAGGAGAGAGAGAGAGGCACGCACACACGCAGAAGAGACATAAAGGAGAGAGAGAGAGAGGCACGCGCACACACAGAAGAGACAAAGGAGAGAGAGAGAGGCACGCACACACGCAGAAGAGACACAAAGGAGAGAGAGAGGCACGCGCGCACACACAGAAGAGACAAAGGAGAGAGAGAGAGAGGCACGCGCACACACAGAAGAGACAAAGGAGAGAGAGAGGCACGCACACACACAGAAGAGACATAAAGGAGAGAGAGAGGCACGCGCACACACAGAAGAGACAAAGGAGAGAGAGAGAGGCACGCGCACACACAGAAGAGACATAAAGGAGAAATAGAGCAAGAAACAAATGAGAACGAGGACACACTTGTAAAAGTATGGAAAGAAATACATGTCCAGCTGCCTGCTATTACCAAACAAACAGTTAAAGATGGAGGAAAATAAAACACAAAGGAGAGAGAGTGATCACTACTTCGGTCTTTCTTACCTGTACGTTTAAACTGACGGGTCCACATGCACTTTCCTGATGCAATGCACTTTTGGCAATCAGAAGCCTCACATGAGATCTCAGAGCAGTTACTGGCAAGGAAGATCTCCCGTTGATTAATACGGCAGTCGTTCTCCGAGGTGCAGCTTCCATCACTGCCAATGCAGGCTCCCTCTGGACAGTTTGTGCACCATTTGCAGCGTGGGGCTCCCTGGGTAAGAAGCAAAGGACATATTCATTTATCTCAAATATATAAAAATTTGAACTTTCCTGTTCTTATATCAAAGAGCATCCCCCATTCTATCACTGCATCTGAAGTTATCTTAAGAGACAACAGTTGTGTTGTAGCAGTGTGAACACGGCCTCACTTAAAGGGTTTGTTAACCCATTTATATAAGACTATGCCAGCCCCTCTATTAGAGGTTGGCATAGCACACAATGTAAACACACTCTCATCAAAACCCTCTCATCCAAACCTCGTCAACTCTTTTCTACCCTTAATTCCTTACTTCACCCCCCACTGCCCCCACCCACCAACTTGCTTACCGCTCAACAGATTGCCAACCATTTCAAAGGCAAAATAGACACAATTCACAAGGAGATATCCAGCATTCAAATTCCTCCCCTACCCAACACATCGGGTCCAACACCACACTCAATACTCTCCTCCTTTTGCCCAGTTACCACAAATGAAGTTGATAAACTCCTCTCCATGGCCCACCTCACTACCTGTCCCCTGGACCCTGCCCCCTCTCAATTACTGTGACCACCTTCCAGCTCTATCCTTAACTCCCTAACCCACATCTTCAACCTCTTCCTCTTCTCCGGCACCTTTCCTTCCCCGCTCAAACATGCACTGGTTACCCCCATACTTAATAAACCCTCACTAGACCCCACCTGTTTGAATAACTTAAGACCCATCTCCCTGCTCCTGTTTGCCTCCAAGCTCATCGAACGCCTTGTCCATGACCGAATGAGTTGCTACCTCACGGACAACAATTTTCTCGACCCTATACAGTCTGGCTTCCACCCACAACATTCTATTGAAACTGCCCTACTAAAACTCACCAATGACCTACTAACTGCTAAAACCAATGCTCATTACTCCATACTCATACTTTTAGACCTCTCTGCTGCCTTTGACACAGTTGACCACCTGCTCCTCCTCAGCTAATTACACTCCCTTGGCCTCCGTGATTCTGCTTTATCCTGGTTTTCCTCCTACCTATCTCAGCGCACTTTCAGTGTCACTTAAAACTCCATCTCCTCCGCTCCTCTTTCTGTTGGGGTACCCCAAGGCTCCGTCCTTGGGCCTCTCCTATTCTCACTCTATACTTCTTCCTTGGGCCAGTTGATAACATCCCATGGCTTCCAATACCACCTCTATGCCGACGACACCCAGATCTATCTCTCCACTCCTCAACTCACCCCCTCGATCTCCTCACGGATCTCAAACTTACTGAATGACATATCGGTATGGATGTCACACTACTTCCTCAAACTCAATCTTTCTAAAACGGAGCTTGTTATATTTCCTCCTTCACGGTCCCCCTGTGTGACTTCACCATTAATATAAACAACAAAACCATTGGTCCCTCCACACATGCCACGGTGCTGGGTGTAATCCTTCACTCTGACCTCTCCTTCAGCCCCCAATATCCAATCACTGGCTAAATCCTGCCGCCTTAAAGGGGTTGTAAAGGTAAACGTTTTTTCACCTTAATGCATTCTATGCATTAAGGTGAAAAAACATCTGCAGATTAGCGGCCCCCCAGCCCCCCCCCCCGTTTACTTACCTGACCCCTCGAAAGTCCCACGCCGTGAACACGTTTGCTTCTCGGCCAGGATTCTCAGCGCATTCATTGGTTATATTGAAAGCAGCGCAGCCATTGGCTCACGCTGCTGTCAATCACATCCAATGACGCGGCGCGCCGGGGGCAGGGCCGAGTGATACAGTGAGCGGCTATGGCCGCCTGCTGTATCACGGGAGCGCGCCCGCAAGAACTTCTCACCATGCGAGCTCGCTCGCATGAAGGTGAGGAGTTCTTGCGCGGGGGGGGGGCCGAGACAGCCGCTGAGGGACCCCAGAAGACCAGGTTCGGGGCCACTCTGTGCAAAACGAGCTGCACAGTGGAGGTAAGTATGACATGTTTGTTATTTTTTTTTATTTTTACTTTTTTTACCTTTACATACCCTTTAACTTCCGCAACATCTCCAGAATTCGACCCTTCCTGACTAATGACACCACAAAGCAACTTATTCACTCCTTGATTATTTCCCACCTTGACTACTGCAACTCTCTCCTTAATGGCCTATCCTTAAGCAGCCTATCCCCCCTTCAGTCTATTATGAATTCTGCTGCTAGACTAATACACCTCACTAACCGATCCGTGACTGCTGCTCCTCTCTGCCAATCCCTTCACTGGCTTCCCCTCCCCCACCGTGTAAAATTCAAAATGCTAACCACAACATACAAGGCCATTCACAACATCACCCCCATCTACATCACCGACCTCATCTGCAGTTATCACCCAAATCGTCCCCTCTGCTCCTCCCAGGACCTCTTGCTCTCTAGCTCCCTTGTTACCTCCTCCCATGCTCGCCTTCAGGACTTCTCCAGAGCCTCTCCCATCCTCTGGAACTCCCTGCTCCAGTATGTCCGATCAGCCCCTACCCTGTCCACCTTTAAGAGATCCCTGAAAACTCATTTATTCAGGGAAGCCTATCCCACACCCACCTAACAACTATCCCCGAGCCACCCCCATCAAATTCTTTGCAGCTATTACCTTTTGTACCACCACCCCCTCCCTTTAGAAAGTAAGCACTATGAGCAGGGCCCTCCTGTACCTTCTGTATTGAACTGTACTGTAATTGTGTTGTCCCCCCTATACATTGTAAAGCGCTGCGTAAACTGTTGGCGCTATATAAATCGTGTATAATAAGAATAATGTAAGTAGTTTTAAAAAACAAGCATTCTAAATACCGAATTTGAGCTGTTTTCAGGCCGATCACATGACTGGTGGCCACTTTACAGCTCTGATGGATGTCTTCTGCGGGAGGAGCCGTGATCTCCCTCTGTCAGCCAGGGAGATCACGCAGCCGCTCGTCTCCTCTGCAGAAGCTTTGTCTAGTAGCTGTAAAGCGGCCGCGAGTCACGTGACTGGCCTGAAGACAAATTCAGTTTTTAGAACACTCGCTTTTTAAAACTACTTAGATTGTGTGCTATGCCCAGCCTCTAATAGAGGGGCTGGCAGTGACAATTTTACGTTTTGTATTTTTTAAGAATAGCGGCGGGGGGGGGGGGGGGGTGACAGACACAGAGAGGGAGATGACAGGCAGGAAGGAGGGGGTGAGCGGGAGAGAGGAGAGCAGAGGAGACAGCAGCGTATGATGCAGGGACGTACTCTGACAACGGTGGTCAGGGCTGAGCAGCCATGATTTTCGTTGTCAGCGCAGAGAGGGGATAAAGGAAGTGGCAGGTTCAGGGAGTTTTTTTTATAATTTAGAGGGGGGGAAATTACACAGAAGAAGCACTGTGCTGTGTAATCTGCTGTGTAATTTTTTGTCATAAAGAGAATAATAAGCGATTACATGTATCCCCTTTTAGGCCGGGTTCACACTGGTACCACACGACTGTTGTACGACTGTCATCCCACTTTGCCCTGCGACATCGGTCCTACATCAGTCTTACTTCCATCCGACTTGAATGAACAGGAAAAGATTTTGCTCCGACTTTGAGATAATCCGACTTGCCCATTGACCAATCAAAACAATCCCAGTTTGACATAAATTCTTTTTTACTGCTGCTGTATTTACCATGTCAGATGTCACAAGTTGGATGGTTAGGACAAGGATCCGACTTCAATGATATTGAATGGGCTGAAAATCAACCAAAGTCGGACCAAAGTAGTGCAAGAACCTTTTCTAAAGTTAGACCAACTGGTGTCGGAACAGTTAAGACGGCTCTCATAGGGAACTATTGATTTGTACACATCATGCGACATGAGCTCCCAAAGTCTGAGCGTATGTCATACCAGTGTGAACCTTAACCACTTGACATCCCGTCCATTGTCAAATGACGTCCACAGATGGGATCTCCCATCCTGGGTGGACGTCATAGGACGTCCTGGGCTTCCCGGCCGTCTAGGGGGGGCGTGCGCGCCCGCGGCATCGCTCGGGACCCCGTGCGCGTGCCCGGGGGCCGCAATCACGGCAGGACCGTGGATCTGTGTGTGTAAACACACAGATCCACCTCCTGTCAGAGGTGAGGAGACCGATGTGTGTTCCCAGTACAGAGGAACACAGATCGGTCTCCTCCCCTTGTGAGTCCCCTCCCCCTACAGTTAGAATCACTCACTAGGGAACATATTTAACCCCTTTAGCGCCCCCTAGTGTTAACCCCTTCCCTGCCAGTCACATTTACACAGTAATCAGTGCAGTTTTATAGGACTAATCGTATAAATGTGAATGGTCCCAAAAACGTCTGATATGTCCGTCGCAATGTCACGGTGACAATAAAAAATCACAGATCGCCGCCATCACTAGTAAAAAAAAAAAAAAAAAAAAAACATACCCCTATTTTGTAGATGCTATAACTTTTGCACAAACCAATCAATATACGCTTATTGCGATTTTTTTTTTACCAAAAATATGTAGAAGAATACGTATCAGCCTAAACTGTGGAAAATTTGGCTTTTTTTTTATAGTTTTTTTTTGGGGATATTTATAATAGCAAAATGTAAAAAATATTGTTTTTTTTTCAAAATTGACGCTCTATTTTTATTTATAGCGCCTGCACCTCTGGACCCCTTTACATTACACAGCACCCTGGACCCCTTTACATTACATAGCACCGCACCTCTGGACCCTTTTACATTACACAGCACCCTGCACCTCTGGACCCCTTTACATTACACAGCACCCTGCACCTCTGGACCCCTTTACATTACACAGCACCCTGCACCTCTGGACTTCTTTACATTACACAGCACCCTGCACCTCTGGACCCATTTACATTACACAGCACCCTGCACCTCTGGACCCCTTTACATTACATAGCACCGCACCTCTGGACCCCTTTACATTACACAGTCCCCCACAGTTTGTTACACAGACACCCCCTGCATGTTACACAGACCTCCCTACAGTACAGACCCCCTCCCTACAGTGCAGACCCTCTCCCTACAGTACAGACCCCCCCTACACTACAGACCCCCTCTACACTACAGACCCCCTCTATCATACAGACCCCCCCACATTACAGACCCCCCTACATTACAGACTCCCCCACCTTACAGACCCCCTCTACAATACAGACCCCCTCTACAATACAGAACCCCCCTACATTACAGACTCCCCCACCTTACAGACCCCCCTACATTACAGACCCCCTCTACAATACAGACCCCCTCTACAATACAGAACCCCTACATTTCAGACCCCCCTAAAATACAGAACCCCCCTACATTTCAGACCCTCCCCTACATTACAGAACCCCCCTACATTTCAGACCCCCTTCAATACAGAACCCCCCTACAATACAGACCCCCTACAATACAGACCCCTTCTACATTACAGACCCCTCTACAATACAGACCCCCACCTACAATACAGAACCCCCCTACAATACAGAACCCCCCTACATTACAGACCCCCCCTACAATACAGAACCCCCCTACAATACAGAACCCCCCTACAATACAGAACCCCCCTACAATACAGAACCCCCCTACAATACAGACCCCCCCTACAATACAGAACCCCCCCTACATTTCAGACCACCCCTACAATAGAGAAACCCCCCCTACAATACAGATGCCCGCTTCAGACCCATAATGTACCTCAGATCAGCGCGGGACTGCACGTTGGGTCCCCTCCCCCTGTGTGGACTTAAAGAAGGAGGGGGAGGCGGCTTCACTCTGCTCGGCTGTGCGAGACAGCCGAGCCGAGACTGATCAGATCATCAGTGCCGCGGCCACCTTGCCAGAGAGAAGGGGATCGTTGCGGGTCCCGGCCCCCTGATGTGCCGACGGGTGTCACTGTCACTCGAGTGCGGCTCCGACTCGCAGCTGAGAGTGCACTGGGGCAGTGGCATCACTAGGGTTGGTGTCACCTGGTGCGGCAAAACATGGTGTCACCCCCCTCCTGTCTATCCTGTCCAGGGCCCTGCAGGCAGCGCACTTTCACGAGGCGCACCCCCAAATGACCCCTGTAAATTAAAGTATAGGGTGGTATTGGGCCAGCTGGGGCGATATAGGGCAGGTTGGGGTAATATAGGGCAGGTTGCGGTGATATAGGGCAGGCTGGGGTGGCATAGGGCAGGTTGGGGTTGTATAGGGCAGGCTGGGGTGGCATAGAGCAGGTTTGGGTGGTATAGGGCAGTTTGCGGTGGTATATGGCAGGCTGGGTGGCATAGGGCGAGGTTGGGGTGATATAGGGCAGGGTGTGGTGGCATAGAGCAGGTTGCGGTGGCATAGGGCAGGGTGGGGTGGTATAGCGCAGTTTGCGGTGGCATAGGGCAGGTTGGGGTGGTATAGAGCAGTTTGCGGTGGCATAGGGCAGGTTGGGGTGGTATAGAGCAGTTTGCGGTGGCATAGGGCAGGTTGCGGTGGCATAGGGCAGGTTGCGGTGGTATAGGGCAGGTTGCGGTGGTATAGGGCAGGTTGCGGTGGCATAAGGCAGGTTGGGGTGGCACGCATAGGGCAGGGTGCGGTGGCATAGGTCAGGCTGGGGTGGTATGGTGCCAGGTTAGGACTCTATGTAGTGACATGTGCAGCAGTGCAGTAACTTACAGCATGCCTGGAGATGAAGACACTCTGGCTGCTCTGTCCTCGTTTCTTTCTCCTTCAGCTGTGGGATCAGCAGTGAACGAGTCTGTGGGAGCAGTGGAGGGGGCAGCCACACCCCCAGCTCCGCCCACCAACTCCGGCTGCCTCCGGAGACATTGGAGATGATGGGGAAGACGTGACATGCTCTCCGGCGGCCCGTGGGCCGCTGCGGCCCACCGGGCATTTGCCCGGTATGCCCTATGGCCAGTCCGGGCCTGCATGGCGACCTCCATCCCTAAATTAATTTGTTAGAAAATGAGAGCTATGGGACTTTAAGTGAGGCAACCGCCATGTCAGATATAGACAGAAACAACATAAAATTTACAGTACATGATTTATTGTTACATTGTAGAAAAATATTGTATCAAATAATAGGATTTTTATAACAGCTTACCTGTAAAATCCTTTTCTTGGAGTACATCACGGGACACAGAGCGGCATAGTCATTACTATGTGGGTTATATAGTTTACCTTCAGGTGCTGGCACTGGCAACTTCCAAACCGGAAGTACACTCCCCTATATAAGCCCCTCCCATCCGGGAGCGCCTCAGTTTTGTCGCAAAGCAATAAGTGTCCCCAAAAGAGGGGTGGGAGCTCTGTGTCCCGTGATGTACTCCAAGAAAAGGATTTTACAGGTAAGCTGTTATAAAAATCCTATTTTCTTTCTCGTACATCACGGGACACAGAGCGGCATAGTCATTACTATGTGGGATGTCCTAAAGCAATGCCCAATGAGGGGGGGGGGATACACCATACATAAGCTGAGCGCTATCAGACATGAGGATCTTTTGCGGCCTGCAACACACTGCGCCCAAAGGCGACATCCTCCTGACTTCTAACGTCCACCTGGTAGAACCTAGTAAATGTGTGTACTGAAGACCATGTTGCGGCCTTACAGATTTGAGCCAGGGAGGCCTGGTGATGCACTGCCCATGAAGTTCCAACTGCTCTCGTGGAGTGCGCCCTAACTTTGAACGGAGGCGGTCTCCTTCTCAAGCCATAGGCTTGTATTATGACCTGTCGAATCCACTTGGCTAAAGTAGATTTTGACGCTGCCTGACCCTTTCTGGGGCCTTCCGGCAGAATAAACAAAGTATCCGTTCTGCGAATCTGAGCAGTGGCTTTTAGATAAGCTTTAACTGCTCTTACTACATCCAAAGAATGTAATAACTTTTCCTCTACTGAACTAGGTTTGGGGAAAAAAGAAGGAAGAACCACATCTTGGTTCAAATGAAACCTCGATACCACCTTAGGAAGAAAGGCTGGATGAGGACGTAACACTACTCTGTCCTTATGGATAACCAGATATGGCTCCCTACAAGACATAGCGGCTAATTCCGACACTCTTTTAGCCGAACAAATGGCTACTAGAAAAATCAATTTCCTGGTGAGAAGAACCAGGGAAATATGCTGTAATGGTTCAAATGGTTGTTTCTGTAGAACCGACAGAACCAGGTTTAAGTCCCATGGACATATGGGAATATTAACCGGAGGGCTAATACGCATCACTCCTTGTATAAAGGCTTTGACTAGTGAATGCGAAGCCAAGGGCCTCTGAAAAAATATTGACAAGGCCGAAATCTGACCCTTGATAGTACTCAAGGCAAGCTTCCTATGTACAGCCCACTGTAGGAAGTCCAGAATCCTACCTATTACGTACTTACGTGGATGCCATTTCTTGGCCTCACACCAGGCGATGTACGCCTTCCAGATTCTATAGTAGATCTGCCTGGATACCGGCTTCCTGGCATTGATCATGGTAGATACCACAGGATTAGAGAGACCTCTCTTTTTTAGAATGTGGGCTTCAATAGCCAGGCCGTCAAACCTAGGGCTGGTAAGGAAGGGTGGTATATCGGTCCTTGCGAAAGCAGGTCCGGACGATGTGGGAGGGTCCAAGGACTCCCCACAGACATTTTTACAATCTCCACGTACCATGCTCTTCGGGGCCACGCTGGAGCCACCAGAATCACTGGTTTCTTTTCTACCCTGATTCTGCGGAGTAATCGAGGTAACAATTGTGGCGGTGGGAATGCATATATCAGCTTGAACTGATCCCAAGGGAACACTAGGGCATCCGAGCCGCAAGCTAGGGGATCCCTTGTCCAAGAGACAAACCTGTCCACCTTTGCGTTGAATCTGGATGCTAGCAGATCTACATCCGGTGTTCCCCACCGCTGACATATTGTCCGGAAAACCTCGGGGTGAAGGGACCATTCCCCTGGGCATAATTGTTGGCGACTTAGAAAGTCCGCCTTCCAATTCTCCACTCCTGGAATGAATACCGCGGATATGGCTGGGACATATCTTTCTGCCCATTTCAGGATGCAATTTACTTCCCTCTGGGCTGCACAACTCCTGGTGCCCCCCTGATGATTGATATATGCCACTGCTGTGGCATTGTCTGATTGAATTCTGACAGGGGACCCTTGGAGTTTGGATGTCCATGCTACTAGGGCATACCGGGCTGCTCGTATCTCTAAGAGATTGATGGGCAGGGCCTTTTCTGCATCCGACCATCTGCCCTGGAGAGACCATTGCTCCAGTACTGCTCCCCAGCCTATAAGGCTGGCATCTGTAGTGACCACCTTCCAAGAAATCGGACTGAAGGATTTCCCTTTTTCCAGATTCTGGGGAACCAACCACCAACGGAGGCTCTTGCGAACGGAAGGGGACAAGGACATTGGTAAGTCTAGGGCCTGAACTCTTTTGTTCCAGGCTGACAGTATAGCCCTTTGCAAATTCCTTGAATGGAATTGACCGTAGGGTACTGCTTCGAATGATGCCACCATTTTTCCCAGCAGCCTCATGCACAGGCGTATGGATGGCTGTCTTTTTGTACCCACTAGGTGGATCAAATCTCTCAAAGACGACACCTTTTCTTGAGGCAAGAAAATTTTTCTCTGGTCTGAATCCAGCCTTAGCCCCAAGTATTCCAGACTTTTGACTGGTTTTAAGGCTGACTTGTCTCGGTTGATAATCCAACCGTGAGATTCCAGATACTCGATTGTCTCGTGAACAACCACTTCTAGTTTTTCCACTGAGTGGTCTATCAGCAACAAGTCGTCTAGATATGCCATTATCGTTACACCTCGTGTTCTTAGATTGGCCAATAATGGGGCCAGAATTTTTGTGAACACTCGTGGTGCTGTGGCCAGACCGAAGGGTAAGGCTCTGAACTGAAAATGGCGCCCTTCTACTGCAAAGCGTAGAAATTTTTGGTGGACTGGAAAGATGGGAATGTGCAAATAAGCATCTTTGATGTCGATCGAGGCTAACCATTCCTCCCCTTGTAGGGCAGTGGCCACCGATCGGATCGACTCCATCCGGAAAGTCCTGATATGTAGGAATTTGTTTAGCCCTTTTAGATTTAATATGGGCCTCACGTTCCCGTTTGACTTCGGGACTGTAAAGAGGTTTGAGTAAAACCCGAACCCCCATTCTTCCAGGGGAACCTCTATAATTACTGCTTGGAGCAATAATTGTTCTAGTGCCACCAGGAGGGATCCTCTCTTCTGGGGATCCCTTGGCACGTTTGACCTTATAAAATGGGAAGGAGGGGAGTCTTTTAACTCCAATTTGTATCCCAGACTTACTGCGGAGAGCACCCATCTGTCTCTGATCGTGTCCCGCCAGGTCTCTGTGAACAACTGAAGTCTTCCCCCCACCCGATTGAGTGGGGGCAACCCTTCATGCATTTGACTTTGGGGGAGGTTTTGTACCTCTCCTGACCCAGGGTTTCTTGTTACCCTGCAATTGTCCCTGATTTTTACCCCCGGGATTTGACCGAGGAGGCCGTCGGAACTGTTTCACAGCCGATGTCCTAAGGACTGGAGAAGCAGGCCTCTTAAAAGAGGGACCTCTAACTCTGTTTTTAACCGGCAAGAGTGTACTTTTACCGCTGGAAATTTTCTGGATATATTTGTCCAGGTCTTCCCCGAATAAGCGTTCACCATGAAATGGGAAGCTGACCAGCAATTTTTTACAGGGAGCTTCAGCAGACCAGTTTTTGAGCCACAGAAGCCTGCGCATATGTACTACAGACAGCGTAAGGCGGGAGACCTGATGGATTGAATCCTTTATAGCGTCAACCGCAAAGCATAAGGCTCTAGGTAGATCAGCTAGAGCAAGAGCCTGCTGATCTGGCAAGTCCCTTAAGACCTGTTTCAACTGATCCTTCACTGCTTGGCAGACCCCAATAGCTGCCACTGCTGGTTGTGTCACCAAGCCTGCTGTAGCAAAAGCAGATTTTAATAAGGACTCCAATTTTTTATCTATTGGGTCCTTGAACATTTGGACATTATCTACTGGACATGTCAGTGATTTATTCACACAAGAGATGGCTGTGTCCACTGTAGGGACCTTCCATTTTTTGATGAACTTATCCTCCATGGGATAGACCACCTGAAATCTCTTGGGAGGAGTAAATATTTTATCAGGATGTTCCCAATCCTGGTAAATGAGCCCTTCCAATAAAGGATGGATTGGAAAGGAACAAACAGTCTGGGGAGCTTTTAGCGACCCCAACGAGGAGACAGAAGTGGATGATGGCTCCGCAAGGGGCATTTTAAATGCTGATCGGACCATGTTAGCCAGGGACTGAACCCATAATCTTTCAGCATGTGATGCTGAGAATGGCTCTTCCACTGTTGATTCCTCTATAACAGAATCAACCTCATCCTGATCCCCTTCAGGTAGGTCGATCCCTGTATGGGACTGTTGCTCCGCTAACAGGTACTCTGAGGGAGGAGACGGAGATCGGGCGTGCTTTCCCTCTGACAGGGAAGCAGCGATCAATGTTGACAATCTCTCTTCTAATCCTCCCAGAGCTGAGGAAAAAACCTCCTCTGTTACATACACAGGAGCAGGTGAACTGAGGACAGCCACAGTACCAGGTACTCCTGAGGGTGCTCTACGGTCACTAACCTCTGATTTTTCAGGGGAGATTGGTGCAGCCGAAGCATGCCCAAGATCCTCAGAGCCCGATGGAGACCCCCTTTGCTTCCTGGGATTCTTAGTCCCGGAGTTTTTAGACGGCATATTCCTAAGCCCAAAGCTGAGGTATTCCAGCCGAAATAAAGGGATTTTTATAACAGCTTACCTGTAAAATCCTTTTCTTGGAGTACATCACGGGACACAGAGCGACTTAGTCATTACTAATGGGTTATATAGATACCTTCAGGTGCTGGCACTGGCAACTTCCAAAACCGGAAGTACCCTCCCCTATATAAGCCCCTCCCATCCGGGAGCACCTCAGTTTTGTAGCAAAGCAATAAGTGTCCCAAAAAGAGGGGTGGGAGCTCTGTGTCCCGTGATGTACTCCAAGAAAAGGATTTTACAGGTAAGCTGTTATAAAAATCCCTTTTTCTTTTTCGTACATCACGGGACACAGAGCGACTTAGTCATTACTAATGGGACGTCCCAAAGCAATGCCAAATGAGGGGAGGGATACACTATACATAAGCTGGGCGCCATCAGGCATGGGGATCTTTTGCGGCCTGCAACACACTGTGCCCAAAGGCGACATCCTCCTGACTTCTAACGTCTACCTGGTAGAATCTAGTAAACGTGTGTACTGAAGACCATGTTGCGGCCTTACAGACTTGAGCCAGGGAGGCCTGGTGATGCACTGCCCATGAAGTTCCAACTGCTCTTGTGGAGTGCGCCCTAACTTTGAACGGAGGCGATCTCCTTCTCAAGCCATAGGCTTGTATTATGACCGGTCGAATCCACTTGGCTAAAGTAGATTTTGATGCTGCCTGACCCTTTCTGGGGCCTTCCGGCAGAACAAACAAAGTATCCGTTCTACGAATCTGAGCAGTGGCTTTTTAGATAAGCTTTAACTGCTCTTACTACATCCAAAGAATGCAATAACTTTTCCTCTACCGAGGTAGGTTTGGGAAAAAAAAGAAGGAAGAACCACATCTTGGTTCAAATGAAACCTCGATACCACCTTAGGAAGAAAGGCTGGATGAGGACGTAATACTACTCTGTCCTTATGGACAACCAGATATGGCTCCTTACAGGACAAGGCGGCTAATTCCGATACTCTTTTAGCCGAACAAATGGCTACTAAGAAAATCAATTTCCTGGTGAGAAGAACCAAGGAAATGTGCTGCAATGGTTCAAATGGTTGTTTCTGTAGAACCGACAGAACCAGGTTTAAGTCCCATGGACATATGGGAATACTAACCGGAGGGCTAATACGCATCACTCCTTGTATGAAAGCTTTGACTAATGAATGCAAAGCCAAGGGCCTTTGAAAAAATATTGACAAGGCCGAAATCTGACCCTTGATAGTACTCAAGGCAAGCTTCCTATCCATAGCCCACTGTAGGAAGTCCAGAATCCTACCTATTACGTACTTACGTGGATGCCATATTTTGGCCTCACACCATGCGATGTACGCCTTCCAGATCCTATAATAGATCTGCCTGGATACCGGCTTCCTGGCATTGATCATGGTAGATACCACAGGATTAGAGAGCCCTCTCTCTTTTAGAATGTGGGCTTCAATAGCCAGGCCGTCAAACCTAGGGCTGGTAAGGAAGGGTGGTATATCGGTCCTTGCGAAAGCAGGTCCGGACGATGTGGGAGAGACCAAGGACTCCCCACTGACATTTTTACAATCTCCGCGTACCATGCCCTTCGGGGCCACGCTGGAGCCACCAGAATCACCGGTTTCTTTTCTACCCGGATTCTGCGGATTAATCGCGGTAACAATTGTGGCGGTGGGAATGCATATATCAGCTTGAACTGATCCCAAGGGAACACTAGGGCATCCGAGCCGCAAGCTAGGGGATCCCTTGTGCGAGACACAAATCTGTCCACCTTTGCGTTGAATCTGGATGCTAGCAGATCTACATCCGGTGTTCCCCACCGCTGGCATATTGCCTGGAAAACCTCGGGGTGACGAGACCATTCCCCCGGGCATAATTGCTGGCGACTTAGAAAGTCCGCTCTCCAATTTTCCACTCCTGGGATGAAAACCGCGGATATGGCTGGGACATATCTTTCTGCCCATTCCAGGATGCAATTCGTTTCCCTCTGGGCTGCACGACTCCTGGTGCCACCCTGGTGATTGATATATGCCACTGCTGTGGCATTGTCTGATTGAATTCTGACAGGGGACCCTTGGAGTTTGGATGTCCATGCTACTAGGGCATACCGGGCTGCTCGTATCTCTAAGAGATTGATGGACAGGGCCTTCTCTGCTTCTGACCACTTGCTCTGGAGAGACCATTGCTCCAGTACTGCCCCCCAGCCTATGAGGCTGGTATCTGTAGTGACCACCTTCCAAGAAACCGGACTGAAGGGTTTCCCTTTCTCCAGATTCTGGGGCACCAACCACCAATGGAGGCTCTTGCGAACGGAAGGGGACAGGGACATTGGTAAGTCTAAAGCCTGAACTTTTTTGTTCCAGGCTGACAGTATGGCCCTCTGCAAGTTCCTTGAATGGAATTGACCGTAGGGTACTGCTTCGAATGAAGCCACCATTTTTCCCAGCAGCCTCATGCACAGGCGTATGGATGGTTTTCTTTTTGTACCCACTAAGTGGGTCAAATCTTTCAAAGACGACACCTTCTCTGGAGGTAAGAAAATCTTTCTCTGATTTGAATCCAGTTTTAGCCCCAAGTATTCCAGACTTTTGACTGGTTTTAGGGCTGACTTGTCTCGGTTGATAATCCAACCGTGAGATTCCAGATACTTGATTGTCTTGTGAACGACCACGTCTAGTTTTTTCACTGAGTGGTCTATCAGCAACAAGTCGTCTAGATATGCCATTATCGTTACACCTTGTGTTCTTAGATTGGCCAATAGTGGGGCCAGAATTTTTGTAAACACTCGTGGTGCTGTGGCCAGACCGAAAGGTAAGGCTCTGAACTGAAAATGGCGCCCTTCTACTGCAAAGCGTAGAAATTTCTGGTGGGCCGGAAAGATGGGAATATGCAGATAAGCATCCCTTATGTCGATTGAGGCTAACCATTCCTGCCCTTGTAGGGCGGTGGCCACCGATCGGATCGACTCCATCCGAAAAGTCCTGATATGTAGGAACTTGTTTAGCCCTTTTAGATTTAATATGGGCCTCACGTCCCCATTTGGTTTGGGGACTGTGAAAAGGTTCGAGTAAAACCCGAACCCGCTTTCTTCTAAGGGAACCTTCATGATTACACCTTGGAGCAATAGTTGTTCTAGTGCCAGAAGGAGGGATCCTCTCTTCTGGGGATCGCTTGGCACGTTTGACCTCATAAAATGGGCAGGAGGAATGTCTTTTAACTCCAGCCTGTATCCCAGACTTACTGCGGAGATCACCCATCTGTCTCTGATGGTGTCCCGCCAGGTCTCTGTGAACAACTGAAGTCTTCCCCCCACCCGATTGAGTGGGGGCAACTTCATGACTTGGGGGGAGGTTTTGTACCTCTCTTGACCCAGGGTTTCTTGTTACCCTGTGATTGTCCCTGATTTCTGCCTCCTGGATTTGACCGCGGAGGCCGTCGGAACTGTTTCACAGCCGACGTGCCAGGGACTGGAGAAGTAGGCATCTTAAAAGAAGGACTTCTACCCTTGTTCTTAACCGGCAAGAGTGTACTTTTACCGGCAGAAATCTTCTGGATATATTTGTCCAGATCTTCTCCGAATAAGCGTTCTCCATGAAATGGGAAGCTAATCAGCAATTCTTACAGGGAGCTTCAGCAGACCAGTTTTTGAGCCATAGAAGCCTACGCATATGTACTACAGACAGCGTAAAGCGGGAGGCCTGTTGGATTGTATCCTTTATGGCGTCCACCGCAAAACACAAGGCTCTAGGTAGGTCAGCTAGGGCAAGAGCCTGCTGATCTGGTAAGTCCCTTAAGACTTGTTTCAACTGATCCTTCACTGCTTGGCAGACCCCAATCGCTGCTACTGCAGGTTGTGTCACCATGCTTGCTGTAGAGAAAGCAGATTTTAGTAAAGACTCCAATTTTTTATCTATTGGGTCTTTGAACATTGGAACATTATCTACTGGACATGTCAGTGATTTGTTCACAGAAGAGATGGCTGCGTCCACTGTAGGGACCCTCCATTTTTTCTTATGAACTTATCCTCCATGGGATAGATCACCGGAAATCTCTTGGGAGGAGTAAATATTTTATCAGGATGCTCCCAATCCTGGTAAATAAGCCCTTCCAATAAAGGGTGGATTGGGAAGGAACAGACAGTCTGGGGAGCTTTCAGCGACCCCAGCGAGGAGACAGTAGTGGTTGATGGCTCCGCAAGAGGCATTTTAAATGCTGATCGGACCATGTTAGTCAGAGACTGAACCCATAATCTTTCAGCCTGAGATGCTGAGAAAGGTTCTTCCACTGTTGATTCCTCTATAACCGAATCAACCTCATCCTGATCCCCTTCAGGTAGGTCGATCTCTGTGTGGGGCTATTCCTCCACTAACAGGCACTCTGAGGGAGGAGACGGAGATCGGACGCGCTTTCCCTGTGACAGGGAAGCAGCGATCAATGCTGTTAATCTCTCTTCCAATCCTCCCAGAGTTGAGGAAAAAAATAGGATTTTTATAACAGCTTACCTGTAAAATCCTTTTCTTGGAGTACACCACGGGACACAGAGCTAGTCATTACATAATGGGTTAAGGGTCACCAGCGGAGATTGGACACTGGCACAACCAATGGAAGACAGTTCCCCTCCATATAACCCCTCCCATCAGGGAAGCACCTCAGTTTTGTAGCAAAGCAGTAAGGTTCCCATAAGAAGGGGGGGACCTCTGTGTCCCGTGGTGTACTCCAAGAAAAGGATTTTACAGGTAAGCTGTTATAAAAATCCTATTTTCTTTATCGTACACCACGGGACACAGAGCTAGTCATTACATAATGGGACGTCCCAGAGCAATGCTCATATGAAGGGGGGGAGACACAGATCAAAACAAGCCGCTTGCGGACCAGAAGCCCTATACTGCTGCCTGCAGCATACTTCGCCCAAAGGCGGAATCCTCATGTCCTTTCACATCTATTTGATAGAATTTGGAAAATGTATGGACTGAAGACCAAGTTGCAGCTTTACAGATCTGAGCCATCGAAGCCTGGTGGTGCACTGCCCATGAAGCACCTATCGCCCTGGTAGAGTGCGCCTTAACAGGAAAAGGAGGAGTCCTGTTCTTTAAACCATAAGCTTGAATAATTACTTGTCTAATCCACCTGGAAATGGTGGATTTTGATACCGCTTGGCCCTTCTTGGGTCCATCTGGTAAAATAAACAAAACATCTGTTTTACGTATCTGAGCGGTTGCTTGCAGATACACCTTTACCGCTCTCACTAGATCTAGAGAGTGTAATAATTTTTCCCCCACCGTCCGCGGGTTTGGAAAAAAGGAAGGCAGAACAATGTCTTGATTCAAGTGAAAAGCCGACACCACCTTAGGTAGAAAAGCCGGATGGGGTCGTAGTCCGATTTTGTCCTTGTGACAAATTAGATAAGGCTCTTTACAAGAAAGAGCTGCTAGCTCTGATACTCTCCTAGCAGAAGCTACAGCAATCAGAAAGGCCAACTTCCTACTCAATATAATTAAAGGAATATGGCGAATAGGTTCAAAAGGTTGCTTTTGCAACACTGACAATACCAAATTCAAATCCCATGGACACAAGGGAGACCTGACTGGAGGATTTATCCTCAGTACCCCCTTAATGAATGTCCGAACTAGGGAGTGAGATGCCAATGGTCTCTGAAAGAAGACTGATAGAGCCGATATTTGCCCTTTGATGGTGCTAAGGGCTAAATTCATATCCACTCCTAACTGGCAAAAAGCAAGAATCCTACTTATTTCATATTTCTGAGGATTCCAACTTCTGGATTCACACCAGGAAACGTATGCTTTCCAGACTCTATGATAGAGGAGTCTGGAGGCTGGCTTTCTAGCATTAATGAGCGTAGAAAGAGCCGGACCAGAGACCCCTCTCTTTTTAAAAATGTGGGTCTCAGCAGCCAGACCGTCAACTTTAGCCTTTGTAAGGAAGGGTGGAATACTGGACCCTGTGACAGCAGGTCGTGTCGAAGTGGAAACTTCCAGGGCCTTCCTATCGCCATTTTTATAATCTCGGCGTACCAAGGCCTCCTGGGCCAGTTTGGGGCCACTAGGATTACTGGTATTCCCTCCTCCTTGATCCTGCGAAGCAGTCTTTGTAGAAGAGGGATCGGAGGGAATGCATAGATCAGTGAGAACTGATTCCATGGAGTTATTAGAGCGTCTGTATTATTAGAGCGTCTGTCCCGTAGGCTAGAGGATCTCTCGTTCTGGACACAAAGTTGTCCAATTTCTTGTTGAACCTGGCAGCTAGCAGGTCTACATCTGGGTTTCCCCATCTCAGACATATGGTCTGAAAGATCTCGGGGTGAAGAGACCACTCTCCTGGTAGCAGCTGCTGACGACTCAGGTAGTCTGCTTGCCAATTTTCTATCCCTGGAATGAAGATTGCAGAAAGGCAAGGTACATGCTCTTCTGCCCATGCCAGGATCCGGTTCACCTCTCTTTGGGCTGCCCGACTGCGGGTGCCTCCTTGGTGATTGATGTAAGCTACTGCAGTAGCATTGTCGGATTGAACCCGAACTGGGTAGCCCTGTAACCTGTATGTCCAGGTTTTGAGGGCTAGATATACCGCCCGGATCTCTAGCACATTGATGGGCAGGATCCCCTGAGTCTTGGCCCAGGTCCCTGGGTAGAAGCCTCCTCGAATACTGCACCCCAGCCCGATAGGCTGGCATCCGTAGATACCACCTTCCAGGCCACTGGGAGGAAGGACTTTCCCTTCCGTAAATTCTTGGCTTCTAGCCACCAATCGAAGCTGTGGCGTACTTGTGAGGACAGGCGCATGGGTATATCCAGAGCTTGGCTCTTCCTGTTCCAGGAAGCTAAAATATTGCCTTGAAGTAGTCTCGAATGAAACTGGGCGTAAGGGACCGCCTCGAAGGAGGCTACCATCTTTCCCAATAGTCTCATGCAAAGGCGAATAGACGGCCTCTTGTTTGCTTTGACCTTGTGGATCAGGTCTTTCAGAGACTGTATCTTCGGTTCTGGCAGGTATACCCCGTTTTGGGCTGTATCTATGATCATGCCCAGGTACCCTATCCTTCTTTGGGCCTGGAGAGAGGATTTTTGTAAATTTATAATCCATCCTAAATGCTCCAGGTATCCTACTGTAGTGTGTACAGCGTGACCCAATCCGTCCTTTGACTGATCTATTACTAGTAGATCGTCCAGATAGGCTGTTACCGCAATGCCCCGTGTTCTTAGGTTTGCTAACAGAGGAGCTAGCACCTTTGTGAATACTATGGGCGCGGTGGCTACACCAAACGGCAGAGCCACAAATTGAAAGTGGCGATCTTCTACCGCAAACCTTAGGAATCTTTGGTGAGCGGGGAGGATGGGTATGTGTAAATGTGCGTCCTTGATATCTATGGGCGCCATGAATTTTCCGCCCTTTAAAGTGGCGGCCACGGATCGGATCGTTTCCATTCGAAAATGGCGATCGTTCAGGAACCGATTTAGGGATTTTAGATCCAGGATGGGTCTGACATCTCCATTTGGCTTTGGAATCACAAAGAGGTTTGAGTAAAAACCTGAACCTCGCTCTTTTTGGGGTACGTCTGTAACTACCCCTTGAGCCATTAAGTGATTCAAACCTTTGAAGAAGGATTCTCTTTTTTGTGGATCCTTGGAGAGTCTTGAACCTCGGAATTGAGAAGATGGGATCTCTCGAAATTCCAGTTTGTACCCTGAGGATATTGTGGATACTACCCAATTGTCCTGGATTTCTGACCACCAAGTCGCTCAGAACTGACAAAGCCTTCCTCCCACTCGGCCGAGCGGGGGCGCCCCTTCACTGAGAGGCTTTGGGGGCTTGCTTATTAGCTCTTGCACCCCACGGCTTCTTGTTCTTCTGAGCTTGCTCTTGTGGGCGGCTAAAACAGGCCGCCGCCACTGGTTGGAGTCAGATTTCCCGGGAGCTGGGGAGAGAGCGTTTAAAACAAGATCTCTTGTTTTTCTTTCTCTCAGGTAAAAGTCGTTTTACCACTTAATCTTCTGTATATATTTTTCTAAATCTTCCCCAAATAGGCGTTCGCCATGGAATGGGAACTTGCCAACAGCTTTTTGCATGGGGTCTCCGCTGACCAATGCTTAAGCCAAAGTACTCTGCGCATCTGTACCAGCTGGAGTGTAAGGCGTGATGCCTGTATGATAGAATCTCTCATGGCATCCACTGTGAAGCATAAGGCTTTAGGCAAATTTTTCCCAATTTCTAGCCTGCTCTGAAGGCAGTTCCTTCAGCCCCTGCTTTACCTGTTGGCTGATGACCTGACCCATACCGACTGCTGCTACTGCAGGTTGGGTAATTGAGCCGGCCAAAAGGAAGGAGGATTTCAACTTCCTCTCCGAAGGATCTTTTAAACCCTTGTACATTATCCACCGGACATGTCAGGTTTTTATTTACACAAGAAATAGCCGCAACTACCGCAGGCAGGCTCCATTTCTTTAAAAAAAAAAAAAAAAAAATTTCCCCCATAGGATAAAGAATGTTAAACCTTTTTGGAGGTGAGAAACGCTTATCTGGATGTTGCCAGTTTGCGTATATTAGATCCTCTAGTAACGGATGAACCGGGAAGGAGCATGCACCTTGCAGGGATCTTAATGACCCTAGGGAGGAGACAGGTAATTCCGTTACCTCCGCAGAGGTTAACTTAAATGCACTGCTATAGCATTGTACCTGTGACCTTAAAATCTGGCTCCTCATCCTCTGCTGATGTAGCCTCCTCCTCCTCATCCTCCTCCCTCAGGTACTTCTGAAGGGAGGTCCAATACTGGAAGAGACCTGCTTCGCTTATTGTCCCTTTTTAGAGGACTTAGCGATTAAGGTAGCAATTTTTTCCTCCAGATTATTTAGGGCAGCTGATAAAGTGTCCTCAGTGACATATACAGGCCCAGGCTTCACTGGGGAAGCCGCCATACCTGACAGAGGTAATGGCTCATCCTGAACAGGTGCATTTAGCAACACAGGAGAGAAAGGTACCGAGTCAGCACAGTTAGAGCCTCCTCTCAGGCGGTGGTGCTTTCTTATCTCTTTTTGTCCGTATTACTTCCCCTGGAAGGCTTACCGTTTAGACAAAATACAAGGTACCTAAATGCATATACTACCGTGTTCAGTTTAGCAAATACATTAAGTATGCAACTTTTAACACATAACTATGCATAACATGGATGTCTTCTAGGAAGTACCCAATCCAACCACATGGAGTCTTACGTCCCTGTATAGCTGCTGTGTTTCTCTGCCAGGAATAAGAGAACTAACGAGCTTGCTTGCTGCTGCAGTGCTTCTCACACTGACAGTCTTTTAAAATTGGCGCCGTTTCTGTGCCTGCGCGCGCCACGTGCCCGCGCACGCCTTCGCCCCCCCCCCCTCCGATAAAGCGCGCTCCCGCGCGGCCCTTAGCGCTATGGCGGTGGCCATAGTGAGAGAGGACTCTCATCAGCCCTTGTTCCCACTTACCTGCATCTGCAGGTGTCTGGTCGGCCACCGAAAGGAGGATCGGGGTGCCCCAGCAAGCTCAGCAGCGGAGGTGACGAGCAGTGTACTTCGCCGAAGCCGACACTGAACAGAGTGAGGTGAGTATATTCAGCTCTTTACTCCCCCCAGTGGTGGAAAAAAAGAAGACATCCACTTTTTGAAAAAGGTCCCAACCTAGTTATGGACCTTCTAATCTCACCTTATCCACGCCGCAGGTTTTTCTGCTGAAAGATTTCAGACAGATACCAAACTTCACCCTTCACGGTGGGCTATGTGTGCCAACCTTCAGGGATATGGGTTCCTATTTAAAGGATACCTCTCCCCTGGGCCTTGTACAAGACCCTTACCAGGACTTTATAGCGAAATAGCGAAAGTGCTGGATCTTAGAGCCCAGTCCTCCGAAGAGAGACATTACAGGCGACGCCTCATGGATGAGGCCCGGATCCCATCCAGATTCAGCCCATTTGTAGGCGTCTTGGATGGATCCGAAAGCATAGCTCTTTTACCCCCAGAGGGTCTCTTTGGTAGAGCTTTCCTTTAGCACCTCCTAACGCGTCCAACACCTTTCGACACTGGCGAAAAAACTGAGGTGCTTCCCTGATGGGAGGGGTTATATGGAGGGGAACTGTCTTCCATTGGTTGTGCCAGTGTCCAATCACCGCTGGTGACCCTTAACCCATTATGTAATGACTAGCTCTGTGTCCCGTGGTGTATGATAAAGAAAACCTCCTCTGTTATATATACAGCAGCAGGTGGACTGGGGACAGCCGCAGCACCAGGTACTCCTGCGGGGTTCCTACGGCTACTGACCTCTGAAATTTCAGGGGAGATTGGTGCAGTACAAGCATGCCCAAAATCCTCAGAGCCCGATGGAGACCCCTTTCGCTTCTTGGAAGACTTATTTCCAGAGCGTCTGGACGACATATCCTATAAGCACAAAGCTGAGGTATTCCCGTCGTCATACACCAATTTTGCTGGTAATAGTCTAACACAGTTGCTGCTATATACCAGCTGGTGTCCACTAAAGTGTCTTTCTATGGGGATGCCTGCATCAACCGCCTCTGTGTGCCACCGTTTTGTTGCTAGCTCTGCTTGCATCCAGCTGACACTTGTACTGTGTCTTTTATCCATGCTGGGACGCCTGCACATGCGCAGAAGCGCCGCGGCGCGCATCGAGCGTCATCCACCCGCCCCGCCCCTTTCCTTTCATAGGAGGCGCGTGCACGCGCCCGCGCCCGTGCGCCTTTTTTGAAAGCAAGCAGGGACTAGGAGCCAGGGCCCTTTTTGCCGGAGGGCCTGTGCGGTGGATGAGCGCAGCAACAGGGCAGAGGAAGTGGATTCCCACAGAGAAACTTACCAACTGCCTGGATCTTTTGACTTGAAAAAGCCAAAGATCCACATGACAAGTAAAATGGACCACAGCGGCCTCTAGTGGTTTAACACAGGTACCGCGGTCTCCTTTTTTTTTTTTTTTTCTTGACTACTATTAAAATTTTACATTTTCCAGTAGTTACAGGCATACACAGATATTAGCGGGAATACCGTTAGGTAACAGACAGAAAGACAAATTAGGCTTGGGGGTCCCCCAATAGAACCAAGTTCCTGGGGGCCCCCACTTACCTGTTCCCCGCCGCAGGACTTTGTTTGGTCCACAGAAGCCCAAACTTCACCTATCAAGGCAGGCATTGTAATTAAACCTTCAGGGACCGGGTTCCCAAGGATTCCACTCCCCTGGACCTGTATAGCACCCTGCACAGACAACATCTTGGTCGTGGGTATGACCAGAGCTCTGGATCCCAGGGTCCAGCCCTCCTAAGAGAGGCATTACAGGCAAAACCTTGCTCTTCTGTTGCAAGGCCCGGGTACCGACCGTTTAGCTATGAAGCTTTTTTGGTCGGATCCGGAACAGCTTACTAAGGCCCGTAAAAGAACCTGTACGCAAGCCCAGTGAAAACACATGTTACTCTTTGGCCAACACCTTAGACACTGGCAAAAAACTGAGGTGCTCCCGGATGGGAGGGGCTTATATAGGGGAGGGTACTTCCGGTTTTGGAAGTTGCCAGTGCCAGCACCTGAAGGTATCTATATAACCCATTAGTAATGACTAAGTCGCTCTGTGTCCCGTGATGTACGAAAAAAAAACACCACTTACTGACAATAGTCTAGCACAAATGCTGCTATATAAACAGTTGTTGTCTACTAATGTGCCTTTCTATGGGGATGCCGGCATCAACCGCTTGCTGTATGCCTTTCTTTAAATGTTGCCAGCTCTGTTTCTGCACCATAGCCAGCTCACAACACATAATTGTGCCTTTTAACAGGCTGGGACGCCCGCACATGCGCAGAAGCGCTGTGGCGCGCACAGAGCGTCATCCACCAAGCTCCGCCCCCTTTTCCACTCACCTCTATATAGAGAGGCGCGTGCACGCGCACGCGCGCGGGCACGTGCGCCTTCGGCGCTCTTTTTTGAAAAGGGAAACTAGGGACAGGAGACAGGGCCATGTTTGCCGTAGGCCGGGGGATGGATGAACATTGCAACATGGCAGAGGAATCAGTTTCCCACAAGAGAACTCACCATCTGCCTGGACTTGCTCTGATGAAAAGAAAAAAGTCCATATGACAAGAAACGTTCCACAGCGGCCTCTAGTGGATTAACACAGGTACCGCAGTCTATATTTTATATTTTCTTGACCACTATTAAAATTATTACATTTTTTAGTAGTTACAGGCATGCACAGATATTTAGCGGGAATACCGTTAGGTAACAGGCAGAAAGACATATTAGGCTTGGGGGTCCCCTCAATAGAACCAAGTTCCTGAGGGTCCCCCACTTACCTTTTCCCCGCCGCAGGACTCTGTTTGGTCCACAGAAGCCCAAACTTCACCTATCACGGCAGGCATTGTAATTAAACCTTCAGGGACCGGGTTCCCAAGGATTCCACTCCCCTGGACCTGTATAGCACCCTGCACAGAAAACATCTTGGTCGTGGGTATGACCAGAGCTCTGGATCCCAGGGTCCAGCTCTCCTAAGAGAAGCATTACAGGCAAAACCTTGCTCTTCTCTGCAAGGCCCGGGTACCGACCGTTTAGCTATGAAGCTTTTTTGGTCGGATCCGGAATAGCTTACTGAGGCCCAAAAGAACCTGTACGCAAGCTCAGTGAAAAACACATGTTACTTCTTGGCCAACACCTTAGACACTGGCAAAAAACTGAGGTGCTCCCGGATGGGAGGGGCTTATATAGGGGAGGGTACTTCCGGTTTGGAAGTTGCCAGTGCCAGCACCTGAAGGTAAACTATATAACCCACATAGTAATGACTATGCCGCTCTGTGTCCCGTGATGTACGAGAAAGAAAGTTAGGTAGTCATATGACTTACACTAAAAATGCTGCTACATAGCATGCAATACAAATAGGAATTGGACATGATAACTGTACATAATAAGATAAATGGGTTAAAAAACATTGTAGGGACAGGTAACTTAGGGCATCTAGTGGCACTCAACGCGTTTCCTGGCATTACAGCCATTCATCAGGAGTGTTGTAACGTAATATACTGGAAAGGAAATGGACAAGGATTAGTGATGATGCCCTTAGAATAAGGGAGGACAGAGAGACTGTATCCCAACAAAGCTGGGACAAACTGGGATACTCACTATACAGCCCCAAGGCCAGGCTCGGTGTCCGCCAGGGAAAATGGGGGTGACAGGCATGATGTCTCCCCTGGGGTTGAGACGGGGGAACCCTCCAAAGACGAAGAACAGCGCCCAGAGCACAACACAGTCGCACAGTCTCTCTGTCCTCCCTTATTCTAAGGGCATCATCACTAATCCTTGTCCATTTCCTTTCCACTATATTACGTTACAACACTCCTGATGAATGGCTGTAATGCCAGGAAATGCGTTGAGTGCCAATAGATGCCCCAAGTTATCTGTCCCTACAATGTTTTTTAACCCATTTATCTTATTATGTACAGTTATCATGTCCAATTCCAATTTGTATTGCATGCTATATAGCAGCATATTTAGTGTAAGTCATGTGACTACCTATCTATTTGATACAATATTTTTCTACAATGTAACAATAAATCATGTACTGTAAATTTTATGTTGTTTCTGTCTATATCTGACATGGCGGTTGCCTCACTTAAAGTCCCACAGCTCTCCTTTTCTAATAAATGGACAAGGGGGTTTGACTGATGATATTATGGGAAAATTGTTGCCAATATGAACAATCTGGGCAGCTTTTTATTAAAGGAATAACCAGTGATCCTGCCATGAAGGTCCTTGTCCAGACACTTTGTGCTGTGATGTGACAACCCTCTGTCTCCCAAACTTGCCCCTGCATTGTCACCCTTTCACACAGCCTTCTGATGGCTGTTTTAACACACACATTGTGCAGGTATGGTCCATTACTGTCACCATAAGGAAACCCACCCAGAGAAATGCCATGCAGCCATTGCTGGTGTTGCATGTGGACAGTAGTGGCTGCAAAGCTGCTGCAGGGGATCAACCAGCACTGAAATGCAACAAAGGATGAAAACAAGCGTAAAAACAGTACTGTACTTTATTTTTAAAAATATGTCAACTATCTATAATACGCAGGGCTTTAGCAAACTAAGGGGGTTATTTCCGAAAGGCAAATCCACTTTGCACTACAAGTGCAAACTACAAGTGCAAAGTGCACTTGAAATTGCACTTGGAAGTGCAGTCACTGTAGATCCAAGATGGACATGCAAGGAAAATAAAAAAACGCATTTTAGCTTGCACATGATTGGATGATAAAATCAGCAGAGCTTCCCCTCATTTTAGATCTACCCCTCAGATTTACAGCGACTGCACTTCCAGTGCAATTTCAAGTGCACTTTGCACTTGTAGTGCAAAATGAATTTGCCTTTCATAAATAACCCCCTAAATGTAATTCACTTAGGGTGTACATCGACTTTAATAATTTTGGAAGGACACATATTTATGACTATAATTTTTTGCACCTGTCTCCACTCTACACTGGTATAGACCATCCTCCTTGTAGACATAAAGTGCAGCAGGATTTTCATCACAGTCCCTGTACAATATATAATCCCGGCACACCTACCGTAGTTAGCTGGGCACTCATGGAGCGAGGGTGCTGTGCCAGACACTCACTGCAGGTCTTCAACCTTCTGCAATCATCTGCAGATCTTGGCAACGGGAAGCATGAGCAGAGGGGTTGGAGACAGCCATGCCTGATATATAAAAAATAAATGCATTAAAACTATATCTTAATGTGCCAGAAGAGGCAAATTATCATAATATACCTCACGACTATGAAAAACAAAACGTACTAACCATAGCAATTATCTGGATACTCCCCTTTAAGCTGACCACACATGCTACAGCTTGGAGGGGTTGTAAACCCTCGTGTTTTTTCACCTTAATGTATCCTAAAACACCTGGCAGTGACCGGCCCCCTAGCACCCCCATTTTACTTACCTGAGCCCTGCATTTACCTCGGTGGGGATGCGCTGTCCCTCTCTCCTTGGGGTCTCGGCTCTTGATTGGATAGATTGATAGCAGCATACCCATTGGCTCCCGCTGCTGTCAATCAAATCCAAATGACGTGGGGGGCGGGGCTGAGTCCGGCATTCGTGTCTATGGATGCAAATGCTGGACTCGGGAGCGCGCCCGCAAGATAAACCCTCCCGGGAGAGCGCTTTTCTTAGGGGGTTATCTGATGCGGGGAGGAGCCAAGAAAGCCGCGAGGGACCCCAGAATAGGATGTTCGGGGGCCACGCTGTGCCTCTCCCAGGACTCGCACTTCTGATTGGCTTTTGGCAGCAGCAGGAGCCATTGGCTTCCGCTGCTGTCAATCACAGCCAGTGAGCCAATCAGGAGACGGAGGGGCAAATGGACACATGGAGCTGCTGATCGGCAGCGCGTCTGCACGGGTGTCCCCACTGCAAGCTGCTTGCTGTGGGGGCACCCGGCTGAAGGAAGGAGCCAGGAGCGCCGGCGAGGGACCCAAGAAGAGGAGGATCTGGGCTGCTCTGTGCAAAACCACTGCACAGAGCAAGCAATTATAACATGTTTGTTATTTTTTTTATTTTATTTTTTAAAAGAGACTTTACAACCACTTAAAGAGTTCTTTAAAGCTGAACTACAGCTTCTGATACACTTTACATAGTTCGTTTGGGATCACTAAGATGATGGGCGCTGGATGTGCAGTATAAACTGTATGTAGCTGCCGCTACATACAGCATACCGTACTGTGTTACGGGATCGAGCCGAGACTTCCTGTCTCATACCCAGAACACAATAGAGTCTATCTGATCGGTGCTCAGCCATTCAGAGAAAACTATGTATTCTAGCATTTAATACAAAGCTTCCTCTGATTGGCTGAGTCAGAGAGGTGGGCTGATGATGTCACAACCTCTCACTCAGCCAATCAAAGGAAGCTTTGTATTCATTGTTAGAATACGTTGCTTTCGCTGAATGGCTGAGCGCCGAGATCAGATAGACTCTATTGTGTTCCAGGTATGAGACAGAAAGCCTCGGCTCGAACCTGGAACAGTCCAGTATGCTGTATATAGCCACAGCTACATACAGTTTATACAGCACATCCAGCGGCCTAACATGCTAGTGAGGGACATAGTTGGTTTGAGCAGCTTGGCCCAAAGGAAATATGTAAAGTGCATCAAAAGCTGGAGTTCAGCTTTAATTCCACTTAAATTCCCAGACTAGACTGCAGTGCCTGAGGTTCTGCTGAAAATACTCTTTCGAAAGCCAAGTAGCTATTTACAGCTTCTAGCACTCTGTGAGACACAATTTTTTGGTGCCTTTTACATGGACAAAAAATATTTTACATTGTTACCTTTCAGCAATGTCAGCCGACATGCAGCTTTGCTGGCACCAAACACAACTTGCTGAGCTCTGATTACAAGACGATGGCGTGCTGAACAACATGCAGGGGTCCGAGGGCACAGAGAGTGTCACCATGCGTCCTAGAGCAACACCATTGAACCCGCCTGAGAGGTAAAGCCGACTTCCAACCACAGCAACTGCATGGCCTATTGACTCATTCAATGGCACACCCAGGACTACATCTGAGGAAGAAAATAAAGCAACAAGTCAGAAACAAAGGATCAAACTTCAAGAATGTGATGGGAGAACTGCCAAGGTTAGTGTTGCCTACAAAAACCAGAGAAAAACCTCAAAGAAGTGACGCCTGCTTTGACTTCACATGGTGGGGGTTATTTATTAAAACTAGAGAGGGCAAATCTGTGTCCTCAGTCCCTTTCCCTGTCTCAAAAGGGAGATGCCAGGGGTCTGTTAAGACCCCTGATATCTTACCAAAGCCACCCCCCCCAACAGGGCTAATAAAAAATAATAATAATTGTAAAAAATGTATATTGAAAAAAGTTAAATTGTAAAAATAATAAAAAACAAACAAACTGACACTGCCCCCCCCCCCCCTTAAAAAAAAAAGAAGAAAGCTCTGTAAAAAAAAAGGAAATGTACAAGATAATAATAAAAAAGAAAATGGTAAAAAGAAAAAAATATATAGAAATAAAATCTGACACAGTCCACACGTCATCAGTGCTGCATATTAGTGCCACTGTCACATGACATTAAACAAAAAGTATTTGGTATCGGCGAGTACAGTGGAACCTCAGATTGCGAGTAACGCGGGTAACGAGCGTTTCGCAATACGAGCACTGTATTTGAAAAAATCCTAACTCGGTTTGCGAGTGTTGTCTCGCAAAACGAGCAGGATTCAGGCCAAAGCGGTGTGCAGTACTACGTTTGGCCTGAGGTGGGGGGGGCGCCGGAGCCGAGCGGAGCCATTCGGAAATGCTCAGATAGACACAGAAATACTCAGTTTCCAAGCCTTTCCGAGGTCAGCCGAGGTGTCTTCGGGCCTTTCTGGCTGCTTCCGAGGCTCTCCGGCGCCCCCAAACCTCTGGCCGCATGCGGTATTGCATGCCATTGAAGTCAATGCGGAACAAATTATTTTCATTTCATTAACTTCAATGGGGAAACTCGCTTTGATATGCGAGTACTTTGGATTACGAGCATTCTCCTGGAACGGATTATGCTTGTAATCCGAGGTTCCACTGTACTTGAAAAAAATCTATCGGTACTTGTACTCGGTCTTAAAGTGGTAGTGGGACAACCCTAGTTCTTATTATGCCAGAAAAAGCCCCCCCTGTAATTTGTAGATGGCCAGCTCACCAGTCTTGTTGGGTCTTATCCAGGAATTGCAGTGGATCTGATAGAACAGAATCTCATTGCTGTACTCCTGCTGTTCTGTTCGGCCGCCAACTACAACCATGGTGTCCTTCAGTACCGCAGCAACATGGAAGAAGTGTGAAAGAGGCTAACAAAAGGAAAAAAAAAAAATACAAAAGTAAGGTAAATAAAAACTGTTGCTGTTAAAGTAAAATCTGCGCTATCCGACAGCATGTTTCCAATTACTGCAATACCTTTTTTCCCTGAGACGGGGCGAGCAAGCTCCAAGTCAGGTTAGGATAATATAAACTGTAAAGCTCAGGAGAGGGTGTCACAGCCTCCACGTGGAACCGATGTCCACCAAACACATAGAAGGCATCGGTAGCTTCATGATATACAGTGGAATGACCATACAGACCTAGGGGGAAAAAAACATGGCTTATTCAATAAGTGTGCCAGTGTAAAAGCCAGACATACACCCTAGTCTAATCCCCAACACTATCTCCTCTCCACTAAATAGCAATGATTTAACAAGTATGACCAAGTCAAGTGAAACAGGGGGCTGAATTGACCAAGATAACTCAATTTACCTCTTCCTGACCTTCTCAAGTCCTGACCTGGATCAAGTGATCACCATGATTAGTCAATCAGGGTGATTACTTTGTGGGCAGCACAGTGGCTAACTGATTAGCACTTCTGCCTAGCAGCACTAGGGTCGTCAGTTTGAATCCCAACCATGGCACTACCTGCATGGAGTTTGCATGTTCTCCCTGTGCCTGCATGAGTTTCCTCTGGGTACCCCGGTTTCCTCCCACACTCCAAAGACATGCTGTGATAGGTTAATTGGCTCCTGTCTAAATTAGCCCTAGTATGTGTATGAATGAATGTGAGTGAGGGGCAGTAAGCTCCTTGAGGGAAGGGACTGATGTGAATATATAATATATAAAGTGCTGCGTAAATTGACGGCGCCCATGTACCCTAAATAAATAAATTAACTTGAAACATTGACAGTTTGATATCACAGAAGAAGGATTTATCATAGTATTTGTTTTTCGGAAATTATAGGTATTACATTTTCTTGTCTTCAGCTGCATTCTTCCATAGAAGGATACATGTGGGGGAAATGGAACAACCATTTTAGCTACAAAACATTCAGTTTCAATTAAGCAGCACACATTCTGTATTTAGAAGAAACACAGGGGGTTGATTTACTAAAACCGAAGAGTGCAAAACCTGGTGTAGTTGTGCATTATAGCCAATCAGCTTCTAACTTCAGCTTGCTCTAATAAAGTGCTCTGTTTAAAACATGTTATACTTACCTCCTCTTTGCAGTTGGTTTTTCACAGAGCAGCGCAGATCCTTCTCTTCTGGGGTCCCTCTTTGCCTTCTCCTGGCCCCTCCCTCCTATTGAGTGCCCCCGCAGTCAGCAGCTTCCTATGGGGCACTGGAGCCGAGTCACAGCTTCATTCAGATACGGAGCCCCCGTCCCCTCTCTATCCTTTGATTGGCTAACTGACTGATTGACAGCCGCAGGAGCCAATGGCGTCGCTGCTGTGTCTCAGCTAATCAGAAAGAGTGTTCCCAGACGGTTTAGACATTCGTGGACATCGCTGGAGAGAGAAGGGGATCAGGTAAGTGTTAGGTGGTGCTGGGGAGGCTGCTACACACAGAAGGTTTTTTATCTAAATGCATAGAATGCATTAAGATAAAAAACACCTTCTGCCTTTACAATCCCTTTAACCACTTCAATACCAGGCACTTTCGCCCCTTCCTGCCCAGGACAATTTTCAGCTTTTAGCGCTGTCACACTTTGAATGACAATTGCGCGGTCATGCAATACTGTACCCAAACTAAATTTTTATCATTTTCTTCCCACAAATAGAGCTTTCTTTTGGTGGTATTTGATCACCTCTGCGGTTTTAGTTTTTTGCGCTATAAACAAAAAAAAGTTTTTCTTAGCTTTTGACATAAAATTTTGTTTTCCCCTTCACTGATGGGCACTAATGAGGCGGCACTGATAAAGTGGCACTGATGAGGAGGTACTGATATGTAGAATTGATGGGCACTGATAAGCGGCACTGATATGCAGCACTGATGGGCACTGATAGGCGGCACTGATGGGCACTGACAGGCGGCACTGATGGGCACTGACAGGCGGCACTGATGGGTATTGACAGGCGGCACTGATAGGTGGTACTGATTGGCACTGACAGGTGGCACTGATGGGAAGCACTGATGATGAGGTACTGATAACTGACAGGTGTTACTGCTGGGCACTGATTAGCACTGTGGTGGGCTCTGATTGGCACTGTGGTGGGCACTGGCACAATTTATTGTGAGGACACTGCTGGGCACTGATTGGCATGTGATTGGCAGAACTGAGGGGGCTGTGCTGATAATCAATGTGCTGATCGTGAACCTAAAAATGCCGGAACTTCCTGGTTCATGCAATGATCAGCTGTGATTGGTCATAGCTGATCACGTGGTAAGAAGCCTCCGACAGAGGCTTCTTATCACGATCGGAGATGCGGGGTGTCAGACTGACACGCCGCACTCGCAATCACCGCGATGCGCGCCCCCACGCTATCCTGCTGGATGTCAATAGACGTCCAGTCAGGATAACAGAACCACTTCCCGGACGACATTCTGCATACGTTGGGTGGGAAGTGGTTAAATGGGTTGTAAACCTTCGTGTTTTTTCACCTTAATGCATCCTATGCATTAAGGTGAAAAAACACCTTGCAGTGTCTGCCCCCCAGCCCCCCCCCCCGTTTTACTTACCTGAGCCCCGAATTTCCGTGGGCGCGATCCACATGATTGTTGAATAAAAGAGGCACATCTAAGTATGCAGGCATCCGGGGTAAAGCTGTCCACATAGACCATCCCCCGCACCACAAGCTCTCACCACTGTCAGTCTGCAATCCTGACCGGGAAGACTACCCTGCAGTAGAGCGATCTGAAAGTGATGCTTCAAGCACTCGTGGAGCGCAGAGTGGAAGGGATGATGTCGATGGTGGTGCGAAGGACGGCCTATATGGACAGCTTTACCCCGGATGCCTGCATACTTAGATGTACCTGTTATAATCATAAACCATGTGAGTTTCTAAATGTTGTACCTTCATTAAATGTAACCATATTGCTACACTTAGAGGCGCCTCTCCTCTCTTTTATACTCAGTTGTGATACGACGTTACTTGTATATCAAGACACCGCTTGTATATCAAGTCAAAATTTATTTAGAAAATGTTTGCTCGTCTTGCAAAACACTCTCAAACCAAGTTACTCTCAAACCAAGGTTTTACTGTATAAAAAATACATCTACTTTTTAATCAGCTTCAACAGTCAAAATGTTATAAGTTTGGGTTTCCCCGTCACATGCATGGTATTTATCAGAAAAAAAAACGATATAATAACGAATAATATTTTCAGCTGTTTGAAGTGTAGGTCCAAGTGTCATTCAAAGATACATCACTAAGACTCACCCGTTGGTGGCGTGCCTGTATGGTGTCCCACTTTCCAGATCTCTAATTCAATGTTGTACTCCAACACACGGTTATTGAAGCCGTTCTCAGGGGAGTATCCACCAATCAATACTAAGGATGATCCACGACGTGAAGTGAGTGTGTGACCAGCCACCGCTGGCAAGACAGGATCCTAGGAAGACAGAATGTGTCACTAGGGGAGTAACTTGCAGTAGGCCAACTCAAACTGGAATCCTGGAGTACAAGCTTTTTTTTTTTATATTGAGATGACAGAAACAGGCTTGTGTTTGCCACGCAGGTTTATAAAGGCAAACGCATTTCCAGGGTTTTTCCCCTCTTCTTCAGAGCTCTGAAGAGGGGACACCCCTTGAAACGCATTAGCCTTTTTTAGACCTGTGTGGCTTCTTCCTGTGATAAGTAGGCGTACCCGTTTTGGATTGCATTGGTGAGCTTGTTTTTACATTGTTTGTGACTATATTACTTGTTTTAATTGGATGAATGGTGTATACGGCCCCTTTCACACTGGGGCGGGAGGTGCGCTGGCGGTATAGCTCTGCCATTTTTAGCGGCGCTATACCATCAGAATTGCGGCGGTATTCGGCCGCTAGAGGTGTAGTTTTAAAGGAGTAGTAAAGTTACATGTTTTTTCACCTTAATGCATCCTATGCATTAAGGTGAAAAAACATTCGACAATACCGCCCCCCCCCCCCCCCCGAGCCCCCGTTTTACTTACCTGGCCCCTCGAAAGTCCCACGCTCGTCCCCGTCATCCTCTTCGTTTTTCAGCCTGGCCGCCGATTGGCTACACTGGATGGATTGAAAGCAGCGCAGCCATTGGCTGGCGCTGCTGTCAATCACATCCAATGACGCGGCGCGCGGGGGGCGGGGCCGAGTGATACAGTCGGTGGCTATGGCCGCCGCTGTATCACGGGAGCGCGCCCGCAATCACTCCACACCATGCGAGCTCACTCGCATTATGGTGTGGAGTCCTTGCGGGGAGAAGCCAAGACAGCCGCCGAGGGACCCCAGAAGACCAGGATCGGGGCCACTGTGTGCAAAACGAGCTGCACAGTGGAGGTAAGTATAACATGTTTGTTATTTTTGGGAAAAAAAAAGGGAAGCTTTAGTGCTCCTTTAACCCCCCGCTAGCGGCCGAAAAGGGGTCAACACCGCCGGCAATGCGCCTCTGCCGGCAGTATATCCGCAGTTTCCCATTGCTTTCAATGGGAAGGAGCGGTAAACACACCGCTCCTCTCACCGCTCCAAAGATGCGGCTAGCAGGACTTTTGGAGCGGTCCGGGCTTTCACACTGGAGAAACAGCAGCCGCTGTTTAGGGTCGGTTTGCAGGCGCTATTTTTAGCGCAATAGCGCCTGCAAACCGCCCCGGTGTGAAAGGGGCCTAAAGGTGTGCCCTCTTTTTCTGTTTTTACAGTGTACAATGCGGGACTACTAATTTGAGAGCATGCTATAAAACATTTGTTGTCAGAAGATCCGTCAACAGTTGTCCGATGGAGCATACAAACGGTCGGATTATCCGTCGAAAACCCTGCCATCACACAATTGTTGTCGGAAAATCCGATCGTGTGTACGGGCCTTAAGGGTTATGGAAAGACAGAAGCTACCTCAAGTACTCACCAAATCTCTCCGCCACTGCAGAGTAGTGAGGTTCAACACCCAGAAGTCACTGTAGGCTCCATAATTTGTCAGGCCTCCCAGAACATACATGGCATTACGAACGGGATTATAAGCAGCCGCATGGAAGTATCGAGGACTGGGTCCAGGGCCTCCTCCCTCGGTTCCAGCCAACATCTGTGTCCAGCGGCGTTCAGAGACAGAATATCTATAGCAGAGATCCAAAAAGATAAAAGACAATTCCAGGCAATAAGTGAAAGCATTATCCTGTAGACCCAACCAATGTGAAAAGTCATTGCAATTATCTTAATGTGAATTATAGGCCTCATTTATAGCAAAAATCTGACATCGCCATCTACTCTACACCACACCTGGCATTTTGTGGTGTATTCATAAAAATGCAGGCTGCTATTTGGAACCTGCTGTAAGTCACTGAGGTCACTTTGCTTAATGCAGAGAAAACTCTGATTTCAGAAGAGGCTGGTTACATGACCGACAGGTCAAGTTGTGGTTCTTCTCCTCGCTCCCAGCCAGTAGAGCACGGAGCACATCATTGTGCTTCATAAATGCAGGTTTATTTTGTTTTCAAAGCCGCAGTATCGCTGCAGTAAGGCCACACCACTTTTTTTTTTAAATAGACCGCTATGTGTAAAATCATGCAGAATAAACACAGAGGGTCAGCAGAAGTGTGCTTCCTGGACATTATGCAGTCTAGATACAGTGGTGGCTGGTGTTTTTGTTTTTTTTTGCGGGGGGAGGGGGGGGGTTGCAGCAAACAACCCCCCCCTTACCCTGGCACTTACCCCACCAGTTGCAGGCGGGCTCCTACGGGCGACGAGCAGCGGCCGGGTTGCGGGCTCCTATGGGCCGTGGGTTGCGGGCTCCTATGGATTGCGGGCTCCTATGGGCGGCGGGTTGCAGGCTCCTACGGGTGGCAAGCAGTGGCCGGGTTGCGGGCTCCTATGGGAGGCGGGTTGCATACGGGCGGCGGGTTGCGGGCTCCAATGGGCGGCGGGCAGCGGCTCCTGTGTCCTCTTCTGCATCACAACGGATTCTCCCTCCTCCTCCTCATAAGCATCCAATAGGATCGCCTGTCCTTTCAGCCAATCAGGTGACCGGTGTCAAAACCCACTTCCTGATTGGCCGGGAGGAGGATCAGTGTTACAACAGCGAATATTGATTCGCTGTTGTAACACAACTGGGTGGGCTCGGAGCGCACTTTCTGCGACCCGAGCCCACCCTATATTGAAGACTATTGGAGCCTATGGCTCTAATCGGTGCTTGAATAAAACAGCCCCACCGCATTGGAATCCATGCCAGTCTCTTGAAAGGGGTCGGACGCATGGATAGGGGAGTAGGGGAGGCGGTGATGGACAAGGGGGGCCAACTTCCGTACGCCCTTAATGGACAGGCCACCCCTAGAATCTTCTCTTGTATGAAATGCAGCAAAGTGTGTGTTCCAGCATCATTAGATTGGGCAGCATAGTGGCTTAGTGGTTAGCACTTGTCTTGTAGCACTATGGTTCATATACCAATAAGGACACTACTTGCATAGGGTTTGCATGTTCTCCCAATGCATGCATGCATGGGTTTCCTTTAGTTTCCTCCCATGCTTCAAAGTCTTTAGGTTAACTGGCTTCTGTTTAAACTGGCAACATGTAGGCACATGAGATAGGGACCCTAGGTTGTAAGCTCCTTAATGGCAGGGACTGATGTGAATGTACATTAAATATGTAAAGTGCTGCATAAATTGTCCTTCCTATATAAAATACATGTAATAAATAATAATATTGCTATAAAATAAAGTGGGGTGGACTGGTGCAGTCCCACAACTTCTGAATGAAAAACTGAACTACTGAGGAGGCAGGCCATGCTCCAGGCATCTCAAGGTTTAATTTAGAATTCTGAGCAGAGTGAACCTTTAAAGGACATTGTAAATTGTAGAGAAAAAGCCCCACATAAAAGCTGACTGGATAATGTGAGGAAGCTGAAGAAATATAAATCTGTGGATTACCTATAAACGCTGCCCAGCACTCCATCCCGTAATGACAAGCCCCCAAACATCCATAGAGTATTATCTGGGCCTTCCACCATAGTATGTCCGAGGCGGTGCAGAAAGCGACTTGCTGTATCCTGAAAAAGAGATAATGTTGACAGTGACTACTGCAAAGCTAAGAACACCAATTAATACTGAAGTGGTGTACACTTACTGCTGTGAGTTGAGGGTCCATGAGACTTTCCCACACAATCTTTCCAGAGTCTAGATAGACTGAGCAGTCATCTCCGGCATAACCAGGAGAACAGAAACATACGCCGAGGGTCTGCAGAGACACAAAATATCGTCAAAACAAGCTTTTTTTAAAGTGGACCATCCATTACGGTGAATAAGGACATCATGGATCCATCAATTTTCCACAGAAGAAATACCGTATATACTCGAGTATAAGCCGAGTTTTGCAGCACATTTTCTTGTGCTGAAAATGCCCCCCGTCAACTTATACTCAAGTCTGTGTCCATCCTCACATTTGTGCGCCTGATCCCGGCCAGCCGTAGGTCCCCTGGACCCCAAGCTTGGCACACATGTAGCCCCACTCTTCCTCTACAAGTGTGCAAAGTTTGTTGTCCGGGGGACCTACGGCCGTGGAGCAGCGATTTTTCAAAGCCGGGCACCCCTTCCATAGACTCCAATGTTAAACGTCAGTCTAGTCACACAGCGCCGGAGATCAGGTAGGGAGATTGGGCACAGTGAGGCATGGGCACAGTGATAGTGAGGCATGGGCACAGTGAGGCATGGACACAGTGAGGCATGGACACAGTGAGGCATGGGCACAGTGAGGCATGGGCACAGTGAGGCATGGGCACAGTGAGGCTAAGTGAGGCATGCAGATGGACACCCTAGGCTTATACTCGAGTCAATACGTTTTCCCATTTTTTTGTGGTAAAATTAGGTGCGTCGGCTTATATTCGAGTATATACGGTACATTAGCCTCCACCCTTATCTTCATATGAATAAACAGAAGAGTTGGACACTACATGTATGGAGTGCTCCAGTCTATCCTTGTGTTTAGATTAGAGTTTATCATGTGCTAATGCAATGCATGGGGTTTTCTGCCCAATTTCTGCATTTGTCAGCATTATGACCTATAGGGGCAACAATATCCATATTCTAGATATGCAGGATAAAATGAACGGGTCAGTCCACTTAAACTAATATTTTATTCTCTGGTAGATGTTAGAAGAGCGTTATACCACATGCCAATTTTTTTATTTCCCTAGGGAAGTCTGTTGGTGAGATTTCGCTTTATCTTCCGGGTCAGCATACCCACTGTGGCCTTAATGGTGATCTCATCTCCACTCTCCCTGTTGGAATATTTATATTAACCACTTCAATACTGGGCACTTTCACCCCCTTCCTTCCCAGACAAATTTTCAGCTTTCCATGCTCTTGCACTATAAATGACAATTGCGCGGTCATGCTACACTGTACCCAAATAATTTTTTTATCATTTTGTTCACACAAATAGAGCTTTCTTTTGGTGGTATTTATTCACCACTTGTTTTTAAATTTTTTGCGATAAGACCAAAAAAAATGAGAAAAAACAAAACAAAATTTTCTACTTTCTGTTTTAAAAGAAATCCAATAAAATTGAATTTCGTCATAAATTTAGGCCAAAATGTATTCTTCTACATGTCTTTGGTAAATAAAAATCCAGATAAGTGTATAATAATTGGTTTGTGTGATCAGGGACAGATGTGCGCAGATGATCACGGACAGATGTGCGCAGATGATCACGGACAGATGTGCGCAGATGCTCACGGACAGATGTGCGCAGATGATCACGGATTGATGTGCGCAGATGCTCACGGACAGATGTGCGCAGATGATCATGTACAGATGTGCGCAGATGATCACTGGGACAGATGATTTTACTGGGACATATGTGGGGCAGGTGTTTTTACCGTGTGGTGACACTGTTTTGGGGACACTGTGTGGAGACACTAGCCCGGTGATTAGTATGTAAAAAGCTGTAAAAAACAGCTCATAGACACAGATCATCGGTCGGCTGCAGAGATCGGCTCTTCTCCTCACTGACAAGCTCAGTGTAAGGAGAAGGATCACCTAGCAACGGGCTCTCTATTTACATCACACGATGGCTGTGAATGGATACAGCCATCATGTGATCAGGAGCCCTCCTGCCGATCCGAGATGCGCTGTGTCCGGGTGATACAAGCGAATCGGGATCACGCAGCCGCACGATCAGGCTCCTTCTAAGGGACGTTCAGGAACGTCCACTCAGAAGGAGGAAGCGCCCACCCGCCCGTTTATGTGCAGTGGCCAGGTGGGAAGTAGTTAAAGAGAATGTAACAGGAGGAGCTGAAACACACAAAGATGGGCAGTTATGCTTAATAAAAATAGGATTTTTATAACAGCTTACCTGTAAAATCCTTTTCTTGGAGTACATCACGGGACACAGAGCGACATAGTCATTACTAATGGGTTATATAGTTACCGTCAGGTGCTGGCACTGGCAACTTCCAAAACCGGAAGTACCCTCCCCTATATAAGCCCCTCCCATCCGGGAGCACCTCAGTTTTGTAGCAAAGCAATAAGTGTCCCCAAAGAGGGGCGGGAGCTCTGTGTCCCGTGATGTACTCCAAGAAAAGGATTTTACAGGTAAGCTGTTATAAAAATCCTATTTTCTTTTTCGTACATCACGGGACACAGAGCGACATAGTCATTACTAATGGGATGTCCTAAAGCAATGCCAAATGAGGGGGGGGATACACCATATATAAGCTGAGCGCTATCAGACATGAGGATCTTTTGCGGCCTGCAACACACTGCGCCCAAAGGCGACATCCTCCTGACTTCTAACGTCCACCTGGTAGAACCTAGTAAACGTGTGTACTGAAGACCATGTTGCGGCCTTACAGATTTGAGCCAGGGAGGCCTGGTGATGCACTGCCCATGAAGTTCCAACTGCTCTCGTGGAGTGCGCTCTAACTTTGAACGGAGGCGGTCTCCTTCTCAAGCCATAAGCTTGCATAATGACCTGTCGAATCCACTTGGCTAAAGTAGATTTTGACGCTGCCTGACCCTTTCTGGGGCCTTCCGGCAGTATAAACAAAGTATCCGTTCTGCGAATCTGAGCAGTGGCTTTTAGATAAGCTTTAACTGCTCTTACTACATCCAAAGAATGTAATAACTTTTCCTCTACCGAAGTAGGTTTGGGGAAAAAAGAAGGAAGAACCACATCTTGGTTCAAATGAAACCTCGATACCACCTTAGGAAGAAAGGCTGGATGAGGACGTAACACTACTCTGTCCTTATGGATAACCAGATATGGCTCCTTACAGGACATAGCTGCTAATTCCGATACTCTTTTAGCCGAACAAATGGCTACTAGAAAAATCAATTTCCTGGTGAGAAGCACCAAGGAAATATGCTGTAATGGTTCAAATGGTTGTTTCTGTAGAACCGACAGAACCAAGTTTAGATCCCATGGACATATGGGAATACTAACCGGAGGACTAATACGCATCACTCCTTGTATAAAGGCTTTGACTAGTGAATGCGAAGCCAAGGGCCTTTGAAAAAATATTGACAAGGCCGAAATCTGACCTTTGATAGTACTCAAGGCAAGCTTCCTATCTACAGCCCATTGTAGGAAGTCCAGAATTCTACCTATTACGTATTTACGTGGATGCCATTTCTTGGCTTCACACCAGGCGATGTACGCCTTCCAGATTCTATAGTAGATCTGCCTGGATACCGGTTTCCTGGCATTGATCATGGTAGACACCACAGCATTAGAGAGCCCTCTCTTTTTTAGAATGTGGGCTTCAATAGCCAGGCCGTCAAACCTAGGGCTGGTAAGGAAGGGTGGTATATCGGTCCCTGCGAAAGCAGGTCCGGACGATGTGGGAGGGTCCAAGGACTCCCCACAGACATTTTTACGATCTCCGCGTACCATGCTCTTCGGGGCCACGCTGGAGCCACCAGAATCACTGGTTTCTTTTCTACCCTGATTCTGCGGAGTAATCGAGGTAACAATTGTGGCGGTGGGAATGCATATATCAGCTTGAACTGATCCCAAGGGAACACTAGGGCATCCGAGCCGCACGCTAGGGGATCCCTTGTCCAAGAGACAAACCTGTCCACTTTCGTGTTGAACCTGGATGCTAGCAGATCTACATCCGGTGTTCCCCACCGCTGACATATTGTCCGGAAAACCTCGGGATGAAGGGACCATTCCCCTGGGCATAATTGTTGGCGACTTAGAAAGTCCGCCTTCCAATTCTCCACCCCTGGAATGAATACCGCAGATATGGCTGGGACATATCTTTCTGCCCATCTCAGGATGTAATTTACTTCCCTTTGGGCTGCACGACTCCTGGTGCCCCCCTGACGATTGATATATGCCACTGCTGTGGCATTGTCTGACTGAACTCTGACAGGGGACCCTTGGAGTTTGGATGTCCATGCTACTAGGGCATACCGGGCTGCTCGTATCTCTAAGAGATTGATGGGCAGGGCCTTTTCCGCATCCGACCATCTGCCCTGGAGAGACCATTGCTCCAGTACTGCTCCCCAGCCTAAAAGGCTGGCATCTGTAGTGACCACCTTCCAGGAAATCGGACTGAAGGATTTCCCTCTTTCCAGATTCCGGGGAACCAACCACCAACGGAGGCTTCTGCGAACGGAAGGGGACAAGGACATTGGTACGTCCAGAGCCTGAACTTTTTTGTTCCAGGCTGACAGTATGGCCCTTTGCAACTTCCTTGAATGGAATTGACCGTAGGGTACTGCTTCGAATGATGCCACCATTTTTCCCAGCAGCCTCATGCACAGGCGTATGGATGGCTGTCTTTTTGAACCCACTAAGTGGATCAAATCTCTCAAAGACGACCCCTTTTCTCGAGGCAAGAAAATTTTTCTCTGGTCTGAATCCAGCCTTAGCCCCAAGTATTCCAGACTTTTGACTGGTTCTAGGGCTGACTTGTCTCGGTTGATAATCCAACCGTGATATTCCAGATACTTGATTGTCTCGTGAACAACCACTTCTAGTTTTTCCACTGAGTGGTCTATCAGCAACAAGTCGTCTAGATATGCCATTATCGTTACACCTCGTGTTCTTAGATTGGCCAATAATGGGGCCAGAATTTTTGTGAACACTCTTGGTGCTGTGGCCAGACCGAAGGGTAAGGCTCTGAACTGAAAATGGCGCCCTTCTATCGCAAAGCGTAGAAATTTTTGGTGGGCTGGAAAGATGGGGATGTGCAAATACGCATCTTTGATGTCGATCGAGGCTAACCATTCCTCCCCTTGTAGGGCAGTGGCTACCGATCGGATCGACTCCATCCGGAAAGTCCTGATATGCAGGAATTTGTTTAGCCCTTTTAGATTTAATATGGGCCTCACGTCCCCGTTTGGCTTCGGAACTGTAAAGAGGTTTGAGTAAAACCCGAACCCCCATTCTTCCAGGGGGACCTCTATAATTACTGCTTGAAGCAATAATTGTTCCAGTGCCAACAGGAGGGATCCTCTCTTCTGGGGATCCCTTGGCACGTTCGACCTTATAAAGCGGGAAGGAGGGGAGTTTTTTAACTCCAATTTGTATCCCAGATTTACTGCGGAGAGCACCCATCTGTCTCGGATCGTGTCCCGCCAGGTTTCTGTGAACAACTGAAGTCTTCCCCCCACCCGATTGGGTGGGGGCAACCCTTCATGCATTTGACTTTGGGGGAGGTTTTGTACCTCTCCTGCTCCAGGGCTTCTTGTTACCCTGCAACTGTCCCTGATTTTTACCTCCGGGATTTGACCGGGGAGGCCGTCGGAACTGTTTCACAGCCGATGTCCTAGGGACTGGAGAAGCCGGCCTCTTAAAAGAGGGACCTCTAACTCTATTTTTGACCGGCAAGAGTGTACTTTTACCGCTGGAAATTCTCTGGATATACTTGTCCAGGTCTTCCCCGAATAAACGCTCCCCATGAAATGGGAAGCTGACCAGCAATTTTTTACAGGGAGCTTCAGCAGACCAGTTTTTGAGCCATAGAAGCCTGCGCATATGTACTACAGACAGCGTAAGGCGGGAGGCCTGATGGATTGAATCCTTTATAGCGTCCACCGCAAAGCATAAGGCTCTAGGTAGATCAGCTAGAGCAAGCGCCTGCTGATCTGGCACGTCCCTTAAGACCTGTTTCAACTGATCCTTCACTGCTTGGCAGACCCCTATAGCTGCCACTGCTGGTTGTGTCACCAATCCTGCTGTAGAAAAAGCAGATTTCAATAAGGACTCCAATTTTTTATCTATTGGGTCCTTGAACATTTGGACATTTTCCACCGGACATGTCAGTGATTTATTCACACAAGAGATGGCTGCGTCCACTGTAGGGACCTTCCATTTTCTGACGAACTTATCCTCCATAGGATAGACCACCGGAAATCTCTTGGGGGGAGTAAATATTTTGTCAGGATGCTCCCAATCCTGGTAAATGAGCCCCTCCAATAAAGGATGGATCGGGAAAGAACAAACAGTCTGGGGTGCTTTTAGCGACCCCAACGAGGAGACAGAAGAGGAGGATGGCTCCGCAAGTGGCATTTTAAATGCTGATCGGACCATATTAGTCAGGGACTGAACCCATAACCTCTCAGCATGTGATGCTGAGAACGGCTCCTCCACTGTTGATTCCTCTACAACTGAATCAACCTCATCCTGATCCCCCTCAGGTAGGTCGACCTCTGTATGGGACTGTTGCTCTGTTAACAGGCACTCTGAGGGAGGAGACGGAGATCGAGCACTTTTCTCCTGTGACAGGGAAGCAGCAATTAGTGCTGACAATCTCTCTTCCAGCCCTCCCAGAGCTGAGGAAAAAACCTCCTCTGTTACATACACAGGAGCAGGTGAACTGGGGACAGCCACAGTACCAGGTACTCCTGGGGGTGCCCTACGGTCACTAACCTCTGATTCTTCAGGGGAGACTGGTGCAGCCAAAGCATGCCCAAGATCCTCAGAGCCCGATGGAGACCCCCTATTCCTCCTGGAATTTCTAGTCCCGGAGTTTTTAGACGGCATATTCCTAAGCCACAAAGCTGAGGTATTCCAGCCGAAAATACACCAGTTACTGATAATAGTCTAGCATAAATGCTGCTATAATAAACAGTTGGTGTCTACTAATGTGCCTTTCTAGGGGATGCCTGTATCAACCGCTTGCTGTATGCCTTTAAATGTTGTCAGCTCTGTCTCTGTACTTCATAGCCAGCTTACTGCAATAATGTGGCTTTTTAAAACCTGCTGGGACGCCCGCACATGCGCAGAAGCGCTGCGGCGCGCACAGAGCGTCATCCCCCAGGCCCCGCCCCTTTTTCCGGCCACCTCTATATATAGAGGCGCGTGCACGCGCACGCGCGCGGCCACGTGCGCCTCGGCGCTAATTTTCAAACATGGAAACCAGGGACAGGAGCCAGGGCCCCTTTTGCCGCAGGCCGGGGGATAGACGAACACTGCAACATGGCAGAGGAAACAGTTTCCTGTAGGAGAACTCACCAGCTGCCTGGACTTTGCTCTCTGAGAAGAAACTAGTCCATATGACAAGAAAAACATTCCACAGCGGCCTCTAGTGGACAAACACAGGTACCGCAGTTTAATATACTAAACATATATAAAAAAACATTCTTTTTTTTTTTTTTTTTCTTGACCACTATTAAAAATTATTACATTTTTTTAGTAGTTACAGGCATGCACAGATATTAGCGGGAATACCATTAGGTAACAGACAGAAAGACAAATTAGGCTTGGGGGTCCCCCAATAGAACCAAGTTCCTGGGGGCCCCCACTTACCTGTTCCCCGCCGCAGGACTTTGTTTGGTCCACAAAAGCCCAAACTTCACCTATCACGGCAGGCATTGTAATCAAACCTTCAGGGACCGGGTTCCCAAGGATTCCACTCCCCTGGACCTGTATAGCACCCTGCACAGAAAACATCTTGGTCGTGGGTATGACCAGAGCTCTGGATCCCAGGGTCCAGCTCTCCTAAGAGAAGCATTACAGGCAGAACCTTGCTCTTCTCTGCAAGGCCCGGGTACCGACCGTTTAGCTATGAAGCTTTTTTGGTCGGATCCGGAATAGCTTACTGAGGCCCAAAAGAACCTGTACGCAAGCTCAGTGAAAAACACATGTTTCTTCTTGGCCAACACCTTAGACACTGGCAAAAAACTGAGGTGCTCCCGGATGGGAGGGGCTTATATAGGGGAGGGTACTTCCGGTTTTGGAAGTTGCCAGTGCCAGCACCTGACGGTAACTATATAACCCATTAGTAATGACTATGTCGCTCTGTGTCCCGTGATGTACGAAAAAGAAAGAGAGATCTCATTGTAGGAGTATACAAGACCTATATGAAGCTAGGGACTGACCTTCAAAGTCATTTTTGATTTGAGACATTTTTATATGCATGCTTTTTACTTCTGTTATGATAGTAAATACAGTAGATTAGACCCTAGGAGTGAATACTCAATTTAAAGTCACTTTGCTGTCCTTCCTATTGTTAGCCTAGCAGGGAAACATGGAGTTAAGCCATTGCAGCAATCTCCTGTACAAAATGCTAGCTGCCTGGGTTTCATGACTCCTGCTTCAGTAATTTAAGGCTCTGAACAAGAATGCACATCAGAAGTTCTGACTTTTCTGCTAGTCAATAAGATCTCTCTGCTGTCTCATGGTTTAGCTTCAATGCTTCCAAGTTCAGCTCCCTGCCCACTGGACAGAGTGATGATTTTCATTCACTGTCCTACAAGAAGGCTGGAGATGAAAAAGTGACACAGGAAGGTGAACAACTAAACCAAGAAGATAAATTGCCTCATTAGGAAATGTGTGTGCCACCTGATTGGTTGTGCGGGGTGGAAAATGTATGAAAATCACAAAGACAGAACTGCAAATCCTTTTGCAGGTAAAGCAGCTTCTGAGTTTTAATTAAATCAGTTTTGAAAGGGAATGTGTCAATGGTCTCTCACCTGGTTACAGACGCCTCTGCCGACATCAGCGGAGCAGTTCCAGGGACAGACATTGCGCAGACAGTAAGGGCCGGACAGCGGGCTCTTGCAGACACAGCTCTGTCCCCGGCACACTTTATTGGGTTCACAAGGCGGGGAACATTCATGCACAGTGTAAGTGGCATTAAAGCCAGAGGGCTCTGTGTTGTTTGCTTCATAATACACCACAAGGATCCCTAGGGGAAAAAACAAATAAAAATGTATTATTAATATGTAATGTAAAAATTGCAGGTTATCATGCAGGTCAATATCCGCTTTAAGTCCAGGCCTTTTTTTGACATTTGTTGTTTACAAGTAAAAATCTGTATTTTTTGCTAAGACATTATTTAGAACCCCCAAACATTATATATATTTTTTTAGCAGAGACCCTAGAGAATAAAATGGCGGCCGTTGAAATATTTTAGGTCTCACTGTGTTTGCGCAGCGGACTTTCAAAGACAATTTTTTGGGGAAAAATGTACATTAAAAACAAAAAACGAGTTAGCCCAATTTTGTTGTATAAAGTGAATGATGATGATACGCCGAGTAAATAGATACCTTACATGTCATGCTTTCAAATTGCTCACACTCGTAGAATGGTGACAAACTACGGCACTTAAAAATCTCCACAGGCGATGTTTTAATTTTCTTTACAGGTTACCCATTTAGAAATACAGAGGAGATCTTTTGCTAGAATTATTGCTCTCGCTATACCAATCGCGGCGATACATCACATGTGTGGTTTAAGCACTGTTTACATATGTGGGCGCGACTTAAAAAAAGAGTTCACTTCTGCGCGCGAGCACAGAGGGATGCTTTATGCCGCGTACACACGATCGATTTTTTCGACGGTAAAAACACCGTCGAGAAAATCGACGTGAAAAACGAGGAACAGCTTGTTCCCCCCACACACGGCCATTTTAAATGACATATTTTATTGGTCCCTATGGGAAAACTGCTGCGGAAAAAAACGAGGAGAAAAATTAGAGCATGTTCTAATTTTTCTCGTCGTGATTAATGCAGTTTTTCCCGTCGAGAAAAACGACAAAAAGCCCACAGACGATCGTTTTTCTCGTCCAAAGGAAAAAAATTTTTTTTTTCTCAACGGGAAAAATGATCGTGTGTACGCGGCATTACTTTTTTTTTTTTATCACTTTATTATTATTTTTTTATCACTTCTATTTCTATTACAAGGAATGTAAACATCCCTTGTAATAGAAATAAGCATGACAGGTCCTCTTTATTGAGAGATCTGGAGTCAAAAAGACCCCAGATCTCTCATTTACCTTTAAAAACAAAGTATTGATATTTTTCCTTTAACTAAAAAAAAAAAAAAAAATGCTGTCTTCCCCGAGAATAGGAAGTGAGGTCAGATGTTGCTCGGGTCCTCCAAGGGCATAGAACCAAGTGGGGGCTATCTTTCCCTCATTCAACTTCCTGCCTAGCCATCGTCTGCACAGGATCGGTTCCGGGCTTACCGACGGCTCCAGTAAGCTCGGAAACAAGGAAGAGGGCGGGAGGGGGGGGGAAGCACCTCTCCTGCGTTTTATAAAAGTAATCTTGTGGCAAATCCGCTGCTGGGATCACTTTTGTCAAAAAGCCGACCATCGGAGGAAAAAAAGATACTACGTAATGGCATCTAGCTGCAGCCATAGCCCCGGTATTTAACTGTAAAATAATGACGTATATTTACAGTTAGGCAGTCGCCAAGTGGTTAAACTAAGTATCACTATTCTGCATTTGAAGAAACTTGTAAAGAGAAAAATCTCTGTCTTATAATTATGTTAAACCCCACCTCCACAATTCAACAGCCAATAGCCACAAAAATTTTAGCATTTGACACGTGAATAACAGGGGAAGGTATTGATGTTGCGAGGAAGCAGATCTTAAGCCTCGTACACACGACCAGTTTTTTGCCGAGTAAACCGTGCGTGTGTAGGAGGCTTTCGGGTTTCTCATCAAGAAAACTGGCCAGAATCTCAACGAGAAAAATAGAGAACCTGCTCTCTATTTTCTCGTTGGGTTTCTCGTCGGCCTGTTTCCCGGCGAGAAACCCGAGAATGTGTACGCTTACCTGACGCCGTGGAAACCCGCGCATGCTCGAAATGACTTTGATGCATGCGCGGTAGCTTCCTAGGCATAGGTAGGGTGTAGCAAGATGGCGGCGACGGCATAGAATGGGACGAGCGCACGCTCATCGTAGTCTATGACGTCACCGCATTCGTTCCATTCAAAAGAACGGCGGTTCTTTTGAATCGAGCGTGTGTACACTCGGCCGGGACAAGATTCTTGTCAAGAATCTCGTCAGGGAAAAACAACGGGTTTTTTCCTGACGAGATTCTTGGTCGGGTGTACTAGGCTTTAATCTTGACTTTAGAAGAGACCAAGGGGGCTCCATGGGGATTGACTTCAAAAGTAACAGAGGTACTTGCAGGTGCCTGTGCTTCAACAACATAATGGGGTGTTGCTTCACTTTCTGTTCAGTCTGATGACAAATAAGACAGAAAAGGGAGGAAATTATCTTCACTTCCTTTTCTGTCTGAGACTCATTAGACAGAAAGGAAGAAACCACAGACAGCAAGTTGACAGAGATTCTAATCTTCTGAAGGTAGCAGCCAATAACCCAGGGTCTATGAATATCAAGCATGTGTCCTGTATTGTACAATTAAGAATTTTTTTTATGTGATAATTGAACACTGATCTGTACCTGTAGTTGCCTCAACAGTCAATGGTGCTTCACCCCGTCCACGTCCACAGAAAGCTCCGAGCAAGCTGCGATCAGACTGCAGGAGCCCCGTGTCCAGGAAGGCCGGATTCCCATCAAACACATAGACATAGCTATGCTGTAAAGAGAGGATTACAGAAATGAATTAAGAAGACCAAAGAGTAAATCTTTCTGCTTAGTAGCATGTGTTGAAATACAGCATATTGTAGACACATTTCGCTACTTGGGTATTCATATCCACTTGCCGCCCGCCCTATAGAGGATTGACGGCGGCAAAGTGGTTGCAGAATCCTGACAACGCGGCGATCGTTGCTGCGGGGTGTCAGTCTGACACCCCGCAATACCGATCTAGGTAAAGAGTCTCCGACGGAGACTCTTTACCACGTGATCAGCCGTGTCCAATCACGGCTGATCACAGTGTAAACAGGAAAAGCCGGTCATCGGCTTTTCCTCACTCGCGTCTGTCAGGCGCGAGTAGAGGAGAGCCGATCGACTGCTCCTCTGACAGGGGGGGTTTGTGCTGATCGATTATCAGCACAGCCCCCCCGAGGATGCCCACTGGACCACCAGGGTTGCCCACTGGACCACCAGGGATGCCACTAGACCACCAGGGATGCCACTGGACCACCAGGGAAGCACACCATGTAAGGTATGCCACCCTAGACCACCAGGGATAATGGATGCCAATCAGTGCCACAATGGATGCCAATCAGTGCCCACAATGGGCACCACTGATTGGCAGGCATTACAGTGCCACCTATCAGTGCCCACCCATGCCACCTATCAGTGCCCACCCATGCCACCTATCAGTGCCCACCCATGCCCACCCGTGCCACCTATCAGTGCCCATCCATGCCGCCTATCCGTGCCCATCTGTGCCCACCCGTGCCGCCTATCTGTGCCCACCCGTGCCACCTATCTGTGCCCACCCATGCCGCCGATCGTTGCCCATCCGTGCCGCCGATCGTTGCCCATCTGGGCCGCCGATCGTTGCCCATCCGTGCCACCTCATCAGTGCCCATCCGTGCCGCCTTATCCGTGCCCGTCAGTGCAGCCCCATCAGTGCCCATCAGTGAAGGAGAAAACTAACTTATTTACAAAGTTTTGTAACTGAAACCAAAAAAAAACTTTTTTTTTCTAAATTTTCGGTCTTTTTTTTATTTTTTAGCAGAAAATAAAAATCGCAGAGGTGATCAAATACCACCAAAAGAAAGCTCTATTTGTGGGAACAAAATGATAAAAATTTAGTTTGGGTACAGTGTACCATGACCCCGCAATTGTCATTCAAAGTGCAACAGCGCAGAAAGCTGAAAATTGGTCTGGGCAGGAAGGTGTTTAAGTGCCCAGTATGGAAGTGGATATACACTCTAACCTGGATACTTATGTTAAAGCGGTGTTCCACTCGTAGCTGCTGACTTTTAATAAGGACACTTACCTGTCCAGGGAGCCCGCAATGTCTGCCCCCCCCCCCCGAGGCCGATCCGTCCATTGGATCGGGTGCAGGCACTGCCATTCCAACTAAGAGCCCTTTCACACTGAGCCGCCCCGAGCGTCGGCGGGAAAGCGCCGCTATTTTTAGCGGCGCTTTACTGTCGGATTTGCTGCGCTTTTCGGCCACTAACGCTTTTAACCCCCGCTAGCGGTCGAAAAAGGGTTAAAACCGCCCGCAAAGCGAAGCTACAGCGGCGTTTTGCCGGCGGTACGGCAGCGCTGCCAATTGATTTCAATGGGCAGGAGCGCATTACGAGTGGCGAGTTCACCGCTCCTAATGTGCTTCAAAGAAGCTGCTGGCAGGACTTTTTCTGACGCCCTGCCAGCGCACCGCTCCAGTGTAAAAGCCCTCAGGCTTTTACACTGGAGTGAATAGAGCAGCTGTTTTAGGGGGGTTTGCAGACGCTATTTTTAACGCTATAGCGCCTGCAAAACGCGGCTTCACTGACGGTTTCTGACTGCCCATGCGTGAGTCCCGCGGCGATTTGTGAATGGCCAGCTTGTCTTCTGGGGGACACACACAGGTCCCAGAAGACAACGGGGGAGCTCGCCGAAGAGGAGGATGCGACGTCCTGGTCTGCGGCCCGGCTGAATCGGAAGTAAACTTGTACTTCTAAAAAAAAAAAAATATTGGAAGAAAAAAAAAACGTTGTTTTTCCCTGACGAGATTCATGACAAGAATCTTGTCCCGGCCGAGTGTACACACGCTCAATTCAAAAGAACCGCAGTTCTTTTGAATGGAACGAACGCGGTGACGTCATCGACTACAAAGAGCGTGCGCTCGTCACATTCAATGCCGTCGCCGCCATCTTGCTATACCCTACCTATGCCTTGGAAGCTACCGCACATGCGTCAAAGTCATTTTGAGAATGCGCGGGTTTCCACGGCGACAGGTAAGCATACACACTCTCGGGTTTCTCGTCAGGAAACAAACACTCTCGGGTTTCTCGTCGGGAAACAGCAGGTTCTCTATTTTTCTCGTCGAGATTCTGACCACGGTTTACTCGGTAAGAAAGCTCTGGCAGCAATTTTCTTGCTGGTTCTTGCCGAGAAAACCGGTCGTGTGTACGAGGCTTTAGACTGGAAACACTACAGGAACCCAAAGACGCTGGCGGTTCCCAATCCACTCTACTACTATATGGCCGCTCAACTCCAACATCTTTCAGCCTGGCAAAACCACGCTTCCACAGAGCTTATTAAACCTATTCTGACAAATGTACTGTCCAATGATAATCTTTTAGAATATCTGGAGGCAGGGAAGTTTGGGGCCTTAACCCAATACTCCACCCTGGTCCTAATCAATAGAATTTGGTGTAAATCTAAAAAGCATTTTAATTACTCAGGTTTCACCAATTTTACTCACATTTTCCATATTAGTAATTATTCTGAACTCACAAAACTATGAGGATTTGTTAGCTGGTCATTGTTGGGTGTCAAATATATTCCACCCCTTTTCATGGCCAGTTATTGAAAGATTTTTAGACTCTAAATTCTATGTTTGGACTACCGAATGGCTTTTTTTTTATCAATACCTACAGCTTAGACATGCCATATCTGCTCAGTCTAAACTCACCACTTGGTCACTAGCTGATCTCATAATTCTTACTCAGTTTGTGACCTTATCTGCCAGGAGAGGGCTAATTTCCTCATTGTATAGATCCTTTATGCTACAGGTCTCTAAAGCGAAGTCATTTAATTTTGGAACTCGATGGGCAGATGACTTTGGGAATATCCTGGATGAGGAATGGTCCGCTATACCAGACAATGTACTCACTGTCTCTCTCTCGCCAGCCCAAAAGCTTACCCAGCTTTTTATTATTCATTGCGCTTATCGCATACCACAGAGATTGCATGAATGGCACAGAAGAGAGACTCCTCTATGCCCAAGGTGTGAAATAGAAAGCGGCACCCTTCTACATACAGGTGCACCTGATGATAAAATTAGACTATCATCAAAAAGTTAAATTATTTCAGTAATTCAATTCAAAAAGTGAAACTCATATTTTGTACAAATTCATTACACACAGAGTGATACATTTCAAGCATTTCTTTCTTTTTTTCTTATTTTGATGATTATGGCTTACAGCTAGTGAAAACCCAAAATTCTGTATCTCAGAAAATTAGAATATTACATAAGACCAATAAAAAAAAAAAAAGATATTTAATACAGATATGTTGGCTTACTGAAAAGTATGTCCATGTACAGTATAGGATGCACTCAATACTTGGTTGGGGCTCCTTTTGCATGAATTACGGCATCAATGCGGCATGAAATGGAGGCGATCAGCCTGTGTTATGGAAGTCCAGGTTGCTTTGATAGCAGCCTTCAGCTCATCTGCATTGTTAGGTCTGGTGTATCATCTTCCTGACAATACCCCACAGATTCTCTATGGGGGTCAGGTGAGTTTGCTGGCCAATCTAGCACAGTGAATCCATTATCATTAAACCAGGTATTGGCACTTTTGGCAGTGTGGGCAGGTGCCAAGTCCTGCTGGAAAATGAAATCAGCATCTCCATAAAGCTTGTCAGCAGAGGGAAGCATGAAGTGCTCTAGACTTTCCTGATAGAGGGCTGTGCTGACTTTGGACTTGATAAAACACAGTGGACCATTACCAGCAGATGACATGGCTCCCGAAATCATTACTGACGGTGGAACTTCACACTGGACCTCATGCAACTTGGATTCTGTGCCTCTCCACTCTTCCTCCAGACTCTAGGACTTTGAGTTCCAAATGAAATGCAAAATTTACTTTCATCCGAAAAGATGACTTTGGACCACTGAGCAACAGTCCAGTCATTTTTCTCCTTAGCCCAGATAGGACGCTTCTGACGTTGTCTCTAGTTCAGAGGTGGCTTGACACAAGGAATGCGACAGTTGTAGCCCATGTCCTGGATACGTCTGTGTGTGGTGGCTCTTGAAGCACTGACACCAGCCGTAGTTCACTCCTTGTGAATCTCCCTCAAATTCTTGAATGGCCTTTGCTTCACAAACCTCTCAAGCCTATGTTTATTCCTGTTGCTTGTGCACCCTTTTCTACCACCCTTTTTCCTTCGACTCAACTTTCCATTAATATGCTTGGATACAGCACTCTGTGTGCAGCCAGCTTCTTTAGCAATGTCTTTTTGTGACTTACCGTCCTTTGTGAAGGGTGTCAATGACTGTCTTCTGGACAACTGTCAAGTCAGCAGTCTTCCCCATGATTGTGCAACCTACTGAACCAGACTGAGAGACCATTTAAAGGCTCAGGAAACCTTTACAGAAGTTTTCAGTTAATTAGCTGAGTAGAATGTGACACCAGGAGTCTACAATATTGAACTTTTGCACAATATTCAAATTTTCTGAGATACTGAATTTGAGGTTTTCACTAGCTGTAAGCCATAATTATGTATAATAAAAGAAAGAAACGCTTGAAATATATCACTTTGTGTGTAATGAATCTATATAATATATGAGTTTTACTGTTTGAATTGAATTACTGAAATAAATTAACTTGATGATATTCTATTTTTTGAGATGCACCTGTATGTTATGGAAGTGTCCCAAGCTGATTAGATACTGTATAGCTGTTCCTAAATCGATTAATATTTGAACCTCATGCCTCGTACACACGACCGGTTTTCCCGACGGGAAAACTGCCATGTTTGCTTTTTGGTCGGGAAAACCGGCCGTGTGTATGCTCTATAGCAGTTTTCCCGACGAGAAAACTGCCCGCAAAAAAATTAGAACCAGCTCCTTTTTCCCATCGTGATTCCCGGCGGTATATTTCCCGTTGCGAAAACCGCTAGTGTGTATGCTTTTCCGAGGGGAAAAAAATGTGCATGCTCGTAAACAATTCGACCCATGAGTGGAAGCATAGAATGTCATTTTGTCGGCTCGTCGTAGTCTTTGACGTCACAGCGTTCTTGGCATTCAAAAGTTCAGTGGTCTTTTGTGTGATCGTGTGTATGCAAGGCAGGCTTGAGAGGAATCCCGTCGGGAAAAGCAACGTTTTTTTTCATGCCGGGAAAACCGGTCGTGTGTACGAGGCATTACTCTTCCCTTGGATCCTATGCCCTGCCTACTGGGATGGTTGGATGAGGAACTATATACTCCTACCTACACTGCAATCCTTTGTGTATTATTTATTGCTCAAAAGCTCATAGCTCAGAAATGGCTTTCTACAACACCCCCTTCTCATACAGAGTGGGTCAAGGCTTGGTAATGATACCCTAATTGGAAAGAAATTGGTATATCAACACAGAGGATGCCTGACAAAATGTACAACTATCTGGGACACTTTGCTGGGTACTCCTGGTCTAGCACTGTTCCAGCTGGTAAGAGACAGGATACAGAGTGAAGGAGTTACCTCTGGCTTAGTATAAAGGTGCCTTATACCCATCCTTAAAAATTATCAGCTCTAGTTATACAAGATTCAGGTCAGTAATCGGCACTACTGTATAGTTGCCACAGATTAGCACCCTCCACCTCCAGGAATACAGGATATAGATCCCAAAGATATCCCCCACTGGGACCTTCTATGACAAACTATAGATTTGTACTGTATTTAATATACCTAGACATGCCGAGGCTTTTAGGTTATTGCACTGTAGTTTAAAGCAGTGTATATGGTTATTATTCTTCTTTTTTTTTTTTCTTGTAAATTTTACTGTTTTGTTTTAAGTTTTTGGGTCTATTGTCGTGTCACAATATATTGACTCGTGTGAATATTATACATCTTGTTTGAGTGATACATTCTTCGAAAGCAGGCTCTTTGTCATATTTTACATGCTAAGGGCTCTCGCAGATTGGAACCTGTGTGGTATCTATGCTTCACGCTGCATTGTTTTCTATATGATGATTTTTGTATGTACCGTATATACTCGAGTATAAGCCGAGTTTTTCAGCAAATTTGTTTGTGCTGAAAATGCCCCCCTCGGCTTATACTCGAGTTTGTGTCCATCTTCAACTTTGTGCGCCTGATCCCGGCCAGCCGTAGGTCCCCTGGACCCCACACTTGGCACACTCTTCCTCTACAAGTGTGCAAAGTTTGTTGTCCGGGGGACCTACGGCCAGGGAGCACTGATTTTTCAAATCCGGGCACCCCTTCCATAGACTCCAATGTTAAACGGTAATTTCTCTGGTGATTTTGGGGACCCGGTACCGGCCGGCCCTAGGTCAACTGGACCCCAAACTTGGCACACATGTAACAAAGTTTGTTGTCCAGGGGACCTACGGCCTGGGAGCACCGATTTTTCAAACCCGGGTATCCCTTCCATAGACTCCCATGTTAAAAGTCAGTCTAGTCACACAGCGCCGGAGATCAGGTAGGGAGATTGGGCACAGTGAGGCATGGGCACAGTGACAATGAGGCATGGAAACAGTGAGGCATGGGCACAGTAAGGCACAGTGAGGCATGGGCACAGTAAGGCACAGTGAGGCATGGGCACAGTAAGGCACAGTGAGGCATGGGCACAGTAAGGCACAGTGAGGCATGGGCACAGTAAGGCACAGTGAGGCATGGGCACAGTAAGGCACAGTGAGGCATGGACACAGTAAGGCACAGTGAGGCATGGACACAGTAAGGCACAGTGAGGCATGGACACAGTCAGGCATGGACACAGTCAGGGACAGTGAGGCATGGGCACAGTCAGGGACAGTGAGGCATGGGCACAGTAAGGGACAGTGAGGCATGGGCACAGTAAGGCACAGTGAGGCATGGGCACAGTAAGGCACAGTGAGGCATGGGCACAGTCAGGCACAGTGAGGCATGGACACAGTCAGGCACAGTGAGGCATGGACACAGTCAGGCACAGTGAGGCATGGACACAGTCAGGCACAGTGAGGCATGGACACAGTCAGGCACAGTGAGGCATGGACACAGTCAGGCACAGTGAGGCATGGACACAGTCAGGCACAGTGAGGCATGGACACAGTCAGGCACAGTGAGGCATGGACACAGTCAGGCACAGTGAGGCATGGACACAGTCAGGCACAGTGAGGCATGGACACAGTCAGGCACAGTGAGGCATGGACACAGTCAGGCACAGTGAGGCATGGACACAGTCAGGCACAGTGAGGCATGGACACAGTCAGGCACAGTGAGGCATGGACACAGTCAGGCACAGTGAGGCATGGACACAGTCAGGCACAGTGAGGCATGGACACAGTCAGGCACAGTGAGGCATGGACACAGTCAGGCACAGTGAGGCATGGACACAGTCAGGCACAGTGAGGCATGGACACAGTCAGGCACAGTGAGGCATGGACACAGTCAGGCACAGTGAGGCATGGACACAGTCAGGCACAGTGAGGCATGGACACAGTCAGGCACAGTGAGGCATGGACACAGTCAGGCACAGTGAGGCATGGACACAGTCAAGCACAGTGAGGCATGGACACAGTCAGGCACAGTGAGGCATGGACACAGTCAGGCACAGTGAGGCATGGACACAGTCAGGCACAGTGAGGCATGGACACAGTCAGGCACAGTGAGGCATGGACACAGTCAGGCACAGTGAGGCATGGACACAGTCAGGCACAGTGAGGCATGGACACAGTCAGGCACAGTGAGGCATGGACACAGTCAGGCACAGTGAAGCATGGACACAGTCAGGCACAGTGAGGCATGGACACAGTCAGGCACAGTGAGGCATACACATGGACACAGTAAGGCACAGTGAGGCATGGACACAGTCAGGCACAGTGAGGCATGGACACAGTAAGGCAAGGGCACAGTGACAGTGAGGCATGGGCACAGTGAGGCATGGGCACACTGAGGCATGGACACACTGAGGCATGGACACACTGAGGCATGGACACAGTCAGGCACAGTGAGGCATGGACACAGTCAGGCACAGTGAGGCATGGACACAGTCAGGCACAGTGAAGCATGGACACAGTCAGGCAAGGTGAGGCATGGACACAGTCAGGCACAGTGAGGCATGCACATGGACACAGTAAGGCACAGTGAGGCATGGACACAGTCAAGCACAGTGAGGCATGGACACAGTCAGGCACAGTGAGGCATGGACACAGTCAGGCACAGTGAGGCATGGACACAGTCAGGCACAGTGAGGCATGGACACAGTCAGGCACAGTGAGGCATGGACACAGTCAGGCACAGTGAGGCATGGACACAGTCAGGCACAGTGAGGCATGGACACAGTCAGGCACAGTGAGGCATGGACACAGTCAGGCACAGTGAGGCATGGACACAGTCAGGCACAGTGAGGCATGGACACAGTCAGGCACAGTGAGGCATGGACACAGTCAGGCACAGTGAGGCATGGACACAGTCAGGCACAGTGAGGCATGGACACAGTCAGGCACAGTGAGGCATGGACACAGTCAGGCACAGTGAGGCATGGACACAGTCAGGCACAGTGAGGCATGGACACAGTCAGGCACAGTGAAGCATGGACACAGTCAGGCACAGTGAGGCATGGACACAGTCAGGCACAGTGAGGCATGGACACAGTAAGGCAAGGGCACAGTGACAGTGAGGCATGGGCACAGTGAGGCATGGGCACACTGAGGCATGGACACACTGAGGCATGGACACAGTCAGGCACAGTGAGGCATGGACACAGTCAGGCACAGTGAGGCATGGACACAGTCAGGCACAGTGAAGCATGGACACAGTCAGGCACAGTGAAGCATGGACACAGTCAGGCACAGTGAGGCATGGACACAGTCAGGCACAGTGAGGCATGCACATTGACACAGTAAGGCACAGTGAGGCATGGACACAGTCAGGCACAGTGAGGCATGGACACAGTAAGGCAAGGGCACAGTGACAGTGAGGCATGGGCACAGTGAGGCATGGGCACAGTGAGGCATGCACATGGACACAGTAAGGCAAAGTGAGGCAGAGTGAGGCATGCAGATGGACACCCTAGGCTTATATTCGGGTCGGCTTATACTCGAGTATATACGGTAATTATACAAACAGGTGTAGACCCGTTATGCTATGTGAAAAAAAGAAAATGATCGGATTAGAAAAAAATATATATATATTGCATGTTAGTAGATAAACTCTCACTGACCGCCAGCACATAGTGAGCTTCAAGTAGGTGCAGCAGTTTTCAAAAGACAGATTTACTAGCTTAGGGCCCTTTCACACGGGCGGACAGTATGTCCGTATTTCATCCATCCGTTTTCGGATGAAATACGTACATACATGTATCCCTATGGGATAGCGGATGAACATCCGCTGACATCCGAATTAATCAATCTCCACTATGGTCCGATTATTCAGACGGAGGAAAATCCTATTTTTCCATCCGTCTGCAGATCGGATGAACACGGACAGACGGTCCGTGTTCATCCGATCCCCCCATAGAGGAGAGTGAAGATCTGACTGGTCCGTCTCTGCACAGTGTGCAGAGACAGACTAGTCATCCGCTGGCTCAGCGGGGATCAACGGAGCGATCCCCGCTGAGCAAGCGGATGTTCACGGGGCGGATCATCACGGGATCTGCCCGTGTGAAAGGGCCCTAATGCTATAAAACAGACCTAAATAGAAGGGAGCTCAGAAGACACAGACTGCAGAGTGAGTTACATAAAAAGGACGCAATCCCTTCCCTTTCATCTAGCAGGGATGGGGCCATCTTGTTTAGTCAGTTATACGCAGGTTGCCAAAAAGGCCAGTGCTGTGCTTTCGTTAGAAATTACAGCATGCTTTTCCAGCTATAGGTCATGGAAGTACCATGTATGTATTTAAGTAAAAAAATTTACAATAAAAATAAAAATAAAAAAGTAGATAAAACTTTAGTTTGTAAACTTTAAAAATAAAAAATCCAGCATACTTCACCTTCAAAGCAGAAAACAAAATAGGTTACCGTGCAAGGGATATTGAAGTCCGGCTGCAGACTGAAGCTAAGCCTCGGGCAGTTGTCCTCTGGGTGACAGGGCTCCGAGTGAGACGATACGTTCAGCACCCACAGACAATATGAGCCGCCGGGAGATCCCAGAGCAGAGGAAGACACATTGGCAAGCAGCTGACGGCCCTGGCATTCAAGATAACAAGTCCCACCAGTCCTATGAAAACAGATGCAGTAGTAAAATATGAAACAATCCTGCTAATGAGCTTCGTATTGCTTACAGGAGAGCGAGGTTTTCTAGATATATTTTTTTATTATAAAAAGGTTAAAGTACAACTCCAGCACAAAGTGCGCAAACTAAACCCCCGTTTTTAACAAAAACTGTTTGGTTGGTTGCAGGCTGATCGGTAAGTTGCGCTGGGAATTTCTTTGGTTTTGTTTGACGTGTTTGCCCTTCCATGTGCTCCTTGCTGCGCAGGCAAGTTATAGGTGGAGGCAGGGAACATTTGTTTGTCCAGCAAGTAACCCTTTTAGTTTTCAATAGGCTAAAGCCTGGTACACACGATCAGATTTTCTGCGGACAAAGCGTAGGACTTTTGTCCGAAGGGCGTTGGCCAGGAACTTGTCTTACATACAAACGGCAAAGAATTGTCGGCCAACAAACACGAAACTACGTGTGTTTTTTCAGCTCTTTAGCGCCACCCTTTGGGCAACTTCTGCTAATGTTGTGTTATGGTGAGCATTGCTTCTGAGCATGCGTGTTTGTACTTTGGAGTTTTGTCCGACACGATTGGATAATCTGACAACACACAATTGTTGGCAGACAATTATAAAGCATGCTATCCCACATTTGTAGGCTGAAAATCCGACAACAATTGTCCGATGGAGCATACAAACGGTCAAGCTTTCCCACAACAGCCTGCCATCACACAATTCTCGTTGGGTAATCCGATTGTGTGTACAAGGCTTCAGGAGAACTAAAAAACATCTGTCAAGTTTGTACTGTTGGGATACTGGTGAGGGGACGCACTGGACACCTTTGCTGCCATTCTGCTCACCTGCCCTCTGCCCTGTTTCCACAAATGTTTTTTGGGAATGGCTGCATTATAAGCCCTACGCTGAAAATAAGCCCTAGTTAAAGGCCTTGTAAAAACATGTAATCTGTTTTGTAAAAAGATTATATAATGTGCAGTGTGTCGCCTTGTGTAACTTTATTGTGGAAAATACCATATTTACACACGCTCACGTGACCCGCCGGAGATCTTCTCCTCTCCTCCTGGCTGACGTCAGTGGCCCCTCCCTCTTCAGTGCTCAGAGCAGGGCTGACAGGGCTGACGTCAGCGAGGATTTCAGCCCCTCCCTCTGCAGGATTTGGAGCGGGGAAGAAGAGCTCCGGCGAGTCACATGAGCGCCCCAGCAGCGCTGTAAATAAGGTATTTTCCACAAATAAGTTGCACAAGGAGACACACTGCACATTATATCATCTTTTTATAGAACGGATAACATAATTTTACAAGGACTTTAACCAAGGTTTTGGGATTACAGAATTTCATAATGCTGACTCCTGAGCTGACAGGGGGAGAGAAGACAGAGGACAGGGGAACTTTTTAAAAACATTGTATTGTTTTATTACAGGTTTTTTTTAGAACAGAGTGGGTTAAATGATACTGTCTATCAAATGTGCTGTCTATTATGCTTTAAATGATCAGGATACTTTTTTTTTTCCAGAAGATGACATGACTGTATTTGTATAAATGTAGATTATTGCAAGGTTCGACAAACCCCGGGCGCCAGGTCGCATTTGCGACTAAAATTAGTGACCTGGCGCCTGGGGCGGCACAGCTGGGGTATTCTGTCTCCGTGTGCAACCCCCCCCCCCACCCCCCGACGTGATCACGTTGGGCCGCACCGGCCGGTTATTGAGGCTGCAGCTTTGCGGCCTTCTGCAGTCATAGGCTTCCTTCTGGAATCTGGTATGACAAGACAACCAGCAATGCTAATGGAGCTGCCTCTGCCTGTTTTCACTGCCCACCCATCTCCTTCTCTTTACTTAGAACCCCCAAACATTATATATATTTTTTATTCTAACACCTTAGAGAATAAAATGGCGGTCGTTGCAATACTTTCTGTCACACCGTATTTGCGCAGCGGTCTTACAAGCGCACTTTTTGGGGAAAAAATACACTTTTTTTAATTAAAAAAATAAGACAAGAGTAAAGTTAGCCCATTTTTTTTTTATATTGTGAAAGATAATGTTACGCCGAGTAAATTGATACCCAACATGTCACGCTTCAAAATTGCGTCCGCTCGTGGAATGGCGACAAACTTTTACCCTTTAAAATCTCCATAGGCGACGTTTAAAAAATTCTACAGGTTGCATTTTTTGAGTTACAGAGGAGGTCTAGGGCTAGAAATTATTGCTCTCGCTCTAACGATCGCTGCGATACCTCACATGTGTGGTTTGAACACTGCTTTCATATGAGGGCGCTACTCATGTATGCGTTCACTTCTGCACACAAGCTCGGCAGTACGGGGCGCGTTCCTGGCTCCTAACTTTTTTAGCTGGCTCCTAGATTCCAAGCAAATTTGTCAAGCCCTGGATTATTGTAAATACCGTAAATAAGACATCCCCTGAAAATAAGCCCTAGTGTGTTTTTCGCAGCCAAAATTAATATAAGACCCGGTCTTATTTTGGGGGAAACACGGTATGTATCCATTATTATGCATGTGCTTCTACTATGGAGGCTCTCAGAAATGTACAGAGTTAGGACTGCAGATAATACTGGGGTGCTGTGAAGAGGCTCTGCAGCTTGCGCATGTATTTGCAAATGTGTGCAAACTAAACCCCTGTTTTTAACGCAAACTGTTAGACAGGTTAATTTGGTTGGTTGCATACTAGTCGGTAAGTTGAGCTGGGAATTTCTTTGGTTTTGTTTTGCATGCGTTGCCCTTCCATGTGCTCCTTGCTGCAAAATTATAGGTGGGGGTAGTGGCTATTTGTTTCTCCAGAAAGTAACCTTTTTAGTTTTTAATAGACTAATGCCGCGTACACACGATCGTGATTCACGGCGGTGAAAACACCGCCGTGAATCACGGCATGAAAAAAAATGAAAAACGAGGGAACGGCATGTTCCCCCACACACGACCGTTTTTCCCGTCATTTTTTTCTTTGACGAGAAAAACTACCGTCTGTGGGCTCCGCGGCAGTGTCTCCCTATGGGAAAACTGCCGCGGAAAAAAATGATGGAAAAAACGATGAGAAAATTTAGAACATGTTCTAATTTTTCTCGTCGTTTTTCCTGCCGTTTTTCTCAACGAGAAAAACGGCATAAAGCCCACAGACGATCGTTTTTCTCGGCGGAAAAAAAAAAATTCATTTTTCCCGACGGGAAAAATGATCGTGTGTACGCGGCATTAGGAGGACTAAAAAACGTCTGTCTAGTATTATTGTTGTCAACAAGACTTCACGTCACTTCCTGTAACTATAAGGGCAGAATAAGAAACAAAGGGGAGTGATTGTCCAAGAGACAGCAAGACACAGACAGCGAAAATAATGTAACCAAGCAGTGTAAGTCACAAGACTGGATGTACAGAGTGGAAACTCACTTGGCAGGTCAGCAGTAAATACTGTACGAGGTGTGACATCAAATTTTGCGTGAAAATTGGCAAAAGTGAGAGTAAAACTTTCGCTCTGTTACATCAGGCTTATGGAGAACATTCCAGAAAGAAATGAATGGCATAGGGGGTTTAACCACTTGCCGACCGGCTCACTCCGATATATGTCGGCAGAGTGGCACTGCTGCGCAAATCGGCGTACCCATACGGTGGCTCCTTTAGGAGCCACAGCAGGCGCGCGCCTGCTTCACGGCGGGGGGACCCGATGCGCGTGGCTGGCAGGCACGATCGCCGCTGGCACGAGAGCCAGATGGGGGATTTGTGTGTGTAAACACACAAATCTCTGTTCTGACAGGGGAAGAGAGACAGATCGTCTGTTCCTACTAAGTAGGAACAGCGATCTGGCTCCTCCTATAATCAGTCCTCGCCCCTCACAGTTAGAAACACACCTAGGGAACACATTTAACCCCTTGATCGCCCCCTAGTGTTAACCCCTTCCCTGCCAGTGACATTTACACAGTAATCAGTGCATTTTTAGCACTGATCGCTGTATAAATGACAATGGTTCCAAAAAAGTGTCAGAAGTGTCCGATCTGTCGCAGTCCTGTTAAAAATCGCAGATCACCGTCATTACTAGTAAAAAAATAAAAAAATAATAAAAATGCCATAAATCTATCCCCTATTTTGTAGATGCTATAACTTTTGCGCAAACCAATCAATATACACTTATTGCAATTTTTCTTTTGCCAAAAATATGTGGAAGAATACATATCGGCCTAAACTGATGAAGACATTTGTTCTTAAAAATTGTCTGTCTTTTTTTCTTTATAGCGCAAAAAATAAAAACCACAGAGGTGATAAAATACCACCAAAAGAAAGCTCTATTTGTGGGAAGAAAAGGACATCAATTTTATTTGGGTACAACTTCGCACGAAGCGCAAGCTACGTAGTGCAGTATCACAAAAAATGGCCTGGTCAGGAAGGGGGTAAATCCTTTCGGAGCTGAAGTGGTTAAGGAGGGACGACAGGAAGATGTCCACAATGACACAAGAAGTGGGCAGCTAAAAATGCAAAGGACAGATGGAAATGTGGACAGTAGGGGTGCAACGGATCGTCGTCATTGATCCGTAATTCCGAACGGATCAACGTCCCTGGATCGGCACACCACGCGATCCGCGGATTGAGCCCATAGGAAAGGCCGCGGCTTCGGCCTAGCTCCGGAGCGGCGGCCATCTTGGTACACCCGGCGGTGGCCTGCTGACGGGGGAGATGTGGACATTACAGTGGGGGGGAGATGGACATGTGGACATTACAGTGGGGGAGATGGACATGTGGATATTACAGTGGGTGAGATGGACATGTGGACATTACAGTGGGGGAGATGGACATGTGGACATTACAGTGGGGGAGATGGACATGTGGATATTACAGTGGGGGAGATGTGGACATTACAGTGGGGGAAATGTGGATATTACAGTGGGGACTATATATGATGGTGATCTGAAAAATGATCCGATCCGTGACTCTGATCCGAGGAACGATCCGAACCGTGAGTTTTTTGATCCGTTGCACCCCTAGTGGACAGATATGAACCCTCGTACGCTCAAGCTGGGGTGTTTTTTTTTTTATCACAAGGGGAAAGTTCACTACGAGTTCATAGAACATGATACAACAGGCAACCAACATTGTTACTTGGAAATTCTGAATAGATTACGGGGATCTGTTTGGAGGAAAAGATCGGAACTCTGACCTAACAAGTGGATTCTCCACCACAACGAGGCTCCTATACAAACTGTTTTGTTTTTTTGTTTTTGTTTTTTACAGTCCATTCCAGGAATTAAATTGTCACACCTTGTATATAGGTTTAAATGGTGTCTTTAGACTGTTTGCAAGGAGTTGAGCTGTTAATGCAGATGTAAGTTTACCCCAGAATAATGCAGACACCTCAGCCCCCCTTTTACAGAGCACAGTAACAGATCTTGCACATCAAACGTCAACGTACCTAGGGTCTCCATAGTAGCCGGGTGCACACTTTTCGCAGTGTTCTCCCTGAGTGTTGTCTGTACAGTAGCACACACCCGTCTCTCGGTCACAATAGCCCATTTCTGGGGTCCCATGTTTGTTGCAGGCACATTCCTGGCACCCCGGCTTCTGTGTGGCAATTCCAAAGCTGCCAGGTTGGCACTCCTGGCAATGTTCCCCTTGTGTCCAATCTGTATAAAAGATTGCATGCGCACATCATGCTACAACCTTGACAACAAACCCATCTATCAACAGATTTACATTGCATGTCCTTCCTGCCATTCGCTATACTCTGACTAATATAAAACGCACCCTATGCTTGTGAGTGGTTAGTTTTAATAGCATAGTGCTCTCTGACAAAACTGACTTTTTATTGTTGATTTCCATCCGCAAGATTGTTTTTATATATATATTATTTTTTTTTTCACTTTAGAATTTTTGGACTTTATTTCAATGTGTTGTCCATTTATAACACAGTCTTCTCATCTCATCGCTGTTCATTTATTTTTGGCGTTGCACACTTTTTCTTATACAGACCGGATAACTTGATTTTTGCCCAAGCTGGCCCTACAGTGAACTCAATGGCTTTGATGAGAGCACTATAGTGCAAAAGCTTCTGTAAACTTTTCAATAAAGCCCTGTCACATGAAAGTGATAGAATGAAAATGGAAAAAATGGATTAAAAATAATAGGATTTTTATAACAGCTTACCTGTAAAATCCTTTTCTTGGAGTACATCACGGGACACAGAGCGACATAGTCATTACTAATGGGTTATATAGTTACCGTCAGGTGCTGGCACTGGCAACTTCCAAAACCGGAAGTACCCTCCCCTATATAAGCCCCTCCCATCCGGGAGCACCTCAGTTTTGTAGCAAAGCAATAAGTGTCCCCAAAGAGGGGCGGGAGCTCTGTGTCCCGTGATGTACTCCAAGAAAAGGATTTTACAGGTAAGCTGTTATAAAAATCCTATTTTCTTTCTCGTACATCACGGGACACAGAGCGACATAGTCATTACTAATGGGATGTCCTAAAGCAATGCCAAATGAGGGGGGGGATACACCATATATAAGCTGAGCGCTATCAGACATGAGGATCTTTTGCGGCCTGCAACACACTGCGCCCAAAGGCGACATCCTCCTGACTTCTAACGTCCACCTGGTAGAACCTAGTAAACGTGTGTACCGAAGACCATGTTGCGGCCTTACAGATTTGAGCCAGGGAGGCCTGGTGATGCACTGCCCATGAAGTTCCAACTGCTCTCGTGGAGTGCGCTCTAACTTGAACGGAGGCGGTCTCCTTCTCAAGCCATAAGCTTGCATAATGACCTGTCGAATCCACTTGGCTAAAGTAGACTTTGACGCTGCCTGACCCTTTCTGGGGCCTTCCGGCAGAATAAACAAAGTATCCGTTCTGCGAATCTGAGCAGTGGCTTTTAGATAAGCTTTAACTGCTCTTACTACATCCAAAGAATGCAATAACTTTTCCTCTACCGAAGTAGGTTTGGGGAAAAAAGAAGGAAGAACCACATCTTGGTTCAAATGAAACCTCGATACCACCTTAGGAAGAAAGGCTGGATGAGGACGTAACACTACTCTGTCCTTATGGATAACCAGATATGGCTCCTTACAGGACATAGCTGCTAATTCCGATACTCTTTTAGCCGAACAAATGGCTACTAGAAAAATCAATTTCCTGGTGAGAAGCACCAAGGAAATATGCTGTAATGGTTCAAATGGTTGTTTCTGTAGAACCGACAGAACCAAGTTTAGATCCCATGAACATATGGGAATATTAACCGGAGGCCTAATACGCATCACTCCTTGTATAAAGGCTTTGACTAGTGAATGCGAAGCCAAGGGCCTTTGAAAAAAATATTGACAAGGCCGAAATCTGACCCTTGATAGTACTCAAGGCAAGCTTCCTATCTACAGCCCACTGTAGGAAGTCCAGAATCCTACCTATTACGTACTTATGTGGATGCCATTTCTTGGCCTCACACCACGCGATGTACGCCTTCCAGATTCTATAGTAGATCTGCCTGGATACCGGCTTCCTGGCATTGATCATGGTAGATACCACAGCATTAGAGAGCCCTCTCTTTTTTAGAATGTGGGCTTCAATAGCCAGGCCGTCAAACCTAGGGCTGGTAAGGAAGGGTGGTATATCGGTCCTTGCGAAAGCCGGACGACGTGGGAGAGTCCAAGGACTCCCCACTGAAATTTTACAATCTCCGCGTACCACGCTCTTCGGGGCCACGCTGGAGCCACCGGAATCACTGGTTTCTTTTCTACCCTGATTCTGCGGAGTAATCGAGGTAACCATTGTGGCGGTGTGAATGCATATATCAGCTTGAACTGATCCCCAGGGAACACTAGGGCATCCGAGCCGCAAGCTAGGGGATCCCTTGTCCGAGAGACAAACCTATCCCCCTTTGCGTTGAATCTGGATGCTAGAAGATCTACATCCGGTGTTCCCCACCGCTGACATATTGTCCGGAAAACCTCGGGGTGAAGGGACCATTCCCCTGGGCATAATTGTTGGCGACTTAGAAAGTCCGCCTTCCAATTCTCCACTCCTGGAATGAATACCGCGGATATGGCTGGGACATATCTTTCTGCCCATTTCAGGATGCAATTTACTTCCATCTGGGCTGCAAGACTCCTGGTGCCACCCTGATGATTGATATATGCCACTGCCGTGGCATTGTCCGATTGAATTCTGACAGGGGACCCTTGGAGTTTGGATGTCCATGCTACTAGGGCATACCGGGCTGCTCGTATCTCTAAGAGATTGATGGGCAGGGCCTTTTCTGCATCCGACCATCTGCCCTGGAGAGACCATTGCTCCAGTACTGCTCCCCAGCCTATAAGGCTGGCATCTGTAGTGACCACCTTCCAAGAAATCGGACTGAAGGATTTCCCTTTTTCCAGATTCTGGGGAACCAACCACCAACGGAGGCTTTTGCGAACGGAAGGGGACAAGGACATTGGTAAGTCTAGGGCCTGAACTCTTTTGTTCCAGGCTGACAGTATAGCCCTTTGCAAATTCCTTGAATGGAATTGACCGTAGGGTACTGCTTCGAATGATGCCACCATTTTTCCCAGCAGCCTCATGCACAGGCGTATGGATGGCTGTCTTTTTGTACCCACTAGGTGGATCAAATCTCTCAAAGACGACACCTTTTCTTGAGGCAAGAAAATTTTTCTCTGGTCTGAATCCAGCCTTAGCCCCAAGTATTCCAGACTTTTGACGGGTTTTAGGGCTGACTTGTCTCGGTTGATAATCCAACCGTGATATTCCAGATACTCGATTGTCTCGTGAACAACCACTTCTAGTTTTTCCACTGAGTGGTCTATCAGCAACAAGTCGTCTAGATATGCCATTATCGTTACACCTCGTGTTCTTAGATTGGCCAATAATGGGGCCAGAATTTTTGTGAACACTCGTGGTGCTGTGGCCAGACCGAAGGGTAAGGCTCTGAACTGAAAATGGCGCCCTTCTACTGCAAAGTGTAGAAATTTTTGGTGGACTGGAAAGATGGGAATGTGCAAATAAGCATCTTTGATGTCGATCGAGACTAACCATTCCTCCCCTTGTAGGGCAGTGGCCACCGATCGGATCGACTCCATCCGGAAAGTCCTGATATGTAGGAATTTGTTTAGCCCTTTTAGATTTAATATGGGCCTCACGTCCCCGTTTGGCTTCGGGACTGTAAAGAGGTTTGAGTAAAACCCGAACCCCCATTCTTCCAGGGGAACCTCTATAATTACTGCTTGGAGCAATAATTGTTCTAGTGCCAACAGGAGGGATCCTCTCTTCTGGGGATCCCTTGGCACGTTTGACCTTATAAAATGGGAAGGAGGGGAGTCTTTTAACTCCAATTTGTATCCCAGACTTACTGCGGAGAGCACCCATCTGTCTCTGATCGTGTCCCGCCAGGTCTCTGCGAACAACTGAAGTCTTCCCCCCACCCGATTGAGTGGGGGCAACCCTTCATGCATTTGACTTTGGGGGAGGTTTTGTACCTCTCCTGACCCAGGGTTTCTTCTTACCCTGCAATTGTCCCTGATTTTTACCCCCGGGATTTGACCGAGGAGGCCGTCGGAACTGTTTCACAGCCGATGTCCTAGGGACTGGAGAAGCAGGCCTCTTAAAAGAGGGACCTCTAACTCTGTTTTTAACCGGCAAGAGTGTACTTTTACCGCTGGAAATTTTCTGGATATATTTGTCCAGGTCTTCCCCGAATAAGCGTTCACCATGAAATGGGAAGCTGACCAGCAATTTTTTAAAGGGAGCTTCAGCAGACCAGTTTTTGAGCCACAGAAGCCTGCGCATATGTACTACAGACAGCGTAAGGCGGGAGGCCTGATGGATTGAATCCTTTATAGCGTCAACCGCAAAGCATAAGGCTCTAGGTAGATCAGCTAGGGCAAGAGCCTGCTGATCTGGCAAGTCCCTTAAGACCTGTTTCAACTGATCCTTCACTGCTTGGCAGACCCAATAGCTGCCACTGCTGGTTGTGTCACCAAGCCTGCTGTAGCAAAAGCAGATTTTAATAAGGACTCCAATTTTTTTATCTATTGGGTCCTTGAACATTTGGACATTATCTACTGGACATGTCAGTGATTTATTCACACAAGAGATGGCTGCGTCCACTGTAGGGACCTTCCATTTTTTGATGAACTTATCCTCCATGGGATAGACCACCTGAAATCTCTTGGGAGTAGTAAATATTTTATCAGGATGTTCCCAATCCTGGTAAATGAGCCCTTCCAGTAAAGGATGGATTGGAAAGGAACAAACAGTCTGGGGGGCTTTTAGTGACCCCAACGAGGAGACAGAAGTGGATGGTGGCTCCGCAAGGGGCATTTTAAATGCTGATCGGACCATGTTAGTCAGGGACTGAACCCATAATCTTTCAGCATGTGATGCTGAGAATGGTTCTTCCACTGTTGATTCCTCTACAACAGAATCAACCTCGTCCTGATCCCCTTCAGGTAGGTCGATCCCTGTATGGGACTGTTGCTCCGCTAACAGGTACTCTGAGGGAGGAGACGGAGATCGGGCGCGCTTTCCCTCTGACAGGGAAGCAGCGATCAATGTTGTCAATCTCTCTTCCAGTCCTCCCAGAGCTGAGGAAAAAACCTCCTCTGTTACATACACAGGAGCAGGTGAACTGAGGACAGCCACAGTACCAGGTACTCCTGAGGGTGCTCTACGGTCACTAACCTCTGATTCTTCAGGGGAGACTGGTGCAGCCGAAGCATGCCCAAGATCCCCAGAGCCCGATGGAGACCCCCTATTCCTCCTGGAATTTCTAGTCCCGGAGTTTTTAGACGGCATATTCCTAAGCCCAAAGCTGAGGTATTCCAGCCGAAATACACCACTTACTGACAATAGTCTAGCACAAATGCTGCTATATAAACAGTTGGTGTCTACTAATGTGCCTTTCTATGGGGATGCCTGCATCAACCGCTTGCTGTATGCCTTTCTTTAAATGTTGCCAGCTCTGTTTCTGCACCATAGCCAGCTCACAACACATAATTGTGCCTTTTAACATGCTGGGACGCCCGCACATGCGCAGAAGCGCTGCGGCGCGCACAGAGCGTCATCCACCAAGCTCCGCCCCCTTTTCCACTCACCTCTATATAGAGAGGCGCGGGCAGGCTCGCGGGCACGTGCGCCTTCGGCGCTCTTTTTTGAAAAGGGAAACTAGGGACAGGAGACAGGGCCATGTTTGCCGCAGGCCGGGGGATGGATGAACATTGCAACATGGCAGAGGAAGCAGTTTCCCACAAGAGAACTCACCATCTGCCTGGACTTGCTCTGATGAAAAGAAAAAAGTCCACATGACAAGAAACGTTTCACAGCGGCCTCTAGTGGATTAACACAGGTACCGCAGTCTATATATATTTTTTTTTTTTCTTGACCACTATTAAAAATTATTACATTTTTTAGTAGTTACAGGCATGCACAGATATTTAGCGGGAATACCGTTAGGTAACAGGCAGAAAGACATATTAGGCTTGGGGGTCCCCCAATAGAACCAAGTTCCTGAGGGGCCCCCACTTACCTTTTCCCCGCCGCAGGACTCTGTTTGGTCCACAGAAGCCCAAACTTCACCTATCACGGCAGGCATTGTAATTAAACCTTCAGGGACCGGGTTCCCAAGGATTCCACTCCCCTGGACCTGTATAGCACCCTGCACAGACAACATCTTGGTCGTGGGTATGACCAGAGCTCTGGATCCCAGGGTCCAGCCCTCCTAAGAGAGGCATTACAGGCAAAACCTTGCTCTTCTCTGCAAGGCCCGGGTACCGACCGTTTAGCTATGAAGCTTTTTTGGTCGGATCCGGAATAGCTTACTGAGGCCCAAAAGAACCTGTACGCAAGCTCAGTGAAAAACACGTTACTTCTTGGCCAACACCTTAGACACTGGCAAAAAACTGAGGTGCTCCCGGATGGGAGGGGCTTATATAGGGGAGGGTACTTCCGGTTTGGAAGTTGCCAGTGCCAGCACCTGTAGGTAAACTATATAACCCACATAGTAATGACTATGCCGCTCTGTGTCCCGTGATGTACGAGAAAGAAAGACTGCGATTACCTGCGGTTATGTGCATATAGCTGCGCTACATCGCACCTGGACGCATTCAATTCTATTTTTTCTATTCGCACCAAACCGCATGTAACGAAATTGCAGCTAAACGCTGTGTGTGAATGGGGCCATAGGAAAACATTGTGTGCTTTTAGCTGCGGTAGAAAACTAGAAAATCCACAGCTAAAAGCACCATTCTATCCGTCCGTGTGAAAGGGGCCTAATAGTCAGAGGATGCCTGGACACATTGGGGTTGATTTACTAAAACTAAAGAGTGAAAAATCTGGTGCATCTGTGCATAGCAGCCAATCCGCTTCTAAATTCAGCTTGTTAAATTAACCACTTGCCGACCACTGCCTGTAGATATACGTCGGCAGAATGGCACGGCTGCGCAAAGCCCCTGCCACGAGCTTCGTATATGTGCCCGCGGAGTCGATGTCCGCCGGTGTCCCGCGATCGTGTCACGAAGCTGCAGAACGGGGAGGTGCCTATGTAAACAAGGCATCTCCCTGTTCTGCCTTGTGACAGGACAGAGATCGTCTGCTACTTGTCATCAGGAGCTGTGATCACTGTCATGTCACTTGTAGCCCACCCCCCTCACAGTTAGAATCACTCCCTAGGACACACTTAACCCCTTCCTAGCCCCCTAGTGGTTAACCCCTTCACTCCCAGTGTCATTTACACAGTAATCAGTGCATTTTTATAGCACTGATTGCTGTATAAAGGACAATGGTTCCAAAATAGCGTCCAAAGTGTCCGATGTGTCCGCCATAATGTCGCAGTCACGATAAAAATCGCTGATCACCGCCATTACTAGTAAAAAAATAAAATTATTAATAAAAATGCCATAAATCTATCCCCTATTTTGTAGACGCTATAACTTTTGCGCAAACCAATAAATAAACGCTTATCGCTATTTTTTTTAAACAAAATAATATACAGGTCCTTCTCAAAAAATGTGCATATTGTGATAAAGTTCATTATTTTCTGTAATGTACTGATAAACATTAGACTTTCATATATTTTAGATTCATTACACACAACTGAAGTAGTTCAAGCCTTTTCTTGTTTTAATATTGATGATTTTGGCATACAGCTCATGACAACCCAAAATTCCTATCTCAAAAAATTAGCATATCATGAAAAGGTTCTCTAAACGAGCTATTAACCTAATCATCTGAATCAACTAATTAACTCTAAACACCTGCAAAAGATTCCTGAGGCTTTTAAAAACTCCCAGCCTGGTTCATTACTCAAAACCGCAATCATGGGTAAGACTGCCGACCTGACTGCTGTCCAGAAGGCCATCATTGACACCCTCAAGCAAGAGGGTAAGACACAGAAAGAAATTTCTGAACGAATAGGCTGTTCCCAGAGTTCTGTATCAAGGCACCTCAGTGGGAAGTCTGTGGGAAGGAAAAAGTGTGGCAGAAAACGCTGCACAACGAGAAGAGGTGACCAGACCCTGAAGAAGATTATGGAGAAGGACCGATTCCAGACCTTGGAGGACCTGCGGAAGCAGTGGACTGAGTCTGGAGTAGAAACATCCAGAGCCACCGTGAACAGGCATGTGCAGGAAATGGGCTACAGGTGCCGCATTCCCCAGGTCAAGCCACTTTTGAACCAGAAACAGCGGCAGAAGCGCCTGACCTGGGCTACAGAGAAGCAGCACTGGACTGTTGCTCAGTGGTCCAAAGTACTTTTTTCGGATGAAAGCAAATTTTGCATGTCATTCGGAAATAAAGGTGCCAGAGTCTGGAGGAAGACTGGGGAGAGGTAAATGCCAAAATGCCTGAAGTCCAGTGTCAAGTACCCACAGTCAGTGATGGTCTGGGGTGCCATGTCAGCTGCTGGTGTTGGTCCACTGTGTTTTATCAAGGGCAGGGTCAATGCAGCTAGCTATCAGGAGATTTTGGAGCACTTCATGCTTCCATCTGCTGAAAAGCTTTATGGAGATGAAGATTTCATTTTTCAGCACGACCTGGCACCTGCTCACAGTGCCAAAACCACTGGTAAATGGTTTACTGACCATGGTATTACTGTGCTCAATTGGCCTGCCAACTCTCCTGACCTGAACCCCATAGAGAATCTGTGGGATATTGGGAAGAGAAAGTTGAGAGACGCAAGACCCAACACTCTGGATGAGCTTAAGGCCGCTATCGAAGCATCCTGGGCCTCCATAACACCTCAGCAGTGCCACAGGCTGGTTGCCTCCATGCCACGCCGCATTGAAGCAGTCATTTCTGAAAAAGGATTCCCGACCAAGTATTGAGTGCATAACTGAACATAATTATTTGAAGGTTGACTTTTTTTGTATTAAAAACACTTTTCTTTTATTGGTCGGATGAAATATGCTAATTTTTTGAGATAGGATTTTTGGGTTGTCATGAGCTGTATGCCAAAATCATCAATATTAAAACAAGAAAAGGCTTGAACTACTTCAGTTGTGTGTAATGAATCTAAAATAGATGAAAGTCTAATGTTTATCAGTACATTACAGAAAATAATGAACTTTATCACAATATGCTAATTTTTTGAGAAGGACCTGTAGAAGAATACATATCGGCCTAAACTGAGGAAGAAATTCATTTTTTTATATAATTGTCGCTCTATTTTTTGTTTATAGCGCAAAAAATAAAAACCGCAGAGGTGATCAAATACCACCAAAAGAAAGCTCTATTTGTGGGGGGGGGGACATTGATTTTGTTTGGGAGCCACTTCGCACGACCGCGCAAGTGCCAAATCACAAAAAGTGCTCTGGTCAGGAAAGGGGTAAATTCTTCCGGGGCTGAAGTGGTTGAGCTTTGAAAAAAAAAAAAAAACGGATTGGTTTCTATACACAGTTAAACCATATTTTGCACTAGCCAGTTTTAGTAAATCAAGCCCAATAGGATTACGGAGTTCTAGGTAGCGCAATGGCAGACAGTTACACCCACAGTAATTTAGTAAAGTATTTGATAGGATTGATGGTGCAAAACTGAGTTGTCCTGTTAAGAATGCTCTGATAATCCCAACTTGCTTTTGTTAATCGTAAAGCTGTACAAATACTTCAATTATGTTACAGCTAATAATGGTCACCATATATTCTTACACTTAAAGAGGAACTGCAGTCTGCTCGCATCTTTTGTAATAAAAACATCTTTGCCATTCTGAAGCTTCCCTGCAACCACTTTGCATATTATTTTATATATACTGTGATTCTGTACTTGCCAAATATGCTGCAGAAATCTCGCTCCACTGAGTCTGGCTGCATCCATTTTAACTGTGGGCAGGGGAAGCTGCTGCCTGTTCACTTCCTGAATTTACACATAGGCACACCTTCAGCTCTGCAGCCCTGCAGCTTTCATTGGCCCTCTTATGGCTCATCCCCCTCCCATCTTGGCAAAGAGCTGTGCATGATGTCATAAGCCTAGGCTAATGACCAGACAAGAAACAGGAAGTGGGCTGTGTAAGGTATTTACTGGCATAAAAAAATGTCATTCTTGGTTTGAATGCAGATTAAATAATACACTGGGATTGATTTACTAAAACTGGAGAGTGCAAAATCTGGTGCAGCTGTACATGGTAGCCAATCAGCTCCTAACTTCAGCTTGTTCAATTAAAGGGATTGTAAACCCTCGTGGTTTTTCACTTTAATGCATTCTATGCATTAAAGTGGTACTAAAGGTTAACGTTTAAAAAAAAAAATAACAAACATGTCATACTTACCTCCACTGTGCAGTTCGTTTTGCACAGAGTGGCCCCGATCCTCCTCTTCTGGGGTCCCTCAGCGGCTCTTGCGGCTCCTCCCCACAATAGCTAACCCCCTCTGGGAAGCTCTCTCCAGAGGGGGTTACCTTGCAGGCACGCTCCCGAGTCATACATTCGGCATCCATAGACACCAAGTGCATGACTCGGCCCCGCCCCCGGCGGCCGCGTCATTGGATTTGATTGACAGCAGCGGGACCCAATGGCTGCACTGCTATCAATCTATCCAATGAAGAGCCGAGAAGCCGTGGGGAGAACGACGCGGAATCGCGCCCATGGAAGTTCGGGGCTCAGGTAAGTAAAACGGGGGCTCGGGGGGGCCGGACAGTGCAAGGTGTTTTTTCACCTTAATGCATAGGATGCACTAAGGTGAAAAAACACAAAGGTTTACAACCCCTTTAAGGTGAAAAACCTTCTGTCATGCAGCAGCCTCCCAGACCCCCTCGTTTTACTTACCTGAACCCGGTCTTTATTGCCCCAGGGATGAGCACACCAGCTCTAGCCAGTGTCTCTGGTCCTGATTGGATAGATTGATAGCAGAGCAGCCATTGGCCTCCGCTGCTGTCAATCAAATTCAATGACGTGGGCGCCGGGGGGCAGGGCCAAGTCCTGCTGTCTGTGTCAATAGACGCAGCAGCAGGACTTGGGAGCGCACCCGCATGGGTGTCCCGAAGGAGAGCACTTCTCCGACGGGGCACTCAAGGAGAGGAGGAGCCAGGAGCGCCGCTTAGGGACCCCAGAAGAGGACGATCGGGGCCACTCTGTGCAAAACCAACTGCATAGTGGAGTTAAGTATGACATTTTTGTTATTTAAAAAAAAAAAACGAAGGTTTAGTAACCCTTTAAGCTTTGAAAAAAATAAAAAATAAACCCAGAAGCTGATTGGTTTCTATGCAGAGCTGCACTAGACTTTGCACTCTCCAGTTTTAGTAAATCTCCCCCGATGTGTAACATACTGTCTAGTCAACAGCCACCCACCCAAACAATCTACTATATGCTGTATCCTGAAGTATATGATCTAGCATAGCACACTCCTTGCCGTCCCCTCACTCACCCTGACAAGCATCGCAGATTCCTGGTCCATGAGCACAGGTACTGTGGAAGTTACACCCGCAGTCCACGCTGCACTCTACTCCACTTTCTGTCACAGTTGTGCTATTAGAAGTCCATCCGAGATCACACAGACAGGTGAAAAATGGAGGCCCGCTGCAAGAGCCATGGGAGCACTCATTGTAACACCTTGTAAGCAAACAAAAAATGAAAATCACTGTCAAAGTAAAAGAGGCAAAAGTGAAAACATAAAGTATAACTAAAGCAAAACATTTTTTAAGGAGTGGAGATGGATTACACCTGATACCTCTGCCCCCATTGGGGAGATTCGCCCTCTCTAGTTGTCCTGTTTACAGTTATCATCAAAAGTAAAAGTAAAATAAAATCTCAAATTTTGGGTTGTCCCCAGGGGACATTTTCTAATGGGGACACCAGGGGGCCTCCAATGGATGGATTCCCCTAAATTGTTGGGATTTTCTCTCGCTTCCTTTTGGGCTATGGGACAGGAAGTGAAGGTAAATCTCCCCAATGGGACACAGATGGCAAGAAAAAAACTGACGGGGTTTTAACCCTCTCTTGCTCTATCCAAAATGGAAAAAAAAGTTTTGCCTAGTTCTATTTTAAGAGTACAAATAAAGTTAAAGTGATTGTACAGGAAACAAAAATGTATTTAAAAAAATAAAAATAACAACCATCTCAAAGTGTTCGAGAAATGTTCTTATCTTTGAAAATGCGTACAAAGTGTTAGGACCCTTTCACACTGGGGCGGGAGGTGCGGTGGCGGTAAAGTGCCGCTATTTTTAGCGACGCTTTACTGTCAGAATTGCAGCGGTATTCGGCCGCTAGCGTTGCGGTTTTAACTGCAGAGGCGCATTGCCGGCGGTATAGCCGCGGTGTCCCATTGATTTCAATGGGCAGGAGCGGTAAACACACCGCTCCTTCACCGCTCCAAAGATGCGGCTAGCAGGACTTTTGGAGCGGTCCTGCTAGCGCACCGCTCCAGTGTGAAAGCCCTTGGCTTTCACACTGGAGAAACAGCAGCCGCTGTTTAGGATCGGTTTGCAGCCGCTATTTTTAGCACAATAGCGCCTGCAAACCGCCCGAGTGTGAAAGGGGTCTTATACCGATGGTATTATACGCCAGCCCGGCTGGCTCGCATTATCCCTAATCATCCCTCGATTTGTTTTCGCGGTTGTAACCAGCAGGGAATAATGGCACACATCTGGTGGAATTGTCCAAAGGTGAGCAGACTGTGGATTCGGGTCTATACTTTATTTCGTACACTGTTGTTACACAAAGAAACCCTTTTGAGGCTTTTCTTTTTAAGCCTATAGATACCCCCTTTCGCGCTGAGCGGCAACTCGCTACTTTTTTGTTTACAGCGACCAAACTCACTATTGCCAGGGCATTGAAGTCCCCGATCCATCGTTTTTAAGCGGTGAAACGCCACATGGACGATATTATGGTTAATGAAGAACTGACAGCTGTGTTATTTATTTGCTTCTCGTGACAAATTTCTTAGCGTTTGGTAACCTTGGATATCATATTCTCGCCCTTCGCGTTATGACCACCAGTTGTTGGACATTTGATGCACCTGCGCCCCTGACCCCTGGGATGCGCTACTTCTTCTGTTCTCTCTCTTCTTTCCCTTTTTTCTCTCTTTCTTTTTCTCCTCCTCCTGGGTTTTTCCCCTCTGCATTACCCGTTATGCATAATGGTCCTTCTTGGCTGCTCCCTTTTTACTGTTGGACAACTTTCACCTTTTGTATACGACCATTAGATTTCTAATTTCATTATGTGTGGACTTTTATCTGTCCATTGTGTACTCAATTTTATTCTATTGTATCCTCTATTTGTGCACTATTTCGATATTCCTTAAATATGTGAGTTTTTTTGTAATTTTTTATGTTGCTATCCATCAATAAAACTTATTGTAACATAAAAATAAAAAAAATAAAACACGTTATTACTTACCTGCTCTGTGCAATGGTTTTGCACAGAGCAGCCCGATCCGCCTTTTCTCGGGTTCCACGCTGGCGCTCTGGGCCCCTCCCCCTTGCCGAGTGCCCCTATAGCAAGCCACTTGCTCTGGGGGCACTCATGCATGCTTGCTCCCGAGCTGGCTCCCTGCGTCCATAAGACACAGAGAGCATGGCTTAGCCCACGCTCCCGCCTGACTGGTCGTGATTGACAGTAGCGGGAGCCAATGGCTCCTGCTGCTGCATCTCAGCCAATTAGAAAGGAGAGGCCCGGGAGAGCCTCGAGTGTTGTGCACATCGCTGGATCGAGATCGGGTTTAGGTACGTATTAGGGGGGGGGCTGTGGGGGGAGCTGCACACTGAAGGATTTTTACCCTCACACATAGAATACATGAAGGTAAAGAACTTTCAGACTTTACAACCACTTTTATGTGCCTTAGAAGAAACATCATTGAAAGTTGAATTCCAGTCAGGTAGATTTTTGGGGCTACAATAAGCTAAAGTTTCTGCTACACAAAGCATTTAAAGAGGAAGTAAACCCTGATGGGTTTTACTTCCTCTTTATTTCCCTGCAAAGGTAAAGCATAATGGGCTACTATGTATCGCAAACCGAAGCTTGCGAAGGTTACTGCTGTCCTCACTAGCAGCGAGCATCCATCTTCATCCCTCTTCCTTCCGGGGCCGCGAACTCCAGCTCTGTGACTGGCCAGAGTCGCGTGACATCACTCCGCCGGTCACGGCATGACCTCCTTTAGAAACGGCACGATCGCCGTTCCTAAAGTGAGCCTGCGCCGACGTCTCTATTGTAAGGCTTACCTGTAGGTGCTGGAAATATCTCCTAAACCTCCACGGTTTAGGAGATATTTCCAGCACCTACAGGTAAGCCTTAAAGCGGTTGTATACCCTGTTTTTTTACTTTTACCTACAAGTAAGCCTATAATAAGGCTTACCTGTAGGTAAAAAGAATATCGCCTAAACCTGTACGGTTTAGGAGATATTCCCCTTGCAATGAGCCGCTGACTGCAGCCGTGCATGCGCAGCGGGGATTCTCGGCTAAAGCCCGGCAGCCGCCGGACCTTGCCGCCGGGCGGGAGTGACGACATCGCCGCTCCAGCCACTCACAGCTCTGAATCGGCAATACCCGGGAGACACACCGAGGCAAGATGACATCTCCCTCGGTGTGGACCAGGTAAGTTACCGATGCCTCGTTAGCTCATTATGCCTTTTGCCTTTCAGGTATGTAGAAAAAAAAAAAGCAGCAGCGGGTATACGGTTAACCGCTTTAATTTTCTGCTTAATCTGCAGTACTGTAAATGTACCTGAAACCCTTATATAGCAACGGTAGCAATTTGATGAGTATCAATTCACCAAGAACCAGTGGAATTCATGTGGCACAAGGTACCATCCAAAGAGGACCGCCATTTATTTGGAGAGTGTGACCATATCTAATGACCTATATTTTACAAACTATTCTTCCAGCCCACAAAATGTGGCGACAAAGGGGTCTGCTGGCATCATGATTTTCAAGTGTAAAAGATATTTTATTGTTGTTTATCATAAAATAAAAATAAAATGGATTTGCTTTAACCAACACAATTTGGGAGCATGCTTCCTTTATCAAATGGTGCAATATTAACACTAATAGAGCTTGTGGCGATTCCATGTGTGACAGGTAATCCTAAATAATGTACTTTGCTTTCCTATTATATATGTTATTAAAAAGTGAAATCCAAACTTATTATCGTCATATTATGACCACGTTTTCTTTAATATCTGAACTTACGTTTGATTGCAGTGAGTGACGCCATCGCCAGTATATCCACGGTCACAGTGACACTCGTAGGAGTCGGGAGTATTTCTGCAGGTGGCATATTTGTGACAGGTGGCCATCCCCAGCCTGCACTCATCCACATCTGGGCAATAAGCATAGGACCACTGAGCAGGTGCTGGTGAGAGTCCAGCGAGCGTCAGAGCCCTGTAACACGAAGCATATCCCCGAACGCCAGAGTAATCTCCAGAGAAGCACCTGAGGTAGAAAGAAGAACTTATCAGGGCAAATGATTGACTACCTGCTAACCATGCGTCATTTGGAAAGCAGAGGGATAGAAGGCTGGGAGTTTTTTTTCTTAGAAGATATGACCACACCTTTGGTGTGCAGGATAAATGCATCATGAAAAGCACCCAGGGAGAGATTTTGCATAACAAGGACCACTAGTTTTCCCAAGGGCACCGTTATTTCTTAAGCAGGGTACACACTAATTGTGAGCTCCGTCAGCTGTGGCAACCATGCAAGGTTAGTCTTCCCCGCTGCGCTGTTGTGTTCTGACCCCCCCCCCCGTGCCAGAACACTCTGATCAGCACTCTCTGCTGTTGGCTGAGAGCGCTGATCGGAAGTCGGTCGGCTGCTGGTTTTCCAGCATGCACGCCCGACAGAAGCCGGCTTCTGTCAGACAGACCAACATACACATGGGCAGAATGTCGGCCATTTTTTTTTAACCCGCAAATGTCATTCTGCCTGTGTGTATGGGGCTTTAGCTAATTGCATACAATTACCATATCATGCAAGCTAAGCAAATATCATTGTAGCCAATGGGGTTGATTTACTAAAACTGGAGAGTGCAAAAGCTGGTGCAGCTGTGCCTGGTAGCCAATCAGCTTCTAACTTCATTTGGTTCAATTGTGCTTTGGCAAAAAAAAAAACCTGGAAGCTGATTGGTTTCTATGCAGAGCTGCACCAGATTTTGCACTCTCCTGTTTTAATAAATCAACCCCATTGTGTCTTTGTTAAGTCCAGGATTCAGCTTTCATTGGAAATAATGCAGTGGCTACCAGGCAGCTAAATAAAATAAAACAAATCTTTAACAAATCTCTATAAAAATGTAATACAGATATTTATGTTAAATATGTTTTTACGGAAAAATAAAAATAAAAATTTAAATATTGAAAGTCTCCCTGGTGAAGGGAGGCAATGACAGATTTGGTAGATTCCATGCAGAATTTTTGGACTTGAGTGAAGACATTCATTGAGATACAGAATTGGATAGTTGCCCTCTTTGGACTTGGGAAGAGGTTGGAGTAAAACCCCTGGAATCATTCTTCACAGCGTATGACGTCAGCACTTATTCCAACATTGGATTCCCAGAGTGAACATAAGGGGTGCTAACTCCTTCTGCAGGGAAATATAGGAGCCAAGCAACCTAAGAATTTGAAATGGCTCCCAACGCACGGCCCAACCGGCCTACATACTACAAAACTTTCCTTGCTTGAATGTACATTTAATGTAGAAAAAGGTAGGCACAACTGAATAGATATCAACAGGGGAACTTGACCCGTTTCGCACAAAGTGCTTAAGGCCCCTTTCGCATGGGCTGTCCGCTCAGATCTGTTTGTCTGTCAGTTTTAGGGCGGACCCAATCGGACCCTCCAGTCTCCCCTATAGAGCGGCGGATGTCAGCAGTGACATGTGCGCTGATATAAGCCGCTATCTGATCTGATCCTGTCCGCAAAATCCAGACGGATGGTGGTTCTATTTTCCATCTGTCTGGAAGATCGGATAAAAATGGACAGGCGATCTATTTTCACCCAATTTTCCCATAGAGGAGACGCGGGACTGGGTCCGTCTCAACTCTGCACAGTGAGCGGAGATGGACCTGTCATCCGCCTGCTCAGCGGGGATCATTGGAGCGATCCCCCACTGAGCAAGCGGATTCCGGTCCACGGAGGCACCCATGTGAAAGGGGCATAATCCTAAAGCCCCATGCACACGATTAGATTTTCTGCAGATTTTTGTCTTCAGATTTCCCAAAACCATGTAGTGCAAGGGCCTGCCTGATTGCATACAAATTAAAACTCTTAAGGGTTGACCTCATATTATATGGTTTTGGTAAATCTGAAGACAAAAATCTGCAGAAAATCTAATAGTGTGTATGGGGCTTTAGGCCTACTGAATAAGTGAGTTGTCAGAGGCAGGACAAGTGCTGAGGAAATGCCAATGACTCTGGACCTGAAAAAGAGATTTGCAGCAAACTTATACCAGAATAGAGTCTAGTCATTGCACAAAGGTCCCTTCCAGTCTATACCTGCATGTCTAGTTCAGCACAGGCCGGATGCAGTACTATAAAAGCAGTATAATGAACACTGTACAATGACCTAAAAGGACCACTCTAGAAAGCTACAGAAGAAGAGGTGAAGCTACAGCAGTGACGTATAGCAGAGTCACAATTGAAAGGAAGACTGCAGAAGAAAAAAAGGTGCGATCAAAAAAACAGCATCCATTTTCCTAGGACACTAGCAAATAAAATAAGGCATGCTGGTAGTGAGGGGGATTATCCTGGACTAGCCTACAATTTTTTCTTTTCTTTTTACTATATTTCTAATCCTTCTACAGGTAGCAGTATAACCAGAAGGTTTTAGGTTTAAATCATTTCGGCAGAGAGAAATGGGTTTTTAGGGGTGTCGTTACATCGTTGTATAGTAGATTATAATGTGTAGTTTCTAATAATTAAAGATGATAATGTTGATTCATAACATATGATTATGCCATGACTGCCCTACGTATATGATTCTACATTATTTATTGGGTCCAAGAGGTGCTATGTATGTTTGTTTGTTTTTATAGAATTTGTTTTGTTTAATTTGGTTTAATTTATGTAAATTACTGTATATTATAGGGAGCTTCTCTCCCTATATTGCTTTATAATCAATATTGTATTTAAAAAATGTTTAATAAAAAAATTACTTGATATAAAAAAATAACAAATATGCAGAATAGCATGCACGTTATACTCACTGTGGAACTTAAGGGGTTAATCCTCTGCATTGTGTAAAAATGCTGTTTGATCCTGTATGCACAGATCCTCCCCACCCTGCACTGTCTATCTGGGGAAGGCCAGCTAACACAGGCAGGGTCTCCGACCTGCACATGCTCAGTTGTGTCTTTTATGCTGGAGAGAATATTTCCTTGTTCTCAGAGCTAGCCAGGTCACATGATATTGACATCACACATGTGGGCGTGTATACAGGCTGCAGATGGAAATCTCCTCCTACCTGAACACACAGACAGCTCTAGACAAACTCTGCAGGTTATCATGTGACCGTGGTATACAGATCAGCCAAAAGGGTATATAGTGGCAGTATTTTAATGTAAAAATAGGATTTTTATAACAGCTTACCTGTAAAATCCTTTTCTTGGAGTACACCACGGGACACAGAGCCAGTCATTACATAATGGGTTAAGGGTCACCAGCGGTGATTGGACACTGGCACAACCAATAGAATGCAGTTCCCCTCCATATAACCCCTCCCATCAGGGGAGTTCCTCAGTTTTTGTAGCAAAGCAGTAAGGTTCCCATAAGAAGGGGGGGGGACCTCTGTGTCCCGTGGTGTACTCCAAGAAAAGGATTTTACAGGTAAGCTGTTATAAAAATCCTATTTTCTTTATCGTACACCACGGGACACAGAGCCAGTCATTACATAACGGGACGTCCCAGAGCAATGCTCAATATGAAGGGTGGGAGACCCAGATCAAGCAGGCCGCTTGCGGACAAGAAGCCCTATACTGCTACCTGCAGCACACTTCGCACGAAGGCGGAATCCTCATGTCCCTTCACATCTATTTGATAGAATTTGGAAAATGTGTGGACTGAAGACCAAGTTGCAGCTTTACAGATCTGAGCCATCGAAGCCTGGTGGTGCACTGCCCATGAAGCACTTATCGCCCTGGTAGAGTGCGCCTTAACAGAAAAGGGAGGAGTCCTGTTTTTTAAACCATAAGCTTGAACAATTACTTGTCGAATCCACCTGGAAATGGTGGATCTTGATGCCGCTTGGCCTTTCTTGGGACCCTCTGGCAAAATAAACAAAACATCTGTTTTACGTATCTGAACGGTTGCCTGCAGATACACCTTTACCGCTCTCACTAGATCTAGAGAGTGCAATAACTTTTTCCCCCGCCGTCCGCGGGTTTGGAAAAAAGGAAGGCAGAACAATGTCTTGATTCAAATGAAAAGCCGACACCACCTTAGGTAGAAAGGCCGGATGGGGTCGTAGTACAATTTTGTCCTTGTGACAAATTAGATAAGGCTCTTTACAAGAAAGAGCTGCTAGTTCTGATACTCTTCTAGCAGAAGCAATAGCAATCACAAAGGCCAATTTCCTACTAAAATAATTAAAGGAATATGGCGTATAGGTTCAAAAGGTTGCTTTTGCAACACTGACAATACCAAATTCAAATCCCATGGGCACAAGGGAAACCTGACTGGCGGATTTATCCTCAGTACCCCCTGAATGAACGCCCGAACTAGGGAATGAGATGCCAATGGTCTCTGAAAGAAGACTGATAGAGCCGATATTTGACCCTTGATGGTACTGAGGGCTTATTTCATATCCACTCCTAACTGGCAAAAGGCAAGAATCCTGCTTATTTCATATTTCTGAGGATTCCATCTTCTGGATTCACACCAGGAAATGTATGCTTTCCAGACTCTATAGTAGATAAGTCTGGAGGCTGGCTTTCTAGCATTAATGGGCGTAGAAAGAACTGGACCAGAGACCCCTCGTTTCTTCAAAATGTGGGTCTCAGCAGCCAGACCGTTAAATTTAGCTTTTGTAAGGAAGGATGGAATACTGGACCCTGCGACAGCAGGTCGTGTCGCAGCAGAAGCTTCCAGGGTCTTCCTACCATCATCTTTACGATTTCGGCGTACCAAGGCCTCCTGGGCCAATTTGGGGCCCCTAGGATTACTGGTATTCCCTCCTTTTTGATCCTGCGAAGTAGTCTTTGTAAGAGAGGGATCGGGGGGAATGCATAGATCAGTGAGAACTGATTCCAGGGAATTATTAGAGCATCTGTTCCGTAGGCTAGAGGATCTCTTGTCCTGGACACAAAGTTGGCATCCACTGTAAAACATAAGGGTTTAGACAAATTCTCCCATAATTTGGCCTGTTCCTGAGGCAGATCCTTCAGCCCCTGTTTTACCTGCTGTCTGATGACCTGACACATCCCCACTGCTGCTACAGCAGGCTGGGTAACTGAGCCGGCTAAAAGAAAGGAAGATTTAAGTAAAGATTCCAACTTTTTCTCAGAAGGATCTATAAACACTTGTACATTGTCCACCGGACACAGGTTCTTATTTACACAAGAAAATAGGATTTTTATAACAGCTTACCTGTAAAATCCTTTTCTTGGAGTACATCACGGGACACAGAGCGACATAGTCATTACTAATGGGTTATATAGATACCGTCAGGTGCTGGCACTGGCAACTTCCAAAACCGGAAGTACCCTCCCCTATATAAGCCCCTCCCATCCGGGAGCACCTCAGTTTTGTAGCAAAGCAATAAGTGTCCCTAAAGAGGGGCGGGAGCTCTGTGTCCCGTGATGTACTCCAAGAAAAGGATTTTACAGGTAAGCTGTTATAAAAATCCTATTTTCTTTCTCGTACATCACGGGACACAGAGCGACATAGTCATTACTAATGGGATGTCCTAAAGCAATGCCAAATGAGGGGGGGGATACACCATATATAAGCTGAGCGCTATCAGACATGAGGATCTTTTGCGGCCTGCAACACACTGCGCCCAAAGGCGACATCCTCCTGACTTCTAACGTCCACCTGGTAGGACCTAGTAAACGTGTGTACCGAAGACCATGTTGCGGCCTTACAGATTTGAGCCAGGGAGGCCTGGTGATGCACTGCCCATGAAGTTCCAACTGCTCTCGTGGAGTGCGCTCTAACTTTGAACGGAGGCGGTCTCCTTCTCAAGCCATAAGCTTGCATAATGACCTGTCGAATCCACTTGGCTAAAGTAGATTTTGACGCTGCCTGACCCTTTCTGGGGCCTTCCGGCAGAATAAACAAAGTATCCGTTCTGCGAATCTGAGCAGTGGCTTTTAGATAAGCTTTAACTGCTCTTACTACATCCAAAGAATGCAATAACTTTTCCTCTACCGAAGTAGGTTTGGGGAAAAAAGAAAGAAGAACCACATCTTGGTTCAAATAAAACCTCGATACCACCTTAGGAAGAAAGGCTGGATGAGGACGTAACACTACTCCTGTCCTTATGGATAACCAGATATGGCTCCCTACAGTACATAGCTGCTAATTCCGACACTTTTAGCCGAACAAATGGCTACTAGAAAAATCAATTTCCTGGTGAGAAGAACCAAAGAAATATGCTGTAATGGTTCAAATGGTTGTTTCTGTAGAACCGACAGAACCAAGTTTAGATCCCATGGACATATGGGAATATTAACCGGAGGACTAATACGCATCACTCCTTGTATAAAGGCTTTGACTAGTGAATGCGAAGCCAAGGGCCTTTGAAAAAATATTGACAAGGCCGAAATCTGACCCTTGATAGTACTCAAGGCAAGCTTCCTATCTACAGCCCATTGTAGGGAGTCCAGACTCCTACCTATTACGTACTTACGTGGATGCCATTTTTTGGCTTCACACCAGGCGATGTACGCCTTCCAGATTCTATAGTAGATCTGCCTGGATACCGGCTTCCTGGCATTGATCATGGTAGATACCACAGAATTAGAGAGCCCTCTCTTTTTTAGAATGTGGGCTTCAATAGCCAGGCCGTCAAACCTAGGGCTGGTAAGGAAGGGTGGTATATCGGTCCTTGCGAAAGCAGGTCCGGACGATGTGGGAGAGTCCAAGGACTCCCCACTGACATTTTACAATCTCCACGTACCACGCTCTTCGGGGCCACGCTGGAGCCACCAGAATCACTGGTTTCTTTTCTACCCTGATTCTGCGGAGTAATCGAGGTAACCATTGTGGCGGTGTGAATGCATATATCAGCTTGAACTGATCCCAAGGGAACACTAGGGCATCCGAGCCGCAAGCTAGGGGATCCCTTGTCCGAGAGACAAACCTGTCCCCCTTTGCGTTGAATCTGGATGCTAGAAGATCTACATCCGATGTTCCCCACCGCTGACATATTGTCCAGAAAACCTTGGGGTGAAGGGACCCTTCCTCTGGGCCTAATTGCTGGCGACTTAGAAAGTCCGCCTTCCAATTCTCCACTCCTGGAATGAATACCGCAGATATGGCTGGGACATATTTTTTCTGCCCATTTCAGGATGTAATTTACTTCCCTCTGGGCTGCACGACTCCTGGTGCCCCCCTGATGATTGATATATGCCACTGCTGTGGCATTGTCTGATTGAATTCTGACAGGGGACCCTTGGAGTTTGGATGTCCATGCTACTAGGGCATACCGGGCTGCTCGTATCTCTAAGAGATTGATGGGCAGGGCCTTTTCTGCATCCGACCATCTGCCCTGGAGAGACTATTGCTCCAGTACTGCTCCCCAGCCTATAAGGCTGGCATCTGTAATGACCACCTTCCAAGAAATCGGACTGAAGGATTTCCTTTTTTCCAGATTCTGGGGAACCAACCACCAACGGAGGCTCTTGCGAACGGAAGGGGACAAGGACATTGTAAGTCTAGGGCCTGAATTTTTTTGTTCCAGGCTGACAGTATGGCCCCTTGCAAATTCCTTGAATGGAATTGACCGTAGGGTACTGCTTCGAATGATGCCACCATTTTTCCCAGCAGCCTCATATACAGGCGTATGGACGGCTGTCTTTTTTGTACCCACTAAGTGGATCAAATCTTTCAAAGACAACACCTTTCCTTGAGGCAAGAATATTTTTCTCTGGCCTGAATCCAACCTTAGCCCCAAGTATTCCAGACTTTTGACTGGTTTTTAGGGCTGACTTGTCTCGGTTGATAATCCAACCGTGAGATTCCAGATACTTGATCGTCTTGTGAACGACCACGTCTAGTTTTTTCACTGAGTGGTCTATCAGCAACAAGTCATCCAGATATGCCATTATCATTACACCTTGTGTTCTTAGATTGGCCAATAAAGGGCCAGAATTTTTGTAAACACTCGTGGTGCTGTGGCCAAACCGAAGGGTAAGGCTCTGAACTGAAAATGGCGCCCTTCTACTGCAAAGCGTAGAAATTTTTGGTGGACTGGAAAGATGGGAATGTGCAAATAAGCATCTTTGATGTCGATCGTGGCTAACCAATCCTCCCCTTGTAGGGCAGTGGCCACCGATCGGATCGACTCCATCGGAAAGACCTGATATACAGGAATTTGTATAGCCCTTTTAGAATTAATATGGGCCTCCCGTCCGCGTTTGCTTCGGGACTGTAAAGAGGTTTGAGTAAAACCCGAACCCTCATTCTTCCAGGGGAACCTCCATAATTACTCCTTGGAGCAATAGTTGTTCTAGTGCCAACAGGAGGGACTCTCTCTTCCGGGGATCCCTTGGCACGTTTGACCTCAAAAATGGGAAGGAGGAGAGTCTTTTAACTCCAAACTGTATCCCAAACCTACTGCGGAGAGCACCTATCTGTCTTGATCGTGTCCCGCCAGGTCTCTTGCGAACAACTGGAGTCCTCCCCCCACCTGACTGAGTGGGGGCTTCAATGAATTTAACTTTGGGGGAGGTTTTGTACCTCCCCTGACCCAGGGTTTCTCATTACCCTGCTACTGTCCCTGTTTTTTACCCCCGGGATTTGACCGAGGAGGCCGTCGGAACTGTTACACAGCCGATGCCCCAGGGACTGGAGAAGCAGGCCTCTTAAAGAGGGACCTCTAACTCTGTTTTTAACCGGCAAGAGCGTATTTTTACCGCTGGAAATTTTCTGGATATATTTGTCCAGGTTTTCCCTGAATAAGCGTTCACCATGAAATGGGACGCTAACCAGCCATTCTTTACAGGGAGCTTCAGCAGACCAGTTTTTGAGCCATAGGAGCCTACGCATATGTACTATAGACAGCGTAAGGCGGGAGGCCTGATGGACTGAATCCTCTATGGCGTCAACCGCAAAGCCTAAGGCTCTAGGTAGATCAGCTAAGGCAAAGCCTGCTGATCTGTCAAGTCCCTCAAGACCTGTTTCAACTGATCCTTCACTGCTTAGCAGACCCCAATAGCTGCTACTGCTGGTTGTATCACCAAGCAGATTTTCATAAGGACTCCAATCTTTTATTTATTGGGTTCTTGAACATTTGGACATTATCCACTGGACATGTCAGTGATTTATACATACAAAAGATGGCTGCGTCCACTGTAGGGACCTTCCATTTTTTTTTTTTTGATGAACTTATCCTCCATGGGATAGACCACCGGAAATCTCTTGGGGGAATAAATATTTTCTCAGGACGTTCCCAATCCTGGTAAATGAGCCCTTTCAGTAAAGGGTGAAGTGGAAAAGAACAAACAGTCTGGGGGCTTCTAGCGACCCCAACGAGGATACAGTAGTGGTTGATGGTTCCGCAAGGTGCATTTTTAAATGCTGATCGGACCATGTTAGTCAGAGACTGAACCCATAATCTTTCAGCTTGAGATGCTGAGAAAAGGTTCCCCCACTGTTGATTCCTCTATAACAGAATCAACCTCATCCTGATCCCCTTCAGGCAGGTCGATCCCTGTATGGGACTGTTGCTCTGCTAACAGGCACTCTGAAGGAGGAGACGGAGATCGGGCGTGCTTTCCCTGACAGGGAGGCAGCGATAAATGTTGACAATCTCTCTCTAATCCTCCCAGAGCTGAGGAAAAAACCTCCTCTGTTACATACACAGGAGCAGGTGACTGAGGACAGCCACAGTACCAAGTACCCCTGCGGGGTCTCTACGGTCACTTACCTCTGAACTTCAGGGGAGACTGGTGCAGCAGGAGTATGCCCAAGATCCTCCGAGCCCGATGAGACCCCCTTCGCTTCCTGGAAGATTCAGTTCCGGAGCTTCTGGACGGCATATTCCTAAGCCTAAAGCTGAGGTATTCCAGCCGTAATACACCACTTTTACTGAGAATAGTCTAGCACAATTGCTGCTATATCACAGTTGGTGTCTACTAATGTGCCTTTCTAGGGGATGCCTGTATCAACCGCTTGCTGTATGCCTTTAAATGTTGCCAGCTCTGTCTCTGTACTTCATAGCCAGCTCACTACAATATTGTGGTTTTTTTAAAACTGCTGGGACGCCCGCACATGCGCAGAAGCGCTGCGGCGCGCACAGAGCGTCATCCCCCAGGCTCCGCCCCCTTTCCCGGCTCACCTCTATATATAGAGGCGCGTGCACGCGCGCGGGCACGTGCGCCTTCGGCGCTAATTTCAAATATGGTAACAAGGGACAGGAGCCAGGGCCCCTCTTTGCCGCAGGCCGGGGATGGACAAGCACTGCAACATGGCAGAGGAAGCAGTTTCCTATAAGAGAACTCACCATCTGCCTGGACTTTGCTCTGCTGAGAAGAAGCTAGTCCACATGACAAGAAAACATTCCACAGCGGCCTCTAGTGGACAAACACAGGTACCGCAGTCTAATATATTAAATATATATATAAAAATTTTTTATTTTTTTTTTCTTGACCACCATTAAAAATTATTACATTTTTTTAGTAGTTACAGGCATGCACAGAATTTTGCGGGAATACCATTAGGTAACAGACAGAAAGACAAATTAGGCTTGGGGGTCCCCCAATAGAACCAAGTTCCTGGGGGCCCCCACTTACCTGTTCCCCGCCGCAGGACTTTGTTTGGTCCACAAAAGCCCAAACTTCACCTATCACGGCAGGCATTGTAATCAAACCTTCAGGGACCGGGTTCCCAAGGATTCCACTCCCCTGGACCTGTATAGCACCCTGCACAGAAAACATCTTGGTCGTGGGTATGACCAGAGCTCTGGATCCCAGGGTCCAGCTCTCCTAAGAGAAGCATTACAGGCAAAACCTTGCTCTTCTCTGCAAGGCCCGGGTACCGACCGTTTAGCTATGAAGCTTTTTTGGTCGGATCCGGAATAGCTTACTGAGGCCCAAAAGAACCTGTACGCAAGCTCAGTGAAAAACACATGTTTCTTCTTGGCCAACACCTTAGACACTGGCAAAAAACTGAGGTGCTCCCGGATGGGAGGGGCTTATATAGGGGAGGGTACTTCCGGTTTTGGAAGTTGCCAGTGCCAGCACCTGACGGTATCTATATAACCCATTAGTAATGACTATGTCGCTCTGTGTCCCGTGATGTACGAGAAAGAAATAGCTGCGTCTACAGAAGGCAGGCTCCATTTCTTTGAAAACTTCTCCTCCATAGGAAAAAGAATGTCAAACTTTTTTGGAGGTGAGAAACGCTTATCTGGGTGTTGCCAGTCTGCGTAAATCAGATCCTCTAGTAATGGATGAACCGGGAAAGAGCATGCACCCTGCAGGGATCTTAATGAACCCAGGGAGGAGACAGGTGATTCAGTTACCTCCGAAGAGGGTAACTTAAATGCAGAACGCACTGTTCCAGCATAACATTGCACCTGCGACTTCAGAATCTGGGATGCAGAGAAAGGCTCATCTGATATCCCTGATCTGTCCGACTCCTTATCCTCTGCCGGTGTAGCATCCTCTTCATCCTCCTCATTCTCAGATTTTTCTGAAAGGAGGTCAACCACCGAAGGAGATCTGCTTCGCTTTCTGTCCTTTTTAGAAGACTTAGCGATTAATGTGGCGATTCTCTCTTCTAGGTTATATAGGGCTTCTGACAAAGTGTCCTCAGACATACGCAGGCCCAGGCTTCACTGGGGAAGCTGCCATACCTGATAGTGGTAATGGCTCATCCTGTACAGCTGCGTACTACTGTGCTAAGTTTAGCAATCTACATAAAGTATGCAACTTTTTTTTTTTTTTTGAGAAAAAAAGTTTTTTATTGAACAATTTACATTTGGAACATAATTCTGCAAGTTACAAGGCAATACTGGAGAAATGCATAAAACAAGAAATGTGGCTTATACATATATATAGGCACAGTAGATCAAAAAACTTGTTCAGATTGAACACTGGATTCAGTGACTATCAATAAGTGGAAAACCCTATGTCCACGCTATTCATGGAATTGCACGCTAGAAGGATGTATAGTATTACGGACCATCAGTGCATGTGTCTGCGGACTCAAGCCATCGATCCCAGATTTTGTAGTACTTATCTGGACAACCTCTGTTGATGTATATGAACTTTTTGTAGGGAAGAGTGTTATTTATATCTAGTTTCCAATCGTTGAAGCTGGGGGGAGTGGGTCTCATCCACTGTCTGGCTATAATTTTTCTAGCATTAAACAATGTTTCATGCAAGAATGTTTTAGTGAATTTGTCCATCTCAGAGTCGGGGAATATCCCCAGTAAGCATTGTTTGGGGTCCAGGGTCAATGGGGATCCCATGTCATCATGGAGGAAGTCAACAATCTGCTTCCACAGACCCTGAAGGACCGGGCACGCCCAGAGTAGATGGAAGAATGTGCCCGTCGTTTGGTTACACATTGTGCACAAGGTAGAAAACTGTCGTCTAAAGCGGGCGATTCTTAGGGGGGTGAGATACGCTCGGTGCACCACGTATAACTGGGTCAGCCTGTCAGAGAGCTTGGGGGATACAGTCTTGCACGAGTCTAGGGCTTCACTCCACTCCTCATCCTCCAGTGGGCCCACCTCTCTTTCCCATCTTGGTTTAAGGCTGTAAGCTAGCGTGGTAGATGATGGGGTGAGAAGCATGACATAAAAATCAGAGATCAGCTTTCGCGGGTCCACACCCTTAACCACAGCCATAATAACATTAGGCGTAGATTGTGGCAAAGGCTGGGGAAACTGAGCTTGGGCTGCGTGACGCACCTGGAAGAATCTAAAAAGCATAGAATTGGGCAGCAGGAACTCATTTTGGAGGTCCTCAAAGTTTTTAAGTGTGCCATCGGAAATTATGTGGTGCAAATAATATATTCCATATTCGCACCATATCTCTGTGTCAGGGATCAAGAGAAACTCTGAGAGTAGTCTATTGTGCCATAAGGGGGTATAGTTGTTGTATTTAGGGGTCGTTAATGTTTTAGTGGTGATGTCCCATACGCGCCTATATTGGTATAATAGGGACCCACGGTCTCTATTGGAGTTATTCCCACTATGTCCCACTGCAATTGCAGTGAGTGGGTCAGTGGTCAGTTGTGCCCACCGTGGACAGAGGAGGGTGAGGAATCTGAGTCTGTCGGTTTTATCTATGTGGTATAGTTGAGACAGTTGGGACGCAAGGTAATAAAGATTTAAGTCAGGGAGGGCTGTTCCACCTAGGTCAGTAGGGTTCTTAAGGACTCTCCAGGCCAGCTTGTGTCTGTTGTTACCCCAAATAAATGTCTTGAGTATGGCCTCCATTGACTTGAAAAATTTCAAGGGTAAGTATACGGGTGTGTGCCAGAGTATATACAATATTTTCGGAAATAATATCATTTTAACAATGTTAATACGGCCCCACACGCCGAGCGGCAGTCTCGCCCATACCTGGGTTCTAGACTTGATGAGATCGAAAAGGGGTTCTATGTTCAGGGATATATAGTCAGCCGGTGTTCTATTCACCAATACTCCAAGATATTTGATAGTGTTCACTCGCTGGAGTGGTAACTGTGCCTGTAGCTTGGGAGAGGGGAAACTATCCATAGGCAGTATTTGAGATTTCTCCCAATTAATTTTAAGGCCAGAGAACTGACCAAAGTGTTCAATTGTATGCAACGCCTTCTGAAGCGATGTGGCAGAGTCGGCCAGGTATAGTAGCGTGTCGTCTGCGTATAAGCTAATTTTTTCAGTCAGGGAACCAAGGCAGAGACCCTGAATCTCGGGGTCCCCTCTAATGGAGATTGCAAGGGGCTCCGCCGCCAAGGCATAGAGGAGCGGAGACAGTGGGCAGCCCTGTCTAGTGCCCCTGGATAAGTCAAATGTCTGGGAGGCCCTCCCGTTGGCCACTACTTTACCCCTGGGTGCCAGATATAATAATTGAACCCACTTAATAAATTTAGGTCCAAAACCAAAGCCACGGAGGCATCCCCAAAGGTACCGCCACTCCACTGAGTCAAAGGCCTTGGCAGTATCCAAAGCCACCACCACCCGGGACCCAACATTAGTATGTGTCGCTTGTAAGTTAATATACAATTTTCTGAGGTTGAAGGAGGTGTTACGCCCCGGCATAAATCCAGCTTGGTCAGCATGGATCAGGGTTAGAATCACTTGGTTAAGGCGTAGGGCAAGTACTTTAGCCAGAATCTTTATGTCTACCTGGAGTAGCGATATTGGTCTATAAGATTCCGGGAGGCCTGGGTCCTTGCCTGGCTTAGGTATGAGGATAATTACCGCCTCGCCCATCGATGGGGGTAAGGTGAAATTGTCAAATAGATGGTTGAAGAGGGACAATAACTTGGGGGCAAGTATCTCGATGTATTGGGCGTAAAATTCTATGGGCAACCCATCTGAACCCGGGGCCTTGGATCTGGCGAAGCTCCCAATCGCTGTGGTTATTTCGTCGAGTGTAATAGGTGCGTCTAGCATAGCCATTTGGGCATCGTCTAGCTGTGGAAAGATGATTTCCGCCAGTAGATCTTCCAATTGAGAGTCAGTGGTAGAAACCTGGGACGTATATAGTTGAGAAAAGAAGTCCCTAAATTCAGAAGTGACAGCCTGGGGTTCCGTAATCTTTTCCCCATTAGGACCAGTGAGGGAAATGACAGTAGGGGGTCTATCCTCACTATGTGCCAAGTAGGCCAACAGTTTACCCGCTCTCTCCCCATGTTCATATAATTTTTGTCTGGCAAAGAAAAGTTTTTTCCTGGCCGTCTCGTGTTGTAGCTGATTAACCACCCTGGTTTGTAACCTGAGTCGGGCAGCTCCATCAGGAGAGGGGTTCGACATGTACCCCTGTTCAGAGGAGGACAGATCCCGCATTGCCCCGTCCAGTATGGCTGATGAATTAGCCTTCAGCCTGTTGATAAAGGAGGTCAGAGTCATACGTGCATGCAGTTTGAAGGCTTCCCATACTACGTCTGGGGATGCAGATCCGTCATTCTCTAAAAAGTAAGTTCTCCAACTGTTACCAAGCTCGTCATCCTCCGATAACAGGGTGAGCCAAAACGAATTCAGGCGCCACGTACGGGGCGGTTTGTCTAATGGGATGGAGAGGCTAATGAAATATGGGCTATGGTCTGAAAGTAATCTGGGGGCAAATTCAGCTTCCAGTAATCTTGGGGCAAGGGTACTAGAAATGAATATAAAATCTATACGGGACATGGTGTTATGGGTAGTTGAGAAACAGGAGTAAGCTCGAGTGAGCGGGAATTTAAAACGCCAGGTGTCAGTGAGATTAAAGGAAGAGATAAGTCGGGAGAATCTAGTGTGGGTTGGAGCTGTAGTAGATAATGGCGAGGGCGACAGTTTGTCTAATGTAGGGTTCAACGTAGCGTTAAAATCCCCCAGCCACACCGCCTGAATCGAAGGATGACGAGTCATATATAGCAAGCCCTCTGTGACTATAGTAGAATTAAATGGTGGAGGTACATAGAATGCCATCAGTAGGAAAGGTTCACCATACAATTTAACCGAAAGAAAGACATAGCGCCCCTGTGGGTCAGACTGAACATCACACAGCTCAAAATGTACCGTCTTGGCAATCAAAACTGAGACTCCGCGGGCGTGGGACGAGTGGGATGAATGATATGCCCACCCAATCCATGGCCGGCGGAGTGCCATCTGGAGCCGACCCTCAACGTGTGTCTCCACTAACACCACAATGTCGGCTCGTTGTTTTTTGAGAAATGAGAAAACTGCAGATCTCTTTACCTTGTCCCCAAGCCCACGCACATTCCAAGTGAGCAGTTTTATCGATGCCATAAGTCAAACATTAAAACATATCGTGGGACAGTAGCATTACATGAATACAAGGTTTGCCATCTATGCAGTATCAATGTTAGCATGCACTTCGTTGTATTGCAGTCCATCAAGAAAAAACGAACCTCCCCCTCCCCCCTCCCCACCCTGCATCTTCCCCAACTGATGCGGGTATGTTCCCAAAACCAAAAGAAAGTAACAACCGGTAGCAGATAAAACCAAAATATCTTGCTGTTACGTAAAAGATCTGCAGCGATCTCCTCACATGGGAGGTGTGGAAGATCCAATGCCCGCAAATAAAGAGCAACAGGCTCTTCTTGTACTGTGAACCAGAAGTACAGTGCGGGGTCGGTGGTATAGAAAGTTCTGCAGTCACATAATAAAGAGATGCGTGTTCCGGTTGCTGGGGGGCGAAAATTCGCTGTGTTAGGCATGTGGAGTGTAGGACTGATTGTGCTCCGCAATTACAGTCTCCAGGGTAGTTACATGGATCAACCAGTCAGTGGGGGCCCTAAGTATGGGAGACCCCCTCTGCAGGTTACAATTGAAAGAGGATTATAGCAGGGGAAGGCAAAAGGGGGTCCCAGGGGTAAGGAGCAATAGGGTATGCGCCGCGGGCAGTAAAGGGGAGACAAAAAAAAAGGGGGGTAACATACCAGGATTTGCAGACTCCCGCTGCGGCGTATAATGTGCTGGTGATGATGACAGGCAATCAATAGTGCTGATGAACATGCTCGGTCAGGTCACTCCGCCGCCCCTCTGGCGGGCCCCGGACGCTCCAACCAGGCAATGACTTCCTGAGGATCCTCAAAAAAGAACACACGGCCGTCCCTTTCGACTCTAAGACGAGCTGGAAATAGCATAGAGTATTTAAGATGTTGTATCCGGAGCCTCCTCTTCGCCTCCATGAAGCCTTGGCGGCGGCGCTGCACCTCGGCAGAAAAGTCGGGGAAGATAGCGATCTTGGAGTTTCCAAGGTGGATGTTACCTTTTTCCCTGGCCATGCGCAGCGCCGCATCTCTATCTTTGTAATTCAAGAATTTTGCTATAAACGTGCGGGGGGGAGCCCCCTGAGGAGGAGATCTGGCAGGCATACGATGAGCCCTCTCCACCGCCAGGGTGGGGGAGAAGGCCTCGCGGCCATAGGTGTCAACAAGGAGTTTCTCCAAGAAGGTGGTAGGATCTTTGCCCTCAGCTCCCTCGGGGAGGCCGATGAAACGGAGGTTGCACCTCCGGAGCCTATTTTCCATATCATCTTGCTTGCTTAGAATCTGATTGATTTGGAGCTGCATTCGATCGGAGCTGACTTGGAGCGGCGTAACGGTGTCCTCCACCTCTCCAATGCGGGTTTCGGCAGTCGTGACACGCTCACGAAGTTTCTGGAAGTCTTGTCGCATGAGTGAAAGGTCCACCTTGACCCCCTCTATTTGCGCCGTCAGGGACGTCCGGCAGTATGTGATCGCCTCGAGCAGTTTAGCTGTGTCGCCTCCCGTAGCGTCCTGCTCACCGCCTGCGGCACCGCCATCTCTTTCCTCCTCCTGGCGGCGGTACTGGTCCAATTTCGCCAGGGTGGCCTTTGGCGTTTTTGGCGGAGTCATGGCAGGTATCCGCTGTGATCCCTCCCCCCTCCAAAGCAGGCAGCTCAGTCTATACCGAATGGTAGGGAGCTGTAGGGCTGGTGGGCCAGGAAGAGTCACTAGTCAGCAGGCCGGGTGAAGCAAGATGGCCACCGACCAGCACTAGGCCGAAGCCGGGGCCTTTCCTGAACGCGGCGGCCGCGCAGTCAGAGGCTGATGTATCTGCCTCTGTGGGTGTGAGGGGTCCTCAGGGGGACTCGGTGGGCCCCTGCAGGCTGTTACCTGAGAGCAGGAGGGCCAGGAAGCAGCACAGGCGGCAGGTCGGGTGGAGCAAGATGGCCGCCGACTTCCAGGGCTAGGCCGAAGCCGCGGACTTTCCTAAATGCGGCACCCGCGATCGGGATCGCGGCCCTGCGGAGGCCGCCGTACGAGCGGAGGATGGTGGATTTGCGGCCACGGATGTTCAGGGTCCCCAGGGGGTCCCGCTGGGCTGGTGCAGGATGACGCTGAAGGTCAGGATGGGCTGTACAGGAGTAATGGACGGAGCTCAAATCATGCACGTCCTACTCCATGCTATGTCAGGCCACGCCCCCAAGTATGCAACTTTAAACACACAGTTTTATGCACAAAAGTGGGTGCCTGTCTCGGTAGTACTCAGCCTGTCCACATGGAGTCTTAAGTCCCTGTAATGCTGCTGTATCCCAAAAGGAGTGAGCTTGCTGGTCACTGCAGACCTTTATGCCTTTGTAAACAGGCACCGTTTTCACGTGCCTGCGCGCGCTCACGTGCATGCTCGCGACCTCCCGTCCCTCCTGCCGCCGATAAAGCGCGCCCCCGTGAGCGCGCGCGCGGCTCCTAGAGCTCAATGGCGGCAACTACGGTGCAAGGGAAGCTCCCTTATCCAGCACCCTGCCATCCTTACCGGCTTCTGCAGGTGTCTGGTCGGCCATTCGAGAGGAGGAGGGAGGTGGCCAAGCAAGACTCTGCAGCAGAGGAAACTCACAGTGTGCTTGTCCCAGGAAACAGACACTGAACAGAGCGAGGTGAGTTAACACTCAGCTCTTTACTCCCCCCAGTGGCGGCATAAGAGAAGACATCCACTTATCCTTAGGAAAGGTCCTTAAACTTAGTTTAGGACTCTAACCTCTTACCTTTATCCTCGCCGCAGGCTTTTTTCTGCTGAAAATCAGACAGATACCAATCTTCACCCATCACGGCGGGCTGTGTGTGCCAACCTTCAGGGATATGGGTTCCTATTTAAAGGATGCCTCTCTCCTGGGCCTTGTAAAAGACTCTTACCAGGACTTTAGCGAAGTAGCAAAAGTGCTGGATCTTAGAGCCCAGTCCTCCGAAGAGAGACATTACAGGCGACGCCTCACTCGTGAGGCCCGGATCCCATCCAGTTTTGGCTTACTTTAGGCGTCTTGGATGGGTCCAGAAGCATAGCTCTTTTACCCCCAGAGGGTCTCCTTGGCAGAGCTTTCCTTTAGCACATCCTATCGCGTCCAACACCTTTAGACACTGGCAAAAAAACGGAGGAACTCCCCTGATGGGAGGGGTTATATGGAGGGGAACTGCATTCTATTGGTTGTGCCAGTGTCCAATCACCGCTGGTGACCCTTAACCCATTATGTAATGACTGGCTCTGTGTCCCGTGGTGTACGATAAAGAAAAGACGATTTATAAGCTGTGGGCACTGGGTGGGCAGATGAACTATTTTCATATTATTGGGTTTAGTAACACTTTAAGCTTTGATGATAAAACCTAGAAGCTGATTGGTTTGTATGCAGAACTGCACCAGATTTAGCACTCTCCAGTTTTGGCGAATCTCCCCCAATAGATCCCTTTAGCTCTGAAGTGACCCTACATAAATATGTGCATTGACTTACCTCCCTAAGGTCGGGTTGTCAGTATTCCCGCACCAGCCGCACTCAAAGTTTTGCAAACACTCCCGGCAGGTGTTAAACCTGGAGCAATCCATACACTGGGGCACAGAGTGGACACTGCAGAGAAGAGAGACATAGGCAGGGGATTTGAGGAGAAATTTGGAGAAAGGCATTGTAAAGAGCGACATGACACTATATAGTGATTGGTACGTACCTGTCATACCAGTCCCTGCAGTCGCCATAAGGATACTTTGCCAGATAAGCAGCAAAGTAAAAGCAGCTTTCAGTAGACTGGCACCATGCACAGTGACTAGAGTTAGAAAGACATTCAGAGCATGTCCTACGCCTGAAAGAAACAGACAACTATTAAAGTCAAACCAACTATTGATAAAAACTTGGGAAAGAAAAACATCAAAATTGTAAAGTAAAATTCCTCCTTTAACCCCCAATCCTTGAGGCTGGGTTTACACCATTGCGAATTGGATGTGAGTTCTCCGCATCCAATTCGCAATAGATGGAGATTTTGACTCGGTGAGTTGGTTCACATATCTCCGCTGCGTCTCGGGCGCGAATTTTCACAGGGGTCCTGTGCGTCTTTGGGTCTGTTTCAGGTCCAAATTCAGCCCAAAATTTGGGCTGAAATTGGACCTGAAACGGTGAACCAGGACGCACCGGACCCCTGCTGGGAGCCGCATGCGGCGATGGTGTGAACCCAACCTCAGGCATATAAGCTGTAAATCCAACAGCTACTAGAGGACATAAATAACTTTTGCCAGACACAAAAGACTTGAACATGATAGAGAGGGATGTATTAAAGCAGAGCTTCACCCAAAAGGGGAAGTTCTGTTTTAAGTCCTCCTCTGCCACATTTGGCAAGTCATTTTTTTCAGGGGGGCGGGGGTCACGGATACTAGTTTTGACAGATACCCGCTACCACTTTTGCTCGGATCACCTAGGTGATTAAAGTGGTTGTAAACCCTGGAAATTGTATTTATTTTTTTAAATCACACCTGCAAGACAAAGCTATAATGAGCTAGTATGACTAGCATACTAGCTCATTATGCATCACTTACCCTAGATCGGGGCCCCGAAGCCGTCCTTGTCTCCCTCTCCAGTCGCAGCCATCGCTGCGGCGATACCCGGAAGGTTACTTCCGGGTATCGCTGCTCCAGCCAATCACAGCGCCTCTCCGGCGCTGCGATTGGCCGGAGCAGTGAAGATGTCACTCCGTGCATGGGCGCGGGAGCAGTCAAATCCGGCTAAGCCGGATTTGTGAATGGGATTAACCCTGTGAATGCGCCGTTGTCTACAGCGCGCATGCGCCGTAGACACCGATGCATGTCATCTTTTGCAAATATCTCCTAAACCGTGTAGGTTTAGGAGATATTTCTTGCACCAACAGGTAAGCCTTAATCTAGGCTTACCTGTAGGTGCAAATTGCATAAGTGGGTTTACAACCACTTTAAAGTGGAAGTTCTCCTCCCCCTCCCTGTAGTCTTCTGGGACATCCCACAGGTCCCAGAAGACTGCAGGACCATTCACAAAGCGCAGCGCGACTCATGCATGCGCAGTGGGCAGCCAGCACCCCACAGTTAGGGTGCCAGCACCAGGAACCCAAAGGCTATTGAAAAACCGGCCCAGGTGAGGACAGGTAAGTGTCCTGTTATTAAAAGTCAGCAGCTAAAGGATTTGTGGTGTGCTCATCCCCGTCGCTGGAAAGACCGGGTTCAGGTAAGTAAAAGGGGGGCTCTGGGGGGGGGGGGGGGACTGCTGCATCACAGGAGGTTTTTTACCTTAATGCATAAAATGCATTGAGGTGAAAAACCTTGAGGGTTTACAACCCCTTAATGCTACATTGCATTATGACTGCTGGACCATAAAAAAAGGGGCATGGACTAACTTTCTAAAAGTGTACTGGGAACACAGGGTTCATAAAAAAACAAATAATACTAAAGCACACAATCAGATGAGCTCACAGTTTCAGTGATAAATGGAGAGGGTGGGGTCCATCCTGGGAACACAAGAGGGTTCTATGTAGATGACATACAGATCAAGAGATCCTATAGAAGACCCCTAAAGAAGAAAGTTTCCTTCGAAAAGCGTTACCACCCCCTTCTGCTCCCTGTTCAGTGCGGTATGAGCTTGACAGTGGCAGTAAGCACTGCTCCCAGACACCTGTCACCCTGACTGGCTTTCATTGGATGCCAGTTAGGCAGACGCTGTCCCCTGTGTACACTTAAACTATCATCCAGAGGGGATCACCCACATGCCGGTCTTTGAGCGATTATTGCCACCGCTTAAAGGGGAACTTCAGTCATTTTTTTTTCAACTTTCCATCTAATAAATCTTATGCTCTTGTTGTTTTAACTTTGAATAGTAAAACATTTTTTTTCTGCCAGTAAAATAGGATTTTTATAACAGCTTACCTGTAAAATCCTTTTCTTGGAGTACATCACGGGACACAGAGCGACATAGTCATTACTAATGGGTTATATAGATACCGTCAGGTGCTGGCACTGGCAACTTCCAAAACCGGAAGTACCCTCCCCTATATAAGCCCCTCCCATCCGGGAGCACCTCAGTTTTGTAGCAAAGCAATAAGTGTCCCCAAAGAGGGGCGGGAGCTCTGTGTCCCGTGATGTACTCCAAGAAAAGGATTTTACAGGTAAGCTGTTATAAAAATCCTATTTTCTTTCTCGTACATCACGGGACACAGAGCGACATAGTCATTACTAATGGGATGTCCTAAAGCAATGCCAAATGGGGGGGGGATACACCATATATAAGCTGAGCGCTATCAGACATGAGGATCTTTTGCGGCCTGCAACACACTGCGCCCAAAGGCGACATCCTCCTGACTTCTAACGTCCACCTGGTAGGACCTAGTAAACGTGTGTACCGAAGACCATGTTGCGGCCTTACAGATTTGAGCCAGGGAGGCCTGGTGATGCACTGCCCATGAAGTTCCAACTGCTCTCGTGGAGTGCGCCCTAACTTTGAACGGAGGCGGTCTCCTTCTCAAGCCATAAGCTTGCATAATGACCTGTCGAATCCACTTGGCTAAAGTAGATTTTGACGCTGCCTGACCCTTTCTGGGGCCTTCCGGCAGAATAAACAAAGTATCCGTTCTGCGAATCTGAGCAGTGGCTTTTAGATAAGCTTTAACTGCTCTTACTACATCCAAAGAATGCAATAACTTTTCCTCTACCGAAGTAGGTTTGGGGAAAAAAGAAGGAAGAACCACATCTTGGTTCAAATGAAACCTCGATACCACCTTAGGAAGAAAGGCTGGATGAGGACGTAACACTACTCTGTCCTTATGGATAACCAGATATGGCTCCTTACAGGACATAGCTGCTAATTCCGATACTCTTTTAGCCGAACAAATGGCTACTAGAAAAATCAATTTCCTGGTGAGAAGAACCAAAGAAATATGCTGTAATGGTTCAAATGGTTGTTTCTGTAGAACCGACAGAACCAAGTTTAGATCCCATGGACATATGGGAATATTAACCGGAGGACTAATACGCATCACTCCTTGTATAAAGGCTTTGACTAGTGAATGCGAAGCCAAGGGCCTTTGAAAAAATATTGACAAGGCCGAAATCTGACCCTTGATAGTACTCAAGGCAAGCTTCCTATCTACAGCCCATTGTAGGGAGTCCAGACTCCTACCTATTACGTACTTACGTGGATGCCATTTCTTGGCTTCACACCAGGCGATGTACGCCTTCCAGATTCTATAGTAGATCTGCCTGGATACCGGCTTCCTGGCATTGATCATGGTAGATACCACAGAATTAGAGAGCCCTCTCTTTTTTAGAATGTGGGCTTCAATAGCCAGGCCGTCAAACCTAGGGCTGGTAAGGAAGGGTGGTATATCGGTCCTTGCGAAAGCAGGTCCGGACGATGTGGGAGAGTCCAAGGACTCCCCACTGACATTTTACAATCTCCACGTACCACGCTCTTCGGGGCCACGCTGGAGCCACCAGAATCACTGGTTTCTTTTCTACTCTGATTCTGCGGAGTAATCGAGGTAACCATTGTGGCGGTGTGAATGCATATATCAGCTTGAACTGATCCCAAGGGAACACTAGGGCATCCGAGCCGCAAGCTAGGGGATCCCTTGTCCGAGAGACAAACCTGTCCCCCTTTGCGTTGAATCTGGATGCTAGAAGATCTACATCCGATGTTCCCCACCGCTGACATATTGTCCAGAAAACCTCGGGGTGAAGGGACCCTTCCTCTGGGCCTAATTGCTGGCGACTTAGAAAGTCCGCCTTCCAATTCTCCACTCCTGGAATGAATACCGCAGATATGGCTGGGACATATTTTTTCTGCCCATTTCAGGATGTAATTTACTTCCCTCTGGGCTGCACGACTCCTGGTGCCCCCCTGATGATTGATATATGCCACTGCTGTGGCATTGTCTGATTGAATTCTGACAGGGGACCCTTGGAGTTTGGATGTCCATGCTACTAGGGCATACCGGGCTGCTCGTATCTCTAAGAGATTGATGGGCAGGGCCTTTTCTGCATCCGACCATCTGCCCTGGAGAGACTATTGCTCCAGTACTGCTCCCCAGCCTATAAGGCTGGCATCTGTAGTGACCACCTTCCAAGAAATCGGACTGAAGGATTTCCTTTTTTCCAGATTCTGGGGAACCAACCACCAACGGAGGCTTTTGCGAACGGAAGGGGACAAGGACATTGTAAGTCTAGGGCCTGAATTTTTTTGTTCCAGGCTGACAGTATGGCCCCTTGCAAATTCCTTGAATGGAATTGACCGTAGGGTACTGTTTCGAATGATGCCACCATTTTTCCCAGCAGCCTCATATACAGGCGTATGGACGGCTGTCTTTTTTGTACCCACTAAGTGGATCAAATCTTTCAAAGACAACACCTTTCCTCGAGGCAAGAATATTTTTCTCTGGCCTGAATCCAACCTTAGCCCCAAGTATTCCAGACTTTTGACTGGTTTTTAGGGCTGACTTGTCTCGGTTGATAATCCAACCGTGAGATTCCAGATACTTGATCGTCTTGCGAACGACCACGTCTAGTTTTTTCACTGAGTGGTCTATCAGCAACAAGTCATCCAGATATGCCATTATCATTACACCTTGTGTTCTTAGATTGGCCAATAAAGGGCCAGAATTTTTGTAAACACTCGTGGTGCTGTGGCCAAACCGAAGGGTAAGGCTCTGAACTGAAAATGGCGCCCTTCTACTGCAAAGCGTAGAAATTTTTGGTGGACTGGAAAGATGGGAATGTGCAAATAAGCATCTTTGATGTCGATCGTGGCTAACCAATCCTCCCCTTGTAGGGCAGTGGCCACCGATCGGATCGACTCCATCGGAAAGTCCTGATATACAGGAATTTGTATAGCCCTTTTAGAATTAATATGGGCCTCCCGTCCGCGTTTGCTTCGGGACTGTAAAGAGGTTTGAGTAAAACCCGAACCCTCATTCTTCCAGGGGAACCTCCATAATTACTCCTTGGAGCAATAGTTGTTCTAGTGCCAACAGGAGGGACTCTCTCTTCCGGGGATCCCTTGGCACGTTTGACCTCAAAAATGGGAAGGAGGAGAGTCTTTTAACTCCAAACTGTATCCCAAACCTACTGCGGAGAGCACCTATCTGTCTTGATCGTGTCCCGCCAGGTCTCTTGCGAACAACTGGAGTCCTCCCCCCACCCGACTGAGTGGGGCTTCAATGAATTTAACTTTGGGGGAGGTTTTGTACCTCCCCTGACCCAGGGTTTCTCATTACCCTGCTACTGTCCCTGTTTTTTACCCCCGGGATTTGACCGAGGAGGCCGTCGGAACTGTTACACAGCCGATGCCCCAGGGACTGGAGAAGCAGGCCTCTTAAAGAGGGACCTCTAACTCTGCTTTTAACCGGCAAGAGCGTATTTTTACCGCTGGAAATTTTCTGGATATATTTGTCCAGGTTTTCCCTGAATAAGCGTTCACCATGAAATGGGACGCTAACCAGCCATTCTTTACAGGGAGCTTCAGCAGACCAGTTTTTGAGCCATAGGAGCCTACGCATATGTACTATAGACAGCGTAAGGCGGGAGGCCTGATGGACTGAATCCTCTATGGCGTCAACCGCAAAGCCTAAGGCTCTAGGTAGATCAGCTAGGGCAAAGCCTGCTGATCTGTCAAGTCCCTCAAGACCTGTTTCAACTGATCCTTCACTGCTTAGCAGACCCCAATAGCTGCTACTGCTGGTTGTATCACCAAGCAGATTTTCATAAGGACTCCAATCTTTTATTTATTGGGTTCTTGAACATTTGGACATTATCCACTGGACATGTCAGTGATTTATACATACAAGAGATGGCTGCGTCCACTGTAGGGACCTTCCATTTTTTTTTTTTTTTTTTTTGATGAACTTATCCTCCATGGGATAGACCACCGGAAATCTCTTGGGGGAATAAATATTTTCTCAGGACGTTCCCAATCCTGGTAAATGAGCCCTTTCAGTAAAGGGTGAAGTGGAAAAGAACAAACAGTCTGGGGGCTTCTAGCGACCCCAACGAGGATACAGTAGTGGTTGATGGTTCCGCAAGGTGCATTTTTAAATGCTGATCGGACCATGTTAGTCAGAGACTGAACCCATAATCTTTCAGCTTGAGATGCTGAGAAAAGGTTCCCCCACTGTTGATTCCTCTATAACAGAATCAACCTCATCCTGATCCCCTTCAGGCAGGTCGATCCCTGTATGGGACTGTTGCTCTGCTAACAGGCACTCTGAAGGAGGAGATGGAGATCGGGCGTGCTTTCCCTGACAGGGAGGCAGCGATAGACAATCTCTCTCTAATCCTCCCAGAGCTGAGGAAAAAACCTCCTCTGTTACATACACAGGAGCAGGTGACTGAGGACAGCCACAGTACCAAGTACCCCTGCGGGGTCTCTACGGTCACTTACCTCTGAACTTCAGGGGAGACTGGTGCAGCAGGAGTATGCCCAAGATCCTCCGAGCCCGATGAGACCCCCTTCGCTTCCTGGAAGATTCAGTTCCGGAGCTTCTGGACGGCATATTCCTAAGCCTAAAGCTGAGGTATTCCAGCCGTAATACACCACTTTTACTGAGAATAGTCTAGCACAATTGCTGCTATATCACAGTTGGTGTCTACTAATGTGCCTTTCTAGGGGATGCCTGTATCAACCGCTTGCTGTATGCCTTTAAATGTTGCCAGCTCTGTCTCTGTACTTCATAGCCAGCTCACTACAATATTGTGGTTTTTTTAAAACTGCTGGGACGCCCGCACATGCGCAGAAGCGCTGCGGCGCGCACAGAGCGTCATCCCCCAGGCTCCGCCCCCTTTCCCGGCTCACCTCTATATATAGAGGCGCGGGCACGTGCGCCTTCGGCGCTAATTTCAAATATGGTAACAAGGGACAGGAGCCAGGGCCCCTCTTTGCCGCAGGCCGGGGGATGGACAAGCACTGCAACATGGCAGAGGAAGCAGTTTCCTATAAGAGAACTCACCATCTGCCTGGACTTTGCTCTGCTGAGAAGAAGCTAGTCCACATGACAAGAAAACATTCCACAGCGGCCTCTAGTGGACAAACACAGGTACCGCAGTCTAATATATTAAATATATATATAAAAAAAATTTTATTTTATTTTTTTGACCACCATTAAAAATTATTACATTTTTTTAGTAGTTACAGGCATGCACAGAATTTTGCGGGAATACCATTAGGTAACAGACAGAAAGACAAATTAGGCTTGGGGGTCCCCCAATAGAACCAAGTTCCTGGGGCCCCCACTTACCTGTTCCCCGCCGCAGGACTTTGTTTGGTCCACAAAAGCCCAAACTTCACCTATCACGGCAGGCATTGTAATCAAACCTTCAGGGACCGGGTTCCCAAGGATTCCACTCCCCTGGACCTGTATAGCACCCTGCACAGAAAACATCTTGGTCGTGGGTATGACCAGAGCTCTGGATCCCAGGGTCCAGCTCTCCTAAGAGAAGCATTACAGGCAGAACCTTGCTCTTCTCTGCAAGGCCCGGGTACCGACCGTTTAGCTATGAAGCTTTTTTGGTCGGATCCGGAATAGCTTACTGAGGCCCAAAAGAACCTGTACGCAAGCTCAGTGAAAAACACATGTTTCTTCTTGGCCAACACCTTAGACACTGGCAAAAAACTGAGGTGCTCCCGGATGGGAGGGGCTTATATAGGGGAGGGTACTTCCGGTTTTGGAAGTTGCCAGTGCCAGCACCTGACGGTATCTATATAACCCATTAGTAATGACTATGTCGCTCTGTGTCCCGTGATGTACGAGAAAGAAATACCTTATACAGCCCACTTCCTGTTTCCTGTCTGGTAAAAAGCCTAGGCTTATGACATCATGCACAGCTCTCTCTCTCACTCTTGTGTCAGGAAGGGAGGGAGGGGGGAGTCATAGGAGGGCCAATGAGAGCTGCAGAGCTGGAGTTGTGTCTGTGTAAACCCAGGAAGTGAACAGGCAGCAGCTTCAGCTGACCACAGTTAAATGACTGCAGCCAGACTCAGTGGAGGGAGATTTCTGCAGCATATTTGGCAAGTACAGAATCACAGTATATATAAAATAATAGGATTTTTATAACAGCTTACCTGTAAAATCCTTTTCTTGGAGTACACCACGGGACACAGAGCTAGTCATTACATAATGGGTTAAGGGTCACCAGCGGTGATTGGACACTGGCACAACCAATGGAAGACAGTTCCCCTCCATATAACCCCTCCCATCAGGGAAGTACCTCAGTTTTGTAGCAAAGCAGTAAGGTTCCCATAAGAAGGGGGGGACCTCTGTGTCCCGTGGTGTACTCCAAGAAAAGGATTTTACAGGTAAGCTGTTATAAAAATCCTATTTTCTTTATCGTACACCACGGGACACAGAGCTAGTCATTACATAATGGGACGTCCCAGAGCAATGCTCATATGAAGGGGGGGAGACACAGATCAAAACAGGCCGCTTGCGGACCAGAAGCCCTATACTGCTGCCTGCAGCACACTTCGCCCAAAGGCGGAATCCTCATGTCCTTTCACATCTATTTGATAGAATTTGGAAAATGTATGGACTGAAGACCAAGTTGCAGCTTTACAGATCTGAGCCATCGAAGCCTGGTGGTGCACTGCCCATGAAGCACTTATCGCCCTGGTAGAGTGCGCCTTAACAGGAAAAGGGGGAGTCCTGTTCTTTAAACCATAAGCTTGAACAATTACTTGTCTAATCCACCTGGAAATGGTGGATTTTGATACCGCTTGGCCCTTCTTGGGCCCATCTGGTAAAATAAACAAAACATCTGTTTTACGTATCTGAGCGGTTGCTTGCAGATACACCCTTACCGCTCTCACTAGATCTAGAGAGTGTAATAATTTTTCCCCCGCCGTCCGCGGGTTTGGAAAAAAGGAAGGCAGAACAATGTCTTGATTCAAGTGAAAAGCCGACACCACCTTAGGTAGAAAAGCCGGATGGGGTCGTAGTACGATTTTGTCCTTGTGACAAATTAGATAAGGCTCTTTACAAGAAAGAGCTGCTAGCTCTGATACTCTCCTAGCAGAAGCTATAGCAATCAGAAAGGCCAACTTCCTACTCAATATAATTAAAGGAATATGGCGAATAGGTTCAAAAGGTTGCTTTTGCAACACTGACAATACCAAATTCAAATCCCATGGACACAAGGGAGTCCTAACTGGAGGATTTATCCTCAGTACCCCCTTAATGAATGTCTGAACTAGGGAGTGAGATGCCAATGGTCTCTGAAAGAAGACTGATAGAGCCGATATTTGCCCTTTGATGGTGCTAAGGGCTAAATTCATATCCACTCCTAACTGGCAAAAAGCAAGAATCCTACTTATTTCATATTTCAGAGGATTCCAACTTCTGGATTCACACCAGGAAACGTATGCTCTCCAGACTCTCTGATAGATGAGTCTGGAGGCTGGCTTTCTAGCATTAATGAGCGTAGAAAGAGCCGGACCAGAGACCCCTCTCTTTTTCAAAATGTGGGTCTCAGCAGCCAGGCCGTCAACTTTAGCCTTTGTAAGGAAGGGTGGAATACTGGACCCTGTGACAGCAGGTCGTGTCGAAGTGGAAACTTCCAGGGCCTTCCTATCGCCATTTTTACAATCTCGGCGTACCAAGGCCTCCTGGGCCAGTTTGGGGCCACTAGGATTACTGGTATTCCCTCCTCCTTGATCCTGCGAAGCAGTCTTTGTAGAAGAGGGATCGGAGGGAATGCCTAGATCAGTGAGAACTGATTCCATGGAGTTATTAGAGCGTCTGTATTATTAGAGCGTCTGTCCCGTAGGCTAGAGGATCTCTCGTTCTGGACACAAAGTTGTCCAATTTCTTGTTGAACCTGGCAGCTAGCAGGTCTACATCTGGGTTTCCCCATCTCAGACATATGGCCTGAAAGATCTCGGGGTGAAGAGACCACTCCCTGGTAGCAGCTGCTGACGACTCAGGTAGTCTGCTTGCCAATTTTCCATCCCTGGAATGAAGATTGCAGAAAGGCAAGGTACATGCTCTTCTGCCCATGCCAGGATCCGGTTCACCTCTCTTTGGGCTGCCCGACTGCGGGTGCCTCCTTGGTGATTGATGTAAGCTACTGCAGTAGCATTGTCGGATTGAACCCGAACTGGGTAGCCCTGTAACCTGTATGTCCAGGTTTTGAGGGCTAGATATACCGCCCGGATCTCTAGCACATTGATGGGCAGGATCCCCTGAGTCTTGGCCCAGGTTCCCTGGGTAGAAGCCTCCTCGAATACTGCACCCCAGCCCGATAGGCTGGCATCCCTAGATACCACCTTCCAGGCCACTGGGAGGAAGGACTTTCCCTTCCGTAAATTCCTGGCTTCTAGCCACCAATCGAAGCTGTGGCGTACTTGTGAGGACAGGCGCATGGGTATATCCAGAGCTTGGCTCTTCCTGTTCCAGGAAGCTAAAATATTGCCTTGAAGTAGTCTCGAATGAAACTGGGCGTAAGGGACCGCCTCGAAGGAGGCTACCATCTTTCCCAATAGTCTCATGCAAAGGCGAATAGACGGCCTCTTGTTTGCTTTGACCTTGTGGATCAGGTCTTTCAGAGACTGTATCTTCGGTTCTGGCAGGTATACCCCGTTTTGGGCTGTATCTATGATCATGCCCAGGTACACTATCCTTCTTTGGGCCTGGAGAGAGGATTTTTGTAAATTTATAATCCATCCTAAATGCTCCAGGTATCCTACTGTAGTGTGTACAGCGTGACCCAATCCCTCCTTTGACTGATCTATTACTAGTAGATCGTCCAGATAGGCTGTTACCGCAATGCCCCGTGTTCTTAGGTTTGCTAACAGAGGAGCTAGCACCTTTGTGAATACTATGGGCGCGGTGGCTACACCAAACGGCAGAGCCACAAATTGAAAGTGGCGATCTTCTACCGCAAACCTTAGGAATCTTTGGTGAGCGGGGAGGATGGGTATGTGTAAATGTGCGTCCTTGATATCTATGGGCGCCATGAATTTTCCGCCCTTTAAAGTGGCGGCCACGGATCGGATCGTTTCCATTCGAAAATGGCGATCGTTCAGGAACCGATTTAGGGATTTTAGATCCAGGATGGGTCTGACATCTCCATTTGGCTTTGGAATCACAAAGAGGTTTGAGTAAAAACCTGCACCTCGCTCTTTTTGGGGTACGTCTGTAACTACCCCTTGAGCCATTAAGTGATTCAAACCTTTGAAGAAGGATTCTCTTTTTTGTGGATCCTTGGAGAGTCTTGAACCTCGGAATTGAGAAGATGGGATCTCTCGAAATTCCAGTTTGTACCCTGAGGATATTGTGGATACTACCCAATTGTCCTGGATTTCTGACCCCCAAGTTGCTCAGAACTGACAAAGCCTTCCTCCCACTCGGCCGAGCGGGGGCGCCCCTTCACTGAGAGGCTTTGGGGGCTTGCTTATTAGCTCTTGCACCCCACGGCTTCTTGTTCTTCTGAGCTTGCCCCTTGGCTTTTGTGGGCGGCTAAAACAGGCCGCCGCCACTGGTTGGAGTCAGATTTCCCGGGAGCTGGGGAGAGAGAGCGTTTAAAACAAGATCTCTTGTTTTTCTTTCTCTCAGGTAAAAGTCGTTTTACCACTTGATATCTTCTGTATATATTTTTCTAAATCTTCCCCAAATAGGCGTTCGCCATGGTACGGGAACTTGCCAACAGCTTTTTGCATGGGGTTTCCGCTGACCAATGCTTAAGCCAAAGTACTCTGCGCATCTGTACCAGCTGGAGTGTAAGGCGTGATGCCTGTATGATAGAATCTCTCATGGCATCCACTGTGAAGCATAAGGCTTTAGGCAAATTTTCCCAATTTCTAGCCTGCTCTGAAGGCAGTTCCTTCAGCCCCTGCTTTACCTGTTGGCTGATGACCTGACACATACCGACTGCTGCTACTGCAGGTTGGGTAATTGAGCCGGCCAAAAGGAAGGAGGATTTCAACTTCCTCTCAGAAGGATCTTTTAAACCCTTGTACATTATCCACCGGACATGTCAGGTTTTTATTTACACAAGAAATAGCTGCAACTACCGCAGGCAGGCTCCATTTCTTTAAAAAAAATTCCCCCATAGGATAAAGAATGTTAAACCTTTTTGGAGGTGAGAAACGCTTATCTGGATGTTGCCAGTTTGCGTATATTAGATCCTCTAGTAACGGATGAACCGGGAAGGAGCATGCACCTTGCAGGGATCTTAATGACCCTAGGGAGGAGACAGGTAATTCCGTTACCTCCGCAGAGGTTAACTTAAATGCACTGCTATAGCATTGTACCTGTGACCTTAAAATCTGGCTCCTCATCCTCTGCTGATGTAGCCTCCTCCTCCTCATCCTCCTCCCTCAGGTACTTCTGAAGGGAGGTCCAATACTGGAAGAGACCTGCTTCGCTTATTGTCCTTTTTAGAGGACTTAGCGATTAAGGTAGCAATTTTTTCCTCCAGATTATTTAGGGCAGCTGATAAAGTGTCCTCAGTGACATATACAGGCCCAGGCTTCACTGGGGAAGCCGCCATACCTGACAGAGGTAATGGCTCATCCTGAACAGGTGCATTTAGCAACACAGGAGAGAAAGGTACCGAGTCAGCACAGTTAGAACCTCCTCTCAGGCGGTGGTGCTTTCTTATCTCCTTTTGTCCGTATTACTTCCCCTGGAAGGCTTACTGTTTAGACAAAATACAAGGTACCTAAATGCATATACTACCGTGTTCAGTTTAGCAAATACATTAAGTATGCAACTTTTAACACATAACTATGCATAACATGGATGTCTTCTAGGAAGTACCCAATCCAACCACATGGAGTCTTACGTCCCTGTATAGCTGCTGTGTTTCTCTGCCAGGAACAAGAGAACTAACGAGCTTGCTTGCTGCTGCAGTGCTTCTCACACTGACAGTCTTTTAAATTTGGCGCCGTTTCTGTGCCTGCGCGCGCCACGTGCCCGCCTTCGCCCCCCCCCCCCTCCGATAAAGCGCGCTCCCGCGCGCAGCGCGCGGCCCTTAGCGCTATGGTGGTGGCCATAGTGAGAGAGGACTCTCATCAGCCCTTGTTCCCACTTACCTGCATCTGCAGGTGTCTGGTCGGCCACCGAAAGGAGGATCGGGGTGCCCCAGCAAGCTCAGCAGCGGAGGTGACGAGCAGTGTACTTCGCCGAAGCCGACACTGAACAGAGTGAGGTGAGTATATTCAGCTCTTTACTCCCCCCAGTGGTGGAAAAAAAGAAGACATCCATTTTTTGAAAAAGGTCCCAACCTAGTTATGGACCTTCTAATCTCACCTTATCCACGCCGCAGGTTTTTCTGCTGAAAGATTTCAGACAGATACCAAACTTCACCCTTCACGGTGGGCTATGTGTGCCAACCTTCAGGGATATGGGTTCCTATTTAAAGGATACCTCTCCCCTGGGCCTTGTACAAGACTCTTACCAGGACTTTATAGCGAAATAGCGAAAGTGCTGGATCTTAGAGCCCAGTCCTCCGAAGAGAGACATTACAGGCGACGCCTCATGGATGAGGCCCGGATCCCATCCAGATTCAGCTCATTTGTAGGCGTCTTGGATGGATCCGAAAGCATAGCTCTTTTACCCCCAGAGGGTCTCTTTGGTAGAGCTTTCCTTTAGCACCTCCTAACGCGTCCAACACCTTTCGACACTGGCGAAAAAACTGAGGTACTTCCCTGATGGGAGGGGTTATATGGAGGGGAACTGTCTTCCATTGGTTGTGCCAGTGTCCAATCACCGCTGGTGACCCTTAACCCATTATGTAATGACTAGCTCTGTGTCCCGTGGTGTACGATAAAGAAAATATGCAAAGTGGTTGGAGGGAAGCTGAAGAATGGCAAAGATGTTTTTATTACAAATTATGTGAGCAGACTGTAGTTCCTCTTTAAAGTGTTACTAAACCCACAACAGTATAATCAGTCTGTATATGCAGTAAAGCATGCTTGTCATACTCACTGTGGGACCTAAGGGGTTAATCATCTGCATTGTGTAAAAAGGCTGTTTGATCCTGTCTTCTCTGATCCTCCCCTTCTTTTACTGTCCCCAATCCATCTGCTGATAGAACATAGCCCTAGGAGGCACTCTGCACATGCTCAGTTTGGTGTGTATTGCTGCAAAGTTTGTTTGTTTTTTTGGAAGAATGCATGTGATCAGCACAGGGCCAATCAGCACTGTCCAAACAGACAGTTGGGGGTCATGCAACCTCATAGGAAAGTCAGAGGAGAAAACAATTTCCTCCTACAAGCTTTAACCAGTGCTTAGCTGGACACTGATAGAAGTCACAAGACTGCTATATACTGCTGATGAGAAAAGGCATTTAGCAGTTTATATTTACTAAAATAATTGCATTTCCATGTTCTGTGTACTGTGGGAGACCCAATATAGTGAATGCAGAGTCCTGGGTTTAGTAACACTTTAACCACCTCCCATCCGGCCACTGCACATAAACAGCCGGGTGGTCCTTTCCTCATTCTCGTTCAGGAACATCTCTCAGAACGAGTGCTCACAAAGCGGTCACAAGGCGCACTGCGGCTCGATCCTGTGATCATTATGATCACAGAATCCGGCTGAGCAGAGATCGGGATACGGGCGCTGTGATTGGCCCTCCCGATCACGTGACAGCTGTGTCCAATCACAGCTGTTACAATGTAAACAGAGATGCGTGTCTCTGTGACAGTTACCCCCGCCGAGCTCAGTCAAAATATATCAAGAGAAATTACTTATTTGCTACATTTTTAAACAGAAACTAAGAAAAATTCATTTTTTTTAAACTGTTGGTCTTTTTTTTTTATTTGTATCGGAAATAATAAAAACCACAGCGGGGATAACATACCACCGAAAAAAAACCTCTATTTGTGTGAAAAAAAATGATAAAAACTTCATTTGGGTACAGTGTTACATGACCGCGCAATTCTCATTCAAAGTTTGACAGCGCTGAAAGCTGAAAATTGGTCTGGGAAGGAGGGGGGTGAAAGTGCCTTGTATTGAAGTGGTTAAGACCCACTGACTGGAAAAGTGGCGTTGCGTTCATAAGGGGCGCACGGGCGCCGCCCCCTCTCTCCTGCCACCCCTCTATCACCATAAATAAATTCATGCATTGCATAAATCTATCTATGGTCGCCACTGCCACCTCCTTTTCGGGTGGCGGGCACCTGAATTACAGCGGCGGGGTATTTTTTGGAAGCACCTGATTAGAGCCATAGGCTCTAATAGGTGTCCAAAAAGGTGAACAGCGGGCACACTGGCAGCAATTGATGGGCACAGTAGCAGCAATTGATGGGCACAGTGGCTGCGTTTGATGGGCGCAGTGGCTGCGTTTGATGGGCACAGTGGCTGCGTTTGATGGGCACAGTGGCTGCGTTTGATGGGCACAGTGGCTGCGTTTGATGGGCACAGTGGCTGCGTTTGATGGGCACAGTGGCTGCAATTGATGGCTTTTTTTTTCAGTTTGTTTGCGCCCCCCAAAAATTTTAAGCACCAGCTGCCACTGGACTGGACGATATACATCTCGGGTGAAGCTGTCATAGTATGTTTTTAAAACTGTACATTTTCTAATGAGATCCTGCGCTCCTGCTTTGTGTTTTTGTAGGAACACAGGCTTGGGAGCTCACAAGCAAACAAATGGAAGTAAAGTAAGTCCTACTCCTCTAGTGGTTCTGCAACCTGATGGAACAGCAGCAGGATAACACGGTTGATATAATAGGATTTTTATAACAGCTTACCTGTAAAATCCTTTTCTTGGAGTACATCACGGGACACAGAGCGACATAGTCATTACTAATGGGTTATATAGATACCGTCAGGTGCTGGCACTGGCAACTTCCAAAACCGGAAGTACCCTCCCCTATATAAGCCCCTCCCATCCGTGAGCACCTCAGTTTTGTAGCAAAGCAATAAGTGTCCCCAAAAAGAGGGGTGGGAGCTCTGTGTCCCGTGATGTACTCCAAGAAAAGGATTTTACAGGTAAGCTGTTATAAAAATCCTATTTTCTTTCTCGTACATCACGGGACACAGAGCGACATAGTCATTACTAATGGGATGTCCTAAAGCAGGGATATGCAATTAGCGGACCTTCAGCTGTTGCAGAACTACAATTCCCATGAGGCATAGCAAGACTCTGACAGCCACAAGCATGACACCCAGAGGCAGAGGCATGATGGGACTTGTAGTTTTGCAACAGCTGGAGGTCCGCTAATTGCATATCCCTGTCCTAAAGCAATGCCCAATGAGGGGGGGGATACACCATACATAAGCTGAGCGCTATCAGACATGAGGATCTTTTGCGGCCTGCAACACACTGCGCCCAAAGGCGACATCCTCCTGACTTCTAACGTCCACCTGGTAGAACCTAGTAAACGTGTGTACTGAAGACCATGTTGCAGCCTTACAGATTTGAGCCAGGGAGGCCTGGTGATGCACTGCCCATGAAGTTCCAACTGCTCTTGTGGAGTGCGCTCTAACTTTGAACGGAGGCGGTCTCCTTCTCAAGCCATAGGCTTGCATTATGTCCTGTCGAATCCACTTGGCTAAAGTAGATTTTGACGCTGCCTGACCCTTTCTGGGGCCTTCCGGCAGAATAAACAAAGTATCCGTTCTGCGAATCTGAGCAGTGGCTTTTAGATAAGCTTTAACTGCTCTTACTACATCCAAAGAATGTAATAATTTTTCCTCTACCGAAGTAGGTTTGGGGAAAAAAGAAGGAAGAACCACATCTTGGTTCAAATGAAACCTCGATACCACCTTAGGAAGAAAGGCTGGATGAGGACGTAACACTACTCTGTCCTTATGGATAACCAGATATGGCTCCTTACAGGACATAGCTGCTAATTCCGACACTCTTTTAGCCGAACAAATGGCTACTAGAAAAATCAATTTCCTGGTGAGAAGAACCAGGGAAATATGCTGTAATGGTTCAAATGGTTGTTTCTGTAGAACCGACAGAACCAAGTTTAGATCCCATGGACATATGGGAATATTAACCGGAGGACTAATATGCATCACCCCTTGTATAAAGGCTTTGACTAGTGAATGCGAAGCCAAGGGCCTTTGAAAAAATATTGACAAGGCCGAAATCTGACCCTTGATAGTACTCAAGGCAAGCTTCCTATCTACAGCCCATTGTAGGAAGTCCAGAATCCTACCTATTACGTACTTATGTGGATGCCATTTCTTGACCTCACACCAGGCGATGTACGCCTTCCAGATTCTATAGTAGATCTGCCTGGATACCGGCTTCCTGGCATTGATCATGGTAGATACCACAGCATTAGAGAGCCTTCTCTTTTTTAGAATGTGGGCTTCAATAGCCAGGCCGTCAAACCTAGGGCTGGTAAGGAAGGGTGGTATATCGGTCCTTGCGAAAGCAGGTCCGGACGATGTGGGAGGGTCCAAGGACTCCCCACAGACATTTTTACAATCTCCGCGTACCATGCTCTTCGGGCCCACGCTGGAGCCACCAGAATCACTGGTTTCTTTTCTACCCTGATTCTGCGGAGTAATCGAGGTAACAATTGTGGCGGTGGGAATGCATATATCAGCTTGAACTGATCCCAAGGGAACACTAGGGCATCCGAGCCGCAAGCTAGGGGATCCCTTGCCCAAGAGACAAACCTGTCCACTTTTGTGTTGAATCTGGATGCTAGCAGATCTACATCCGATGTTCCCCACCGCTGACATATTGTCCGGAAAACCTCGGGATGAAGGGACCATTCCCCTGGGCATAATTGTTGGCGACTTAGAAAGTCCGCCTTCCAATTCTCCACTCCTGGAATGAATACCGCAGATATGGCTGGGACATATCTTTCTGCCCATCTCAGGATGTAATTTACTTCCCTTTGGGCTGCACGACTCCTGGTGCCCCCCTGACGATTGATATATGCCACTGCTGTGGCATTGTCTGATTGAATTCTGACAGGGGACCCTTGGAGTTTGGATGTCCATGCTACTAGGGCATACCGGGCTGCTCGTATCTCTAAGAGATTGATGGGCAGGGCCTTTTCCGCATCCGACCATCTGCCCTGGAGAGACCATTGCTCCAGTACTGCTCCCCAGCCTATAAGGCTGGCATCTGTAGTGACCACCTTCCAGGAAATCGGACTGAAGGATTTCCCTCTTTCCAGATTCTGGGGAACCAACCACCAGCGGAGGCTCTTGCGAACGGAAGGGGACAAGGACATTGGTAAGTCCAGAGCCTGAACTTTTTTGTTCCAGGCTGACAGTATGGCCCTTTGCAAATTCCTTGAATGGAATTGACCGTAGGGTACTGCTTCGAATGATGCCACCATTTTTCCCAGCAGCCTCATGCACCGGCGTATGGATGGCTGTCTTTTTGAACACACTAAGTGGATCAAATCTCTCAAAGACGACCCCTTTTCTTGAGGCAAGAAAATTTTTCTCTGGTCTGAATCCAGCCTTAGCCCCAAGTATTCCAGACTTTTGACTGGTTTTAGGGCTGACTTGTCTCGGTTGATAATCCAACCGTGATATTCCAGATACTTGATTGTCTCGTGAACAACCACTTCTAGTTTTTCCACTGAGTGGTCTATCAGCAACAAGTCGTCTAGATATGCCATTATCGTTACACCTCGTGTTCTTAGATTGGCCAATAATGGGGCCAGAATTTTTGTGAACACTCGTGGTGCTGTGGCCAGACCGAAGGGTAAGGCTCTGAACTGAAAATGGCGCCCTTCTACCGCAAAGCGTAGAAATTTTTGGTGGGCTGGAAAGATGGGAATGTGCAAATAAGCATCTTTGATGTCGATCGAGGCTAACCATTCCTCCCCTTGTAGGGCAGTGGCCACCGATCGGATCAACTCCATCCGGAAAGTCCTGATATGTAGGAATTTGTTTAGTCCTTTTAGATTTAATATGGGCCTCACGTCCCCGTTTGGCTTCGGGACTGTAAAGAGGTTTGAGTAAAACCCGAACCCCCATTCTTCCAGGGGAACCTCTATAATTACTGCTTGGAGCAATAATTGTTCTAGTGCCAACAGGAGGGATCCTCTCTTTTGGGGATCCCTTGGCACGTTTGACCTTATAAAGCGGGAAGGAGGGGAGTTTTTTAACTCCAATTTGTATCCCAGATTTACTGCGGAGAGCACCCATCTGTCTCTGATCGTGTCCCGCCAGGTCTCTGCGAACAACTGAAGTCTTCCCCCCACCCGATTGAGTGGGGGCAACCCTTCATGCATTTGACTTTGGGGGAGGTTTTGTACCTCTCCTGCTCCAGGGCTTCTTGTTACCCTGCAATTGTCCCTGATTTTTACCTCCGGGATTTGACCGAGGAGGCCGTCGGAACTGTTTCACAGCCGATGTCCTAGGGACTGGAGAAGCAGGCCTCTTAAAAGAGGGACCTCTAACTCTATTTTTAACCGGCAAAAGTGTACTTTTACCGCTGGAAATTCTCTGGATATATTTGTCCAGGTCTTCCCCAAATAAGCGTTCACCATGAAATGGGAAGCTGACCAGCAATTTTTTACAGGGAGCTTCAGCAGACCAGTTTTTGAGCCAAAGAAGCCTGCGCATATGTACTACAGACAGCGTAAGGCGGGAGGCCTGATGGATTGAATCCTTTATAGCGTCCACCGCAAAGCATAAGGCTCTAGGTAGATCAGCTAGGGCAAGAGCCTGCTGATCTGGCAAGTCCCTTAAGACCTGCTTCAACTGATCCTTCACTGCTTGGCAGACCCCAATAGCTGCCACTGCTGGTTGTGTCACCAATCCTGCTGTAGAAAAAGCAGATTTTAATAAGGACTCCAATTTTTTATCTATTGGGTCCTTGAACATTTGGACATTATCCACTGGACATGTCAGTGATTTATTCACACAAGAGATGGCTGCGTCCACTGTAGGGACCCTCCATTTTCTGATGAACTTATCCTCCATGGGATAGACCACCGGAAATCTCTTGGGGGGAGTAAATATTTTATCAGGATGCTCCCAATCCTGGTAAATGAGCCCTTCCAGTAAAGGATGGATCGGAAAGGAACAAACAGTCTGGGGAGCTTTTAGCGACCCCAACGAGGAGACAGAAGTGGATGATGGCTCCGCAAGGGGCATTTTAAATGCTGATCGGACCATATTAGTCAGGAGAATGGCTCTTCCACTGTTGATTCCTCTACAACAGAATCAACCTCATCCTGATCCCCTTCAGGCAGGTCGATCCCTGTATGGGACTGTTGCTCTGTTAACAGGCACTCTGAGGGAGGAGACGGAGATCGGGCGCTTTTTTCCTGTGACAGGGAAGCAGCGATCAATGCTGACAATCTCTCTTCCAGCCCTCCCAGAGCTGAGGAAAAAACCTCCTCTGTTACATACACAGGAGCAGGTGAACTGAGGACAGCCACAGTACCAGGTACTCCTGAGGGTGCTCTACGGTCACTAACCTCTGATTCTTCAGGGGAGACTGGTGCAGCCGAAGCATGCCCAAGATCCTCAGAGCCCGATGGAGACCCCCTATGCTTCCTGGAATTTCTAGTCCCGGAGTTTTTAGACGGCATTATTCCTAAGCCCAAAGCTGAGGTATTTCAGCCGAAATACACCACTTACTGACAATAGTCTAGCATAAATGCTGCTATAAGAAACAGTTGGTGTCTACTAATGTGCCTTTCTAGGGGATGCCTGCATCAACCGCTTGCTGTATGCCTTTTTTAAATGTTGCCAGCTCTGTCTCTGCACTCTATAGCCAGCTCACAACACAACTTTGTGGTTTTTAACATGCTGGGAGGCCCGCACATGCGCAGAAGCGCTGCGGCGCGCACAGAGCGTCATCCCCCAGGCTCCGCCCCCTTTCCCGGCTCACCTCTATATATAGAGGCGCGTGCACGCGCACGCGCGTGGCCACGTGTGCCTTCGGCGCTAATTTCGAAAATGGAAACCAGGGACAAGAGCCAGGGCCCCTCTTTGCCGCAGGCCGGGGGATGGACGAGCATTGCAACATGGCAGAGGAAGCAGTTTCCCATAAGAGAACTCACCATCTGCCTGGACTTGCTCTGATGAAAAGAAACTAGTCCACATGACAAGAAACGTTCCACAGCGGCCTCTAGTGGACAAACACAGGTACCGCAGTCTAATATATTAAATATATATATAAAATTATTTTTATTTTTTCTTGACCACTATTAAAATTATTACATTTTTTTAGTAGTTACAGGCATGCACAGATATCAGCGGGAATACCGTTAGGTAACAAACAGAAAGACAAATTAGGCCTGGGGGTCCCCCAATAGAACCAAGTTCCTGGGGGCCCCCACTTACCTGTTCCCCGCCGCAGGACTTTGTTTGGTCCACAAAAGCCCAAACTTCACCTATCACGGCAGGCATTGTAATCAAACCTTCAGGGACCGGGTTCCCAAGGATTCCACTCCCCTGGACCTGTATAGCACCCTGCACAGAAAACATCTTGGTCGTGGGTATGACCAGAGCTCTGGATCCCAGGGTCCAGCTCTCCTAAGAGAAGCATTACAGGCAAAACCTTGCTCTTCTCTGCAAGGCCCGGGTACCGACCGTTTAGCTATGAAGCTTTTTTGGTCGGATCCGGAATAGCTTACTGAGGCCCAAAAGAACCTGTACGCAAGCTCAGTGAAAAACACATGTTTATTCTTGGCCAACACCTTAGACACTGGCAAAAAACTGAGGTGCTCCCGGATGGGAGGGGCTTATATAGGGGAGGGTACTTCCGGTTTTGGAAGTTGCCAGTGCCAGCACCTGACGGTATCTATATAACCCATTAGTAATGACTATGTCGCTCTGTGTCCCGTGATGTACGAGAAAGAAAATATAAGAAGTCATTACTTTGCAAAAGAACTCACCGATTGCAGGCATGGGGGCATTCCTGGGGAGCTCTTATAGAACCGCTCACTCTTCCTCTGCGGCTGCACAGAGAGTCTCCTTTCTTGCTGCTGTGTATCTGCCATTCGCAGAACTGGTCCTGGGAGCACAACAACGATATAATTACCTTTCTATTACAGCCAAGACACTCCACCTGCTCATATATATCTCAGCACTTACACTGCTGCAGGCCTCACAGTCACGGTACTCCTCGCACAACTGGCAGTGGCTCGGCGACAGAATCAGGGGCGTGTCTTGACAGAATTTTGCCCAATCCACACCTAGTCTGTGGTGACACGTGCGGGTCTTGGAGCACCAACCGCAGCTCTGATCTGCCAGGCAGGCCAAGCAGGAAAGGTAGGTACAGTCATCAGAGCGATGAGGTTCCAGAAATAGGAAAGAGATCTCCTATACAGCAAGCAAAAAGAAGTAAAAAGTGATTCAATATAAAAAAAACTTTTGGAAATTGAGGTTTTGACTTCCTGTTCAGAGGTGTTGCTCCCACTATTATTAAAGCGGAGTTCCGCCGAAAAAATATATATTAAAAGTCAGCAGCTACAAATACTGCAGCTGCTGACTTTAAAAAAATATTAGGACACTTACCTGTCTAGGGCGCCCGCGATGTCGGCACCCAAAGCCGATCTCTCCCTCGGCTCTTGGGTGCTGCCGCCGCCATTTTCGGTAAGGGAATCAGGAAGTGAAGTCTTGCGGCTTCACTACTGCGCATGCGTGACTCGCGCTGTGCGATCCCACTGGTCCCTGCTGTCTTCTGGGACCTGTGTGTCTCCCAGAAGACAGCGGGGGGGACGGGGACGGAGTAGGCGCTGGACGTGGCGTAGGTCACCGCAGTGATCTATGCCCGGAAGTGAGAGCAAATACCGGGATTACACAGGTATCTGCTCCCTCCTCCCCCCTGAAAGGTGCCAAATGTGACACCGGAGGGGGGGAGGATTCCAAAAAGCGGAAGTTCCATTTTTAGGTGGAGCTCCGCTTTAAGTGATTCCCCCTTAAAGCGGAGTACCACCCACATCTTTGATTTTTTTTTTATTACTATTACTCTTGCATAATGCATATCAAGCCATTCTTATTCTTATCATTACCGCTGCCTTTATGACATATTTATCTTAAAAAATACCTTAGATTTTTCCTTCTTGTGGATTCCCATCTTACCTGTGGGCAGGAGAAGCCCACAAGCATATTCTTCCTGGGATACGACGCTGCAGTACTCCCACCATGCACAGCCTGTTCTCGCGCATGCGCAGTAATACCATGTAGCGGCGCTGTAAACTATACAGGTTGCCATCACAATGGGCGGCTGCGGCGGAAGTGCTTGCCCCGTTGTTATGGCAACCTAGCCCTCGGCGCTGCCCACTGACTACTGGAAAATGATGACACACCTCTCTCAGGAGCAGTAGCAAACAGAGGAGCCGAGGGAAGTGACGTCAGGAGCCGCAGTGAGGAAGGGGAAGATTAGAAGGGACCACATAGCAACAGGGATTAAAAGGTAAGTAAAAAAAAATAATTTCCAAATGTCATTTGTTATGTTATATGCTGCACAGTTATGTAAAATTATTTTTATGGGTGGAACTCCGCTTTAAATGACTGGTGTATTTTTAAAATCAGAACGTTAAATGCAGTTTAATATAATAAAGGAGAAGTATGAGTTTCCTTTTTTTTAGCTTACTCCTATTCCCTGTGAGCTACAAATACATAAAGTGCATCCTTTCTGTTAAAATCAAGGTTAATACTGGTGGGAGGGGCTACAGCCTTCTCATGCTGACAATCTTGTCAGGATCCACCCCCATTCCTTCTCCTATGACGACTCTGGGTTTGTCTGATCGCTCCTCTCCCCTTCCTCCCCTCACAGCACACAGCTCTGATCGAATTCTACAGACACACTATATCTGCACACTGTGTATCTGGATGATATGCTGCACAGCTGTTTTTAATATGGGAACTTCACAGTTCAGAACTGCAGCATAGCATGCGGCCTACACAGTGTGTAGCTAGAGGCTGCCTGTAAGAGAATCCACCTGAACTGTGTGCCAAGTGAGGAGATGTACTGCCCGTGCCAAGGCTGTGTGCATTAAGGGGTTGTGAGAAGGAGCTCAATGGGCACAGCATCCATGGAGGATGGAGGTAAAGCCCTCCCCAACACCTCCCCCTAGATCCAGTCATGTCTATGCCAGGTATGTATTTTTCCACTTTTTTTTGCAGAGAAACAGAACAGTGCCTGAACTGCTCAGGTGTGTGCATGCTCACTAAGCACCACCACATCTCCTGGTGGAGGACGGACAAAAAGAGGGGGTGGATTTTTAAAGTTGTTACCGCCCCCTCCAAACTTTCAAACAGCAAATGAATCGTTACTGGGACCTACATGACAGACAAAGTATCTCTGCTGGAAAAACAAAAGCAGGGAGGAATGAAATAAGGGCCGGTTCACACTGGTGCGCTGTGCTCGATCGCATGTGATTCACACCGCACTGCAGTGCAAATCACATGCGATGTCCGTGCAGTGCGATTTCAGCCATACAGTTAGTATGGCTGATATCGCACCGCATTCGAACCAAACACGCACAGGACCCTTTTTTTGGTCCGCATCAGAATCAGATCGCATGGGTGTTCACACCTATGCGATCCGATTCATGTCCGAACTGTCAGTTTGCTGTGCGATATGCAAGCTGAAATGGGGGTGTCGTTAACATTGTATGATACTCCACAGCAGTTCGCAAATGGCAGTGTGAACTGCCGTGCGAGTCGGGTGCTATGCGGAAATCCGCAGTGGATTTGCAGGGTTCCCGCATTGCACCAGTGTGAACCGGCCCTAACAGCTGGTTCATGATTATGGTAATATTTGGTAATTAGACTATCCCATGCTTAAAATAAAGCAGGAGAACACAACAGAGTTAACCTGACACTCTCTATTGCTGCCTGACGGATGTAGTAATGATAGATGTACATGATGGGTGAAGGTAAGATCATTCTTAGATCTGACCATGCATATCTATCAGCTGGTTCATACTGATGCGGTGCAGGAAATGCAGCGATTCCTGTGCATTTCCCACACCGCATAGCAATCGCACTGTGTTTATGCAATCTGTTGCAGGTGGCAATTAAGTTATCGACACCCTAAAAGCAGGCCGCAAAACGCAGTGCATTTTACTGTAAAGGATTGCATGAATGTAAACATCCATGCGATCCAGTTCCAGTGCGAACGAAGAAAAGCAGCCCACACTTTAAAGCGGAGTTCCACCAATTTTTTTTTTTAAAGTCAGCAGCTGTTGACCTTTAAAATAAGGACACTTACCTGTCCTGGGTGCCCGCGATGTCGGTGCCCGAAGCCGATCTCTCCCTCGGCTCTCGGGTGGAGGCGCCACCATCTTCTGTAAGTGAATCAGGAAGTGAAGCCTTGCCGGCTTCACAGCTTGGTTCCCTACTGCGCATGCGCAACTCGCGCTATCCCACTGGTCCCTGCTGTCTTCTGGGACCTGTGTGTCTCCCAGAAGACAGAGGGGGGCCGAAGGAGGCACCGGACGTGGCGTAGATACCCGCGGGTGGCTCGGCTATCTATGCCCGGAAGTGGGAGAAAAATACCTGCATTACACAGGTATCTGCTCCCTCCTTCCCCCTGAAAGATGCCAAATGTGACACCGGAGGGAGAGGGGGGAGGCTTCCGAAAAGCGGAAGTTCAATTTTTGGGTGGAACTCCGCTTTAAAAGTTGACCTTTGGAACATGTTACACCTGTATTTGATTTTCTGTCGGACGAGTGTTTGATTGGGGGGGGGGGGGGGCCCTGTGAGGACACAACAGCTCAGCAGGGGAGATCACAGTACTAACATTGGATTGTTAGTACAGCGGCTCTGACCTAAGCTGTCAGTTTTTTTTTTTTATTCAACCAAAACCTGATAAGTGTGTACTAGGCTTTAGCTACTTAGTTTCTTATGAAGAGAAAAGAACATCAGCTTACACTTCCACCATGGACCCCTGTACGGTCCCACGTCAAGCTCAGTTCACTCGTGTGTCCATTTCCTGTATTATTGAGATAACCTTCAATCTGCACTGCATAGCGGCTTCCCCGTTCTGCATTAGGAAACAGCCGCTCTCCACTGTTTCTCTGCAGAGCTCGCCTCTCCTTATCCTGGTGTACTGACCAGCGGCCCACTTCCTCCTGAGGAAAGAAGGTGAAACATGGCAACCATTTCAACTAGCAAAGGTATGGCAGAGTCATAGAAGGAGTAAAAAAAAAAAATTAAGTAAAGACATTAACTCAAAACAGATGTTTCAGTTACAAGAGAAGTCTCGCAGTCTAAGTCATCAATTGACTTTGTATATCTCTTGGCGACTTTTTTGCAAAAGCAAGGAGACCTCCATACTATAAATTCAGGCTCTGCACCTCCCACCTAACTCTGCTGTCTCACTCCTCCTATTGTTTTCTCAATGTCAGATACAACTGGGAAAGCGAGACCTAATTGTAATAGATCTCACCACCAATGCCTGATAGAGAATCTGGTGATACACCTTTTCCATCCACTTAAGGTGTTACTAAACCCATATCAATAAAATCAGTCTGTATATGCAATAAAAGCATGCTTGTTATACTCAATGTGAAACCTAAGGGGTTAATCCTCTACATTGTGTATGAAGGCTGTTTGATCCTGTCTTCTCTGATCCTCTCCTTCTTCCACTGTCTCCAATATACAATATCTCCTGATATTTACAGAGCTAGGGGGACAAGCTGCACATGCTCAGTTTGGTGTGTATTGATAGAACGTTTTTTTTTTCTTGGAAGGATACATGTGATCAGCACAGGGCCAATCAGCACTGTTCAGACAGAGGGTCAGGGGTCCTGCATTCTCATAGGACAATCGTAGGAGAATGAAAACTCCACGATTCTCTTTAACCAGACAATGATAAAAGTCAAAAGACTGCTATATACTGCTGACGAGAAAATGTATTTAGCAGTTTATATTTACTAAAATAATTGCATTTTCATGTTCTGTGTACTGTGGGAGACCAGATATAGTGAATGCAGAGTCCTGGGTTTAGTAACACTTTAACACTAAGACCCCTTTCACACTGGATCGGTTTTCAGGCGATTTAGCGCTGGAAAAAGCTTCTGCTAAGTGCCTGAAAACCGCCTCCCATTCATTCCAGTGTGACTTTTCACACTCAGGCGGTGCGCTTGCAGGACGTTAGGAAAAGTCCTGCAAGCAGCATCTTTGGGGCAGGTTGGGAGCGCTGTATTTAGCACTCCCAAAATGGCCCTGCCCATTGGAATGAATGAGCCTGAAAAGCACTTTGAAAGCACAGAAAAGCTGGAGTTTTTAACCCCTTTTTTGGGGTTAAAAGCACCCGCTAGCGGCCAAAAGTGTCGCTAAACCGCCGCAAAACAGAGCGGCTCTTTACTGTGAATGTTGCCGCGGCCCCAGTGTGAAAGGGGTCTAAAATATCAGTTTCGGATGGACTAATTCATTATTGAATGCGCAAATGAACAGCATTTACCATTAAGAAGAAAAAAATGCAGAAAAAGATGCAGAAATTCCTGACCGCCCACGGGCTTTCACACTGAGACTGCAGGGGGGCCATTTTTCAGGCGCTATTTTTAGCCCAAAAGCGCCTGAAAACGCCCCAGTGTGAAAGGGGTGTAAGGTTAGTCGTGTACCCCAAGGGTCAGTATTGGTGCCATTACTGTGTCTGCAGATTGCACTAGGCTAAGTAGTGAAAAGAAGTCTCTAGAAGATGTCTCTGACTTACAATATAAACAGGATGGTTTAATGTTGATAAATGTAAAGTTATACACTTAGGATGGATGGATGGTTGTTGGATAAAATGTTTTATGCAATCTAGAAGTAAATGCAATCTGGTTGAGTCAATGATGGAGAAGGATCTGGTTGATCATAAACAAAATATGCAGTTCACAAAAAAGATGTTGCAAAACTGAGGTGGGGGCTTGGGGATTTGAGAACTGTGACCATGTTTCATGTTACACCCTAAATTTAGATGTAAGGTGAAATATAGTGGATCATGCCTTTAAAGTGGATGCTTAGTTAAAGTGGTTGTATACCCTGTTTTTTTACTTTTACCTACAGGTAAGCCTATAATAAGGAAAAAAGGTAAAAGGTAAAAAGAATATCTCCTAAACCTGTACGGTTTAGGAGATATTCCCCTTGCAATGAGCCACTGACTGCAGCGGTGCATGCGCAGCGGGGATTCACGGCTAAAGCCCGGCAGCCGCCGGACCTTGCCGGCGCGGGAGTGACGACATCGCCGCTCCAGCCACTCACAGCGCTGGAGCGGCGATGCCCAGGAGACACGCCGAGGCAAGATGACATCTCCCTCGGTGTGGACCAGGTAAGTTACCGACGCCTCGTTCTAAGGTAAGTATTTCATAATGAGCTAGTATGCGGTGCATACTAGCTCATTATGCCTTTTGCCTTTCAGGTATGTAAAAAAAAAAAAAGCAGCAGCGGGTATACAACCACTTTAAACCTAACTATTGCTAAACCTACTCTCTGCCTAATTATAATCCTAATCTATCTAGCTCTGTGAAGAAAAAAATCACTTTACTTACCTATTCTGCAGCCGCTCCGGTCTGCTCTCCAGTGGCACCCTCCTTGTGCAGGAGAGAACCGACAACGGCTGTGAAATGCCTGGCAGGTGGCGTCACCCATAGAGTTACTATGGGGCTCCCGTTGTCGGCTGACTCTCCTGCACACACCTACAAAATGAAGCCGACGCTGACAGCTCATCGTGAGACCGGACCGGAGCGGCTGCAGAATAGGTAAGTATAGTGATTTTTTTCTTTACAAGGTTAGATAGATTAGGCTTAAAATGTGGCAGAGAGTAGGTTAAGTGTTAGACTTTAACCTCTATATACCGTATTTTCCGGCATATAAGACGACCTTTTACACTGGAATTACACAACCAAAAACCAGGGGTCGTCTTATACGCCGGGTGAAGCAGCTGCCCAATGGAAATCAGCCCGCTGGGTGCTCTGTAAAGCTGTATGTAGTCCAGTATATGCGCCACTCAGCCAATCCCGGTGGGCAATGCACTCTGTTGATGACTAGAGCCTGCTAAGCCTGCTCGGAGATGAGTAACAACCTCTGACAATCCGAGCAGGCTACATTATGTAGCCTGCTCGGATTGGCAGAGGTTGTTACTCCAATCCGAGCAGGCTTAGCAGGCTCTGTAGTCATCAACAGAGTGCATTGCCCGCCGGGATTGGCTGAGCGGCGCATATACTGAATTACATACAGCTTTACAGAGCACCCGGTGGGCTGCGGCCTCTTCATTTTTGAACGGTATTACCACACAAGGGGGTCGTCTTATACGGTGAGTAGAGCACAAAACCACAGTTTTAAACTGAATATTAGGGGGTCGTCTTATGTGCCCAGCCGCCTTATATGCCAGCAAATACGGTATATATATATATATATATATATATATATATATATATAGTTACATTTACATAGTTAGTCAGGTTGAAAAAAACCATCTAGTTCAACCAAAAAAAAAAAAAAAAAAATACAATCTCATATACACAAACCTTCACCCACAGTTGATCCAGAGGAAGGCAAAAAACCCCAGTAAAGCATGATCCAATTTTCTACAGCAAAAAATTCCTTCCTGATCCCCCGAGAGGATTTTCTCTGGATCAACTTTACCTATAAATGTCAGTACCCAGTTATATTATGTACATTTAGGAAAGTATCCAGACCTTTCTACTGAGTTGGCCAGAACCACCTCTGGAGGGAGTCTATTCCACATTTTCACAGCTCTTACTGTGAAGAAACTTTTCCATATTTGGAGATGAAATATTTTTTCCTCTAGACATAAAGAGTGCCCCCCTTGTCCTCTGTGATGACCTGAAAGTGAATAACTGAACACCAAGTTCACTATATGGACCACATATATATTTGTACATGTTGATTATATCACTCCTTAATCTCCTCTTCTCAAGAGTGAATAAATTCAGTTCCTCTAATCTCTCCTCATAGCTGAGCTCCTCCATGCCTCTTATCAGTTTGGTTGCCCTTCTCTGCACTTTCCCCGATATCCTTTTTGAGAACTGGTGCCCAAAACGGAACTGCATATTCCAGATGAGGTATGCGAAAATACTTCTTTACAGTAAAAGCTCTAAAATTGTGGAATAGACTTCCATAGGATCTAGTTCTAGCCAACTAAGTAGATTGCTAAAAAAAATAAGGCTGGATGTGTTTCTAAATGCACAACATAAGACTAACTATAAAAAATAATAAGACATAACACTGTAGACTTAATCCAGAGAGTATCTGATTTCCTTTGAGGATCAAGAAGTCGTTGTATTCCCTTTGATTAAACTTGATGGACATATGTCTTTTTTTCAACCTGAGCAATCTGATTGGCTGCTAAGGGCACTATTGCACCTCACTGATACTTATATTGGTTTATTGTGACTAGCACTTACCAGTATCTGTGTGCTTCCAGGGTACCGCCCGAGGCGGGCCACAACATAGAAGCGCTGAATGCGAGCCCAGATGGAGACGCGCTCAGGGGAGGAGCCTGTGCTCAGCATGGGGTATATGAATCCTTTATACACCAGTGAAACATCCATCTCTGTGCTGGGACTTAATGTAATGGTTGTGCTGCGCACAATTGACACCTGCAAAAAGTAAAACAGGCTTTTAACTGGATGAAACTTGACTTGACTTAAAGCAGCAAGCATTATCTAAACTATACATTCCACACGGCAGCTCAAAGTGGCCAAGGAAAAGCCATTGGATGGCCACTGACAATGTGACTTCTACGCATGCACACGGGACTTACATCATCTGCAGCACCTTGATCTATCCTTGGCATGTTAAGAATGAGTCGGGATGTACATTCCACAGTGCACAGGAAAAAGAAAAACTCCAAGGAGTACAAGGCAAAGTTTATTTTTATTGACGAAAAAGACTTTGTATGTCTCTCCTGCCAAAAAACTCTAGCTCTTTTCTATTTTTAATTTATTAGCTTACATCCACACTGCTTCTCTTCTCTATACAAATAAATGCTATGACAAAAGAATCTCAAAAGCACATGAAAATCTCTTCATTTGACTTGCTTCTGAATTTGATGCCTCCATACATGCATTCTAAAAGTCTAAACAGAACGTTAGATCCTTAAAGTGATATTAAAGGCTTTCCTTTTAAAAAATAAATAAAAATTAGTAGTTTTGCACAGAGAAGCCCCAATCCTCCTCTTCTCGGGTCCCCCACCAACGCTCCTGGCCCCTCCCTCCTGCCAGGTGCCCCTATTGCAAGTTTTTATGAGCCACGGCTCTGCGTGTTCATTCACACACAGAGCCACAGCTTGGCCCCGCCCCCTCTTTCTCCTCATGAGCTAACTGGCTATGACTGACAGCAGCAGGGGCCAATGGATCCCGCTGATGTCTCAGCCAATGAGGAGGGAGATTGCCCGAAGAGCCGATGCTCTTGTGCACATTGCTGGAGGAAGATTGGGCTCCAGTAAGTATTAGAGGGGGCTGGGGCTGCTGCACAGAGGTGGCTTTTTACCTTCATGCATAGAGGTAAAAAACCTTACACACGACCGTTTTTAATGTCATTGAAAAAAACAACGTTTTTCTCGACGTGATTCTTCTCAAACCTGCCTTGCCTACACACGATCGTGAAAAAAAATTCTCGAGAAAAGCGTGGTGACGTACAACACGTACAACGGCACTATAAAGGGGAAGTTCCATTCGGATGGCGCCACCCTTTGGGCTGCTTTTGCTGATCCTTGTGTTAATAAAGTTTGGTGAGAGACGATTCGCACTTTTCAGCCTCGTGCTCCTCAGTCTGTTACAGCGTGACGAATGTGCTATCTCCATTCTGAACGCTAGTTTTACCAGAACGAGCGCTCCCGTCTCATAACTTGCTTCTGAGCATGCACGTTTTTTTCCCATCATTAAATCGTACACACGGCCTTTTTTCACGATGAGAAAAACGATGAGAAAAAATAGAGCATGTTCTAAATTTTTAATGCCCATTTTTCACGTCGAGAAAAATGCTCTGGAGCCCACACACAATCGCTTGTAATGACCAATTTTAAAAATGGCATTTTTCTCGTCATGAAAAACGGTCGTGTGTACGCGGCATAAGTCTTTACAACCACTTCGCATCCAGGTTAATTCTGGCATTTCTCTCTTATATGTCATTATTTTGATATAAAAAAAAACTCAGGACCCCCAAACATTTTATATATATATATATATATATATATATATATATATATATATTTTAGCAAAGACCCTAGAGAATAAAATGGCATTCGTTGCAATTTTTTATGTCACAGGGTAATTGCGCAGTAATTTTTCAAACGCATTTTTTTGGGGGGAAAAATACACTTTAATGAATTTTAATGCATAAATAACCCATTTTTTTGTAAATTATAAAAAAAAGGATGTTACACCAAGTAAATAGATACCAAACATGCCACGCTTTGGAATTGCGCACATTCGTGGATTGGCACAAATCTACGGTACTTAAAAATCTCCATAGGCGACACTTAATTTTTTTTTTACAGGTTAGCAGTTTAGAGTTACAGAGGGAGTCTAGTGCTAGAATTATTAACTCTACTGTTCAAAGCGATACCTCACATGTGTGGTCTGAACGTCGTTTACACCTGCGGGCGAGACCTACGTATGCATTTGCTGTTGCGTGCGAGCACGAGGGGACAGGGGTGCTTTCAAAAAAATGTTTATTATTATTATTATTTATTTTATTTTAATTTTTTTTACACCGTCTCTTTCATTTTTTTTTTATTACTTTTATTACTATTAGAAGAAATGTAAACATCCCTTGTAATATGAATAAGGCATGACAGATCAATAAGACCCCAGATATCTCCTCTACCCTGGAAAGCATGAGATAAAAAAAACAAAAAACATCGGTCTCTGCTTTCCAGGGTAAAAAACCGGCAGTGTTTACATCCACCAGCACTGGAAGTGACGTCGCTTCCGGCCTCCCAGGAGCATAGAGATGGCCGGGGACCAATCCGCAATTCCACAATTTTAAATGCAGATTATACATTTTTTCCTGTACGCACCAAAATTCACCACACATCATAGAGCTTATGAGATTATTGTTGTTACCCGGTCAGGCTGAGACTCGTTGCGTGGCTGCTGATAGGTGATTAGGTGGAGTCCAGGCAAGAAGTTGTTGACTCGGCAATCATCCAGAGAAGTGATGAAGGTGTTATGGGTGCCCCACCAACCATATGTGCCTGAAATCTGACCTACACGACAGTTTGAACGTTCTGATGAAAAAGTAAAAAAAAAAGTTACAAACAATTCTAAAACAGACAGCAACACAGAAAATCCCACACAAGAAAAGAGAGTACCTGAAACTGGCATACAGGTTTCATTCTGGACACACCAGCCAAAGGAGCGTGGGACATGGGAGAAGGTGGTCAGGTTGGAGCTGAATGCCAGACATGATTGACAATCAGAGAGGAGTCTCGCGAGACCTAGGCAGCTCTTGTCTGGGCACTGCCAAAAAAACAAACACAGATCAGGGCAAAGATAAATACAGTAAGGTTCATATAACCACTACACTTGCATCAAGATGTAAGCCAAGATCCAATCCAGGATTCCTTCATTCCACACTGGCCTCTATTGATTGATGCAACTGAAACATTCAATTGATTATAGCCTCGTACACACGAACGAGTTTCTCGGCAAGAAAACTGTTCTTGCCGAGAAAATCGTTCGTGCGTATGGTTTCTCGTCGAGAAAACTGACCAGAATGTCGACGAGAAAAATAGAGAACCAGCTCTCTATTTTCTCGTCGAGATTCTCGTCGGCATGTTTCTCGACGAGAAAAGTGTGTGTGTGTACACTTACCTGTCGCCGTGGAAACCCGCGCATGCTCGAATTGACTTTGACGCATGCGCGGTAGCTTCCTAGGCATAGGTAGGGTGTAGCAAGATGGCGGCGACGGCATCGAATGTGACGAGTGCATGCTCGTTGTAGTCGATGACGTCACCGCGTTCGCTCCATTCAAAGAACCGTGGGTTCTTTGAATGGAGCGTGTGTACACTCGGCCGGGACAAGTTTCTTGTCCAAGAATCTCTTCAAGAAAAACGACGTGTTTTTTCCTGACGAGATTCTCGGCCGTGTGTACAGGGCCTGACACTCACTTAACTAAGTTGGGATGAAAGAGGACAAATGGCACCATCAAATTAAAAAATAAACTCAATACTCTACACTATTTAAAACTTACACTGAAGCCTCGTACACACGGCCGGTTTTCTCGGCAAGATAGCTGCTGGGAGAGCTTGTTGCCGAGAAAACCGTTCGTGTGTATGGTTTCTCGTTGGGAAAACTGCCGGGAATCTCAACGAGAAAAATAGAGAACCTGCTCTCTATTTTCCTCATCGGGATTCTCGACAGTGTTTTCTGCCGAGAAAACCGTGTATGTGTACGAGGCTTTTATGCTTACCTGTCCCCAGGTAAGCCCGCGCATGCTCGATGAGACTTCGACGCATGCACGGTAGCCTACAAGGGTAGTGTAGGGTGTAGCAAGATGGCGGTGACGGCATCGAATGTGACGAGCGCATGCTCGTCGTAGTTGATTACATCATCGCGTTCTTGCCATTCAAAAGAACGGCGGTTCTTTTGAATGGCTGTGTGTACACTCGGCGAGCAAGGCAAGCTTGCCGGGAATCTCATTGGGAAAACCAAAGTTTTTTTCTACAATGAGATTCCCGCCTGTGTGTACGAGGCTTTAGGCCTCGTTCACACCATGGTGCAAAGACAGTTTTTCTGCACGTGTTCTGCAAGGGCACAAAAAAAAAAAAAAAAAAAATACAAAACAATGGCTTTCTTTGTACCCTGTTCACACAACACTGTGCATTTTTTCTGCGCAGGAATCTGCAACGTGTATGCAGTTTTCTGCACGGGAAAAGAACTGACATGACATCAACATTGGTGTGAATAGGGCACATAACTCACACACATGAAAACTTATGTCAACATGCATAAAAACTGATGTAAACTGATGTCTCTGCAAGTGAAATATGCACAGTTTTCCCATCAGTTCTCACGCACTTATGGTGTGAACGAGCAATTAAAAGTGGAAATAAACTCTCCTATCGTTTTCAGCCAAGGAAGCTGCCATCTTGGCATCTTGTTTAATTTTCAACTGCACATGTGATGAGTTATGACACCAGCCATTGGATGGATTGACAGTTTGAGAGCACAACCAATGTGACAGTTAGAGCCCTTTCACACTGGGGCATTGGGGGCGTTATTTTTAGCGGCGCTTTACCGTCGTTTTAGCGGTGCATTTCAGCCGCTAGAGGGGCACTTTTAACCCCCGCTAGCAGCCGAACAAGGTTTAAAAGTGCCGCTGCAGCGGTGCTTTGCCGGCTCTGCCCATGGATTTCAATGGGCAGGGGCGCTTTAAGAGCGGTGTAGACACCGCTCCTAAAGCTGTGTTAAAGAATGATGACGTTAGACGTAACTGATGAAGCGTGTCGGATCGTAGGGCGCGTGATGCGTAATTTCCGCTAGTTGGAACGCATGTGGAATGCAAACGGCATACCTGCATGCTTTTTGATTTGGGCAAAGTTTTTTATCATGTTTTTATCATGTTTTATCGATGCTTCTCGTGGAATAAAGGTATTTTTTGATACTATGCAATGAGGAGCCCTTTTTCTTGTTATCTTTTTAACATATGACCAAACGGTGGAGCATATTGGGCTGTGGATCAGTCTCTCCTTATAGAAGGTATATTTTCCATCGGTATCTGTATTATGGTTGAACTGGATGGACTTTGTTTTTCAACCTGACTAACTATGTAACTATCTACGTTTGATCTGATCACCTGTTATGGGAGCCAATTTCGTTAGAACGATCATTGGAGCGTATTGGGCTGTGGTCCAGTCTTTCTTCAGAAGCCACATCTTTCTCCATCGGTATCTGCGCCTGGTTTGACACCTGTAATGGGGGTCAACTCCCTCTGGTGAGTAGATTGTTTGCCTGGTGTTGGAGGAAGACGTTTTATCACCCAGATCGCAGGGAGAAGATCCGTGGTGGTGGTTCACGGACGTTTAAATTGATGCAATTTTCCTCACAAATCAAATGGACACTTATTTTTCTTCTTTGGTGTCTTCGTATATATGCCATTTACGAATTTCACTTTGATTTTTTGTATTTTTTTTTTGTATTTGATTGTATGCACATGTGAATTTATAGAGCGAGGTATGAAACTGATTTTTTTTTTCTTTAACACATTTTTAGACTTTCAGTCTTACTACCAGCTGCTCCTATAATAGTCATTTAAACATATTTATTTACGTTGATCATTGTCCAGGGTGCGCGGCTTATAGGTTTTCCTATATTTTTTCACCGCTCCTAAAGCGCCTCAAAGATGCAGATACGTTTTTGACGTCTTGCCAGCGCACCACTCCAGTGTGAAAGCCCGAGGGCTTTCACATTGTAGTGACAGGAGAGGCGCTCTGCGGGCACTTTGGAGGCACTATTTCTTGTTCATACATCACGGGACACAGAGCAGCATAGTCATTACTATGTGGGTTATATAGAATTACCTTCAGGTGCTGGCACTGGCAACTTCCAAAACAGGAAGTACCCTCCCCTATATAAGCCCCTCCCATCCGGGAGTACCTCCGTTTTTTGCCAGTGTCTAAGGTGTTGGCCAAGGTTAACATGTATTCATCTGGGCTTGTGTACAGGTTCTCTGGGCCTTAGCAAGCTATTCCGGATCCGACCAAAAAAAAGCTTCATAGCTAAACGGTCGGTACCCGGGCCTTGCAGAGAAGAGCAAGGTTTTGCCTGTAATGCCTCTCTTAGGAGGGCTGGACCCTGGGATCCAGAGCTCTGGTCATACCCAAAACCAAGAGGCTATCTGTGCAGGGTGCTATACAGGTCCAGGGGAGTGGAATCCTTGGGAACCCGGTCCCTGAAGGTCTAGTACAATGCCTGCCGTGAAAGGTGAAGTTTGGGCTTCTGTGGACCAAACAAAGTCCTGCGGCGGGGAAAAGGTAAGTGGGGGCCCCTCAGGAACTTGGTTCTATTGAGGGGACCCCCAAGCCTAATATGTCTTTCTGCCTGTTACCTAAAAGGTATTCCCGCTAATAGCTGTATATGCCTAAGAAATCCTAGAAATGTTTTTTCATAAAGGAAGTTTTAAAAACTGTAAACCTGGAAATGTTTTTTCATAAAGGAGGTTTTAAAAAAAAAAAAGACAAAAGTGCGGTACCTGTGTTTGTCCACTAGAGGCCGCTGTGGAACGTCTTTTTTTCTTGGGACTATTCCTTCCATGGTGAAAGTCCAGGCAGATGAGTGAGCTCTCTATCAGGGAAGCTGCATTCCTCTGTCATGCTGCCAAGTAGTTTCCTTCCATCCCCGAGTCCTGGTGAAACAGGGACCCTGGCTCCTCTCCCTACATGGCGCCAAGAGCGCACACGTGCACGCGCGCGCGCACACGCTTTCTTTTATAAAATTTAGCTTCAAAAAAGGGGGCGGAGCCTGGCGGATGACGCGCTCTGTGCGCCCAGCGCTTCTGCGCATGTGCGGGCGTCCCAGCAAGATAAAAGGACTCAGTTCCACGCTGCTTGCTATGGACACAGAGCATGAAAAGGAGCTGGTAGCATGGTATAGGGGCTTACAGCGGGCGGTTGATACAGGCATCCCCAGAAAGACGCATTAGTAGACACCCACTGATGTACATAGCAGCAAAATTGCATTAGACTATTTCAGTAAGGGGTGTATTGCGGCTGGAATACCTCAGCTTTGAACTAAGGAATATGTCGCCTAAAAAACTCAGAGATATACCTCTCAGGAAGTGTAGGGGGTCTCCATCGGGCTCTGAGGATCTGGAGCAGTCATCTGCACCCTCCTCCCCTGAGAAATCAGAGGTTAATACCCATAAGGAACCCCCGGGAGTGCCAGGTACTGCGGCTGTCCTCAGTCCACCTGCTCCTGCATATATAACAGAGGAGGTTTTTTCCTCAACTCTGGAGGGATTGGAGCAGAGATTGGCAGCGTTGATCGCTTCTTCTCTACAGGAAAGAAAGCGCGCCAGATCTCCATCACCTCCATTAGAGTGCCTGTTGGCAGAGCAACAGTCCCAGGAAGGGACCGACCTACCTGAAGGGGATCAGGAGGAGGTTAACTCTGTTTTTGAGGAATCGACAGTAGATGAACCATTTTCAGCATCACAGACTGAAAGATTGTGGGTCCAGAACCTAACTGACATGGTTCGATCTGCATTTAAAATGCCTCTTGTTGAACCATCAACTACTGCTGTCTCCTCATTGGGGTCGCTAAAAGCTCCCCAGGTTAATTGCTCCTTTCCAATACATCCATTATTGGAAGGACTTATATACCAGGACTGGGAACATCCTGATAAACTATTTGTTCCGCCTAAAAAATTTCCGGTGATCTATCCCATGGAGGAAAAGTTCACCCAGAGATGGAATGTTCCTACGGTGGATGCAGCCATCTCTTCTGTGAACAAATCACTGACATGTCCAGTAGATAATGTTCAAATGTTCAAAGATCCAGTGGATAAAAAATTGGAATCTTTATTAAAATCTGCTTTTTCCACAGCAGGGGCTGTTACACAGCCAGCAGTGGCAGCTATTGGGGTCTGCCAAGCTTTAAAGGATCAAATGAAAATGGTCCTGAGGGATTTGCCAGACCAGCAGGCCCAGGCTCTGGCTGATCTGCCTAGAGCATTATGCTTTGCGGTTGACGCCATCAAGGATTCTATCCATCAGGCCTCCCGCTGTCTTTGGTACATATGCGTAGGCTTCTGTGGCTCAAAAAATAGGATTTTTATAACAGCTTACCTGTAAAATCCTTTTCTTGGAGTACATCACGGGACACAGAGCGACATAGTCATTACTAATGGGTTATATAGATACCGTCAGGTGCTGGCACTGGCAACTTCCAAAACCGGAAGTACCCTCCCCTATATAAGCCCCTCCCATCCGGGAGCACCTCAGTTTTGTAGCAAAGCAATAAGTGTCCCCAAAGAGGGGCGGGAGCTCTGTGTCCCGTGATGTACTCCAAGAAAAGGATTTTACAGGTAAGCTGTTATAAAAATCCTATTTTCTTTCTTGTACATCACGGGACACAGAGCGACATAGTCATTACTAATGGGATGTCCTAAAGCAATGCCAAATGAGGGGGGGGGACACACCATATATAAGCTGAGCGCTATCAGACATGAGGATCTTTTGCGGCCTGCAACACACTGCGCCCAAAGGCGACATCCTCCTGACTTCTAACGTCCACCTGGTAGAACCTAGTAAACGTGTGTACCGAAGACCATGTTGCGGCCTTACAGATTTGAGCCAGGGAGGCCTGGTGATGCACTGCCCATGAAGTCCCAACTGCTCTCGTGGAGTGCGCTCTAACTTTGAACGGAGGCGGTCTCCTTCTCAAGCCATAGGCTTGTATTATGACCTGTCGAATCCACTTGGCTAAAGTAGATTTTGACGCTGCCTGACCCTTTCTGGGGCCTTCCGGCAGAACAAACAAAGTATCCGTTCTGCGAATCTGAGCAGTGGCTTTTAGATAAGCTTTAACTGCTCTTACTACATCCAAAGAATGCAATAACTTTTCCTCTACCGAAGTAGGTTTGGGGAAAAAAGAAGGAAGAACCACATCTTGGTTCAAATGAAACCTCGATACCACCTTAGGAAGAAAGGCTGGATGAGGACGTAACACTACTCTGTCCTTATGGATAACCAGATATGGCTCCTTACAGGACATAGCTGCTAATTCCGATACTCTTTTAGCCGAACAAATGGCTACTAGAAAAATCAATTTCCTGGTGAGAAGAACCAAAGAAATATGCTGTAATGGTTCAAATGGTTGTTTCTGTAGAACCGACAGAACCAAGTTTAGATCCCATGGACATATGGGAATATTAACCGGAGGACTAATACGCATCACTCCTTGTATAAAGGCTTTGACTAGTGAATGCGAAGCCAAGGGCCTTTGAAAAAATATTGACAAGGCCGAAATCTGACCCTTGATAGTACTCAAGGCAAGCTTCCTATCTACAGCCCACTGTAGGAAGTCCAGAATCCTACCTATTACGTATTTACGTGGATGCCATTTCTTGGCCTCACACCAGGCGATGTACGCCTTCCAGATTCTATAGTAGATCTGCCTGGATACCGGCTTCCTGGCATTGATCATGGTAGATACCACAGCATTAGAGAGCCCTCTCTTTTTTAGAATGTGGGCTTCAATAGCCAGGCCATCAAACCTAGGGCTGGTAAGGAAGGGTGGTATATCGGTCCTTGCGAAAGCAGGTCCGGACGATGTGGGAGGGTCCAAGGACTCCCCACAGACATCTTTACAATCTCCGCGTACCATGCTCTTCGGGGCCACGCTGGAGCCACCAGAATCACTGGTTTCTTTTCTACCCTGATTCTGCGGAGTAATCGAGGTAACAATTGTGGCGGTGGGAATGCATATATCAGCTTGAACTGATCCCAAGGGAACACTAGGGCATCCGAGCCGCAAGCTAGGGGATCCCTTGTCCAAGAGACAAACCTGTCCACTTTTGTATTGAATCTGGATGCTAGCAGATCTACATCCGGTGTTCCCCACCGCTGACATATTGTCCGGAAAACCTCGGGATGAAGGGACCATTCCCCTGGGCATAATTGTTGGCGACTTAGAAAGTCCGCCTTCCAATTCTCCACTCCTGGAATGAATACCGCAGATATGGCTGGGACATATCTTTCTGCCCATCTCAGGATGAAATTTACTTCCCTCTGGGCTGCACGACTCCTGGTGCCCCCCTGATGATTGATATATGCCACTGCTGTGGCATTGTCTGATTGAATTCTGACAGGGGACCCTTGGAGTTTGGATGTCCATGCTACTAGGGCATACCGGGCTGCTCGTATCTCTAAGAGATTGATGGGCAGGGCCTTTTCTGCATCCGACCATCTGCCCTGGAGAGACCATTGCTCCAGTACTGCTCCCCAGCCTATAAGGCTGGCATCTGTAGTGACCACCTTCCAGGAAATCGGACTGAAGGATTTCCCTCTTTCCAGATTCTGGGGAATCAACCACCAGCGGAGGCTCTTGCGAACGGAAGGGGACAAGGACATTGGTAAGTCCAGAGCCTGAACTTTTTTGTTCCAGGCTGACAGTATGGCCCTTTGCAAATTCCTTGAATGGAATTGACCGTAGGGTACTGCTTCGAATGATGCCACCATTTTTCCCAGCAGCCTCATGCACAGGCGTATGGATGGCTGTCTTTTTGAACCCACTAAGTGGATCAGATCCCTCAAAGACGACCCCTTTTCTTGAGGCAAGAACATTTTTCTCTGGTCTGAATCCAGCCTTAGCCCCAAGTATTCCAGACTTTTGACTGGTTTTAGGGCTGACTTGTCTCGGTTGATAATCCAACCGTGATATTCCAGATACTTGATTGTCTCGTGAACAACCACTTCTAGTTTTTCCACTGAGTGGTCTATCAGCAACAAGTCGTCTAGATATGCCATTATCGTTACACCTCGTGTTCTTAGATTGGCCAATAATGGGGCCAGAATTTTTGTGAACACTCTTGGTGCTGTGGCCAGACCGAAGGGTAAGGCTCTGAACTGAAAATGGCGCCCTTCTACCGCAAAGCGTAGAAATTTTTGGTGGGCTGGAAAGATGGGAATGTGCAAATAAGCATCTTTGATGTCGATCGAGGCTAACCATTCCTCCCCTTGTAGGGCAGTGGCCACCGACCGGATCGACTCCATCCGGAAAGTCCTGATATGTAGGAATTTGTTTAGCCCTTTTAGATTTAATATGGGCCTCACGTCCCCGTTTGGCTTCGGGACTGTAAAGAGGTTTGAGTAAAACCCGAACCCCCATTCTTCCAGGGGAACCTCTATAATTACTGCTTGAAGCAATAATTGTTCTAGTGCCAACAGGAGGGATCCTCTCTTCTGGGGATCCCTTGGCACGTTTGACCTTATAAAGCGGGAAGGAGGGGAGTTTTTTAACTCCAATTTGTATCCCAGATTTACTGCGGAAAGCACCCATCTGTCTCTGATCGTGTCCCGCCAGGTCTCTGTGAACAACTGAAGTCTTCCCCCCACCCGATTGAGTGGGGGCAACCCTTCATGCATTTGACTTTGGGGGAGGTTTTGTACCTCTCCTGCTCCAGGGCTTCTTGTTACCCTGCGATTGTCCCTGATTTTTACCTCCGGGATTTGACCGAGGAGGCCGTCGGAACTGTTTCACAGCCGATGTCCTAGGGACTGGAGAAGCAGGCCTCTTAAAAGAGGGACCTCTAACTTTATTTTTAACCGGCAAAAGTGTACTTTTACCGCTGGAAATTCTCTGGATATATTTATCCAGGTCTTCCCCGAATAAGCGGTCACCATGAAATGGGAAGCTGACCAGCAATTTTTTACAGGGAGCTTCAGCAGACCAGTTTTTGAGCCATAGAAGCCTGCGCATATGTACTACAGACAGCGTAAGGCGGGAGGCCTGATGGATTGAATCCTTTATAGCGTCCACCGCAAAGCATAAGGCTCTAGGTAGATCGGCTAGGGCAAGAGCCTGCTGATCTGGCAAGTCCCTTAAGACCTGTTTCAACTGATCCTTCAAGACCCCAATAGCTGCCACTGCTGGTTGTGTCACCAATCCTGATGTAGAAAACGCAGATTTTAATAAGGACTCCAATTTTTTATCTATTGGGTCTTTGAACATTTGGACATTATCCACTGGACATGTCAGTGATTTATTCACACAAGAGATGGCTGCGTCCACTGTAGGGACCCTCCATTTTCTGATGAACTTATCCTCCATGGGATAGACCACCGGAAATCTCTTGGGGGGAGTAAATATTTTATCAGGATGCTCCCAATCCTGGTAAATGAGCCCTTCCAGTAAAGGATGGATCGGAAAGGAACAAACAGTCTGGGGAGCTTTTAGCGACCCCAACGAGGAGACAGAAGTGGATGATGGCTCCGCAAGGGGCATTTTAAATGCTGATCGGACCATATTAGTCAGGGACTGAACCCATAACCTTTCAGCATGTGATGCTGAGAATGGCTCTTCCACTGTTGATTCCTCTACAACCGAATCGACCTCATCCTGATCCCCTTCAGGTAGGTCGATCCCTGTATGGGACTGTTGCTCTGTTAACAGGCACTCTGAGGGAGGAGACGGAGATCGGGCGCTTTTTTCCTGTGACAGGGAAGCAGCGATCAATGCTGACAATCTCTCTTCCAGCCCTCCCAGAGCTGAGGAAAAAACCTCCTCTGTTACATACACAGGAGCAGGTGAACTGAGGACAGCCACAGTACCAGGTACTCCTGAGGGTGCTCCACGGTCACTAACCTCTGATTCTTCAGGGGAGACTGGTGCAGCCGAAGCATGCCCAAGATCCTCAAAGCCCGATGGAGACTCCCTATGCCTCCTGGAATTTCTAGTCCCGGAGTTTTTAGACGGCATATTCCTAAGCCACAAAGCTGAGGTATTCCAGCCGAAAATACACCACTTACTGACAATAGTCTAGCATAAATGCTGCTATAAGAAACAGTTGGTGTCTACTAATGTGCCTTTCTAGGGGATGCCTGCATCAACCGCTTGCTGTATGCCTTTTTTTTTTTTTTTAAATGTTGCCAGCTCTGTCTCTGCACTCCATAGCCAGCTCACCACACAAAATTGTGGTTTTTAACATGCTGGGACGCCCGCACATGCGCAGAAGCGCTGCGGCGCGCACAGAGCGTCATCCCCCAGGCTCCGCCCCCTTTCCCGGCTCACCTCTATATATAGAGGCGCGTGCACGCGCACACGCGCGGCCACGTGCGCCTTCGGCGCTAATTTCGAAAATGGAAACTAGGGACAAGAGCCAGGGCCCCTCTTTGCCGCAGGCCGGGGGATGGACGAGCATTGCAACATGGCAGAGGAAGCAGTTTCCCATAAGAGAACTCACCATCTGCCTGGACTTGCTCTGAAAAGAAACTAGTCCACATGACAAGAAACGTTCCACAGCGGCCTCTAGTGGACAAACACAGGTACCGCAGTCTAATATATTAAATATATATATAAAATTTTTTTTTTTTTTTTCTTGACCACTATTAAAATTATTACATTTTTTTTTAGTAGTTACAGGCATGCACAGGTATTAGCGGGAATACCGTTAGGTAACAGACAGAAAGACAAATTAGGCTTGGGGGTCCCCCAATAGAACCAAGTTCCTGGGGGCCCCCACTTACCTGTTCCCCGCCGCAGGACTTTGTTTGGTCCACAAAAGCCCAAACTTCACCTATCACGGCAGGCATTGTAATCAAACCTTCAGGGACCGGGTTCCCAAGGATTCCACTCCCCTGGACCTGTATAGCACCCTGCACAGAAAACATCTTGGTCGTGGGTATGACCAGAGCTCTGGATCCCAGGGTCCAGCTCTCCTAAGAGAAGCATTACAGGCAAAACCCTGCTCTTCTCTGCAAGGCCCGGGTACCGACCGTTTAGCTATGAAGCTTTTTTGGTCGGATCCGGAATAGCTTACTGAGGCCCAAAAGAACCTGTACGCAAGCTCAGTGAAAAACACATGTTTCTTCTTGGCCAACACCTTAGACACTGGCAAAAAACTGAGGTGCTCCCGGATGGGAGGGGCTTATATAGGGGAGGGTACTTCCGGTTTTGGAAGTTGCCAGTGCCAGCACCTGACGGTATCTATATAACCCATTAGTAATGACTATGTCACTCTGTGTCCCGTGATGTACGAGAAAGAAACTGGTCTGCTGAAGCTCCCTGTAAGAAGCTCTTAGTTAGCTTCCCATTTCATGGGGAATGCCTTTTTGGCGAGGACCTGGATAAGTATATCCAGAAGATTTCCAGTGGTAAAAGTACTCTCTTACCGAGTAAGAAGAGGTCTAGGGGTCCATCTTTTAAGAGGACTACCTCTCCTATCCCTGCGACGTCTGCTACTAAGCAGTTCCGACGGCCTCCTCGGTCAAACTCAGGGGGTAAAAATCAGGGACAGTCACAGGGTAATAAGAAACCCTGGATCCGAAGGGGTACTAAACCAGCCTCCAAGTCAAGCCTATGAAGGGCTGCCCCCACTCAAACGGGTGGGGGGAAGACTTCAGTTGTTCGCAGAGACCTGGCGGGAGACGATCAAAGACAGATGGGTGCTCTCCGCAGTAACTCTGGGATACAAGTTGGAGTTAAAAGAGTCTCCTCCTTCCCATTTTATGTGGTCAGGCATGCCAAGAGACCCTCGGAAAAGAGGGTCTCTCCTATTGGCGTTAGAACAACTATTGCTCCAAGGAGTAATTATGGAGGTTCCTATGGAAGAGTGGGGGTTGGGTTTCTACTCAAACCTTTTCACAGTCCCGAAGCCAAACGGGGACATAAGACCCATATTGGACCTAAAGAGTCTAAACAAATTTCTAAACGTCCGGTCTTTCCGGATGGAGTCGATCCGATCGGTCACCGCTGCCCTACAAGGGGAGGAATGGTTAGCCTCGATCGACATCAAAGATGCTTACTTGCATGTTCCCATCTTTCCAGGTCATCAAAAATTTCTACGCTTTGCAGTAGAAGGGCGCCATTTTCAGTTCAGAGCCTTACCATTCGGTCTGGCCACAGCACCACGAGTGTTCACAAAAATTCTGGCCCCACTGTTGGCCGATCTAAGAACACGAGGTGTAACGATAATGGCATACCTAGACGACCTGTTGTTGATGGACCACTCAGTTGCCAAGCTAGAAGTGGTAATTGTCGATACAATCAAGTATCTAGAATCTCACGGTTGGGTCATCAACCTGGACAAGTCAGCCCTACAGCCAGTGAAAAACCTGGTATATCTAGGGCTACGGCTGGATTCAGACCAGAGGAAGATTTTCTTACCTCTAGACAAGGTATCCTCTTTGAGGGGCTTGGTCCGTCTGCTTTGTGCAAAAAGACAGCCGTCCATACGCCTGTGCATGAGGCTGCTAGGAAAGATGGTAGCATCATTCGAAGCTGTGCCATACGCCCAATTCCACTCAAGGAATTTACAGAGGGCCATATTGTCAGCCTGGAACGGAAAAGTTCAGGCTCTAGACTTCACGATGGCTTTGTCCCCTTCCGTTCGGAAGAGTCTCTGCTGGTGGTTGATCCCCCAGAATCTCCAGAAGGGAAAACCCTTCAGTCCGATATCTTGGAAGGTGGTCACTACAGATGCCAGCCTTATAGGCTGGGGGGCAGTACTGGAGCAATGGTCTCTCCAGGGCAGATGGTCAAATGTAGTAAAAACCCTGCCCATCAATCTCTTAGAGATACGAGCAGCCCGGTATGCCCTAGTAGCCTGGACATCCAGACTCCAAGGGTCCCCTGTCAGAATTCAATCAGACAATGCCACAGCAGTGGCATATATCAATCATCAGGGAGGCACCAGGAGTCGTGCAGCCCAGAGGGAAGTAAGTCACATCCTGGAATGGGCAGAAAAGCATGTCCCATGTATATCAGCTGTCTTCATTCCAGGGGTGGAGAATTGGAAGGCGGACTTTCTGAGTCGCCAACAGTTATGCCCAGGGGAATGGTCCCTTCATCCCGAGGTCTTCCGAGCAATATGTCAGCGGTGGGGAACACCGGATGTAGATCTGCTAGCATCCAGATTCAACGCAAAGGTGGACAGATTTGTCTCCCGGACAAGGGATCCCCTCGCTTGCGGCTCGGATGCTCTGGTGTTCCCTTGGGATCAGTTCAGACTGATATATGCATTCCCTCCGTTACAATTGTTGCCTCGACTCCTTCGCAGAGTCAGGTTGGAGAAGAAGCCGGTGATCCTGGTGGCTCCAGCGTGGCCCCGAAGGGCCTGGTACGCGGAGATCATCAAAATGTCTGTGGGGAGTCCTTGGACCCTTCCACGTCGTCCGGACCTGCTTTCGCAAGGACCGATATACCACCCTTCCTTACTAACTCTAAGTTTAACGGCCTGGCTATTGAATCCCACATCCTAAAGAAGAGAGGTCTCTCTAACTCTGTGGTATCAACTATAATCAATGCCAGGAAGCCTGTATCCAGGCAGATCTACTATAGAGTTTGGAAGGCGTACATCACTTGGTGCGAGGCCAGAAAATGGCATCCACGTAAGTACGTTATAGGCAGAATTCTGGACTTCCTGCAGTGGGCTGTAGACAGGAAGTTTGCCTTAAGTACTATCAAGGGCCAGGTTTCGGCCTTATCAATACTATTTCAAAGGCCCCTGGCTATGCATTCACTTGTCAAATCCTTTATGCAAGGGGTGACTCGTATTATTCCACCGATTAAAGCTCCCATATGCCCATGGGATCTAAATTTGGTTCTGTCGGTTCTGCAGAAGCAGCCGTTTGAACCTTTGCGGCACATTTCCTTGGTTCTACTCACCAGAAAATTGATATTTTTAGTAGCCATATGCTCGGCTAGAAGAGTGTCGGAATTAGCCGCCATGTCCTGTAAAGAGCCATATCTGGTTATCCATAAGGACAGAGTAGTATTACGCCCTCACCCAGCCTTTCTTCCTAAGGTGGTATCGAGGTTTCACTTGAACCAGGATGTGGTTCTTCCTTCTTTTTTCCCCAAACCAAGCTTGGTAGAGGAAAAGTTATTGCATTCTTTGGATGTAGTAAGAGCAGTTAAAGCTTATCTAAAAGCCACTGCTCAGATTCGTAGAACGGATTCCTTGTTTGTTCTGCCGGAAGGCCCCAGAAAGGGTCAGGCAGCATCAAAATCTACTTTAGCCAAGTGGATTCGACAGGTCATAATACAAGCCTATGGCTTGAGAAGTAGACCGCCTCCGTTCAAAGTTAGGGCGCACTCCACGAGAGCAGTTGGAACTTCATGGGCAGTGCATCACCAGGCCTCCCTGGCTCAAATTTGTAAGGCCGCAACATGGTCTTCAGTACACACGTTTACTAGGTTCTACCAGGTGGACGTTAGAAGTCAGGAGGATGTCGCCTTTGGGCGCAGTGTGTTGCAGGCCGCAAAAGATCCTCATGCCTGATGGCGCCCAGCTTATGTATGGTGTATCCCCCCCTCATTTGGCATTGCTTTGGGACGTCCCACATAGTAATGACTATGCCGCTCTGTGTCCCGTGATGTATGAACAAGAAAGTAGGATTTTTAAAACAGCTTACCTGTAAAATCCTTTTCTTGGAGTACATCACGGGACACAGAGCTCCCACCCCTCTTTTGGGGACACGTATTGCTTTGCTACAAAACTGAGGTACTCCCGGATGGGAGGGGCTTATATAGGGGAGGGTACTTCCTGTTTTGGAAGTTGCCAGTGCCAGCACCTGAAGGTAATTCTATATAACCCACATAGTAATGACTATGCTGCTCTGTGTCCCGTGATGTACTCCAAGAAAAGGATTTTACAGGTAAGCTGTTTTAAAAATCCTACTTTTTAGCGCTATAGCGCCTGTAAAGTGCCTCAGTGTGAAAGGGGTCTTAACATTCCCAACACGTGCTGGAAATGTAACTGTTTTTTGAAACTGTTAAATCAATGGGTTTACTTCTGCTTTAATAGATCCAAAATTTCAGAGCTACCCAACCTCTTTTTTTATTTAACCTAATAAATATGTATTGAAAGCAATCCATTGGTTCAAACAAAATTTCCAGGAGATCATACAACTTGCCTCATATATAGTATGCCACTGCTAGAATTCACAACATGGCATCAGGTGACCAAATAATAATAAAACAGGTGAAATACAATAAGGAAGAAAAAATTGGTATCATACAATTTTGTTAGGCTGAGGGGTCTGGCAGCTTGTCTGACACCAGGTGCATTCTGGATCCTTGGAACAAATGGTCTCATCCGTGTACATGGAGCAGTAGTCTAGGTGATACTGTAAATCCAGAAAAACGGTTATTTATTTATTTATATATATATTAGTATATAGTATATCATAATGTCCAAGTTCCGTGTCCCTTAGACCCATGTCATACTCACATCCTGCACTGGCGGCTGGTACACAGACCCCGGAACAGGCACTTTGTAGGCAAGCAGATCTCCACGGGGAGTACCGCTGTATCCTCCTGCCACCAAAAGTACTCCGCCTTTCATCAGAGCCGCGACATGAGAGTACCGCCCACTGCCCAAACTCTGATGGCCTGCATTTTAAAAACAGAATATTAATACCTTTTTTTTTTTAAATAATCATTCACTCTCACAACCTGGGCTTCCAAGATCCAGAAACTCACATTTGCTTCCATCTTACCCTGATTAGGTGGGGGTCTCAAAATATCACTGGGCACCCACTGGTGACAGCCGAGATGGTAAAAGAAAATTTCCTCATCATAACACTTCTCCTCCTGGTAGTGAATGTGCAGATTTCCACCTGTATTTACCAAGAATAAAAAGTCAGTATTCTGTACAATGACAACAAACAGCTACAGCCACAGTGAGTACTGGAAGACCCTGTGCATAAAAAACAAAACAAAAACAGTGGCAGCTGTGAATGAATGAATGAAGCTTTATTTGAAAACATAACAATATTCTCATCATGTCACAGCTTACAGGATAAACCCATGATTGGGTGCCACACTCTCATTTGCAGTTGCATGCCCAGGACAGAACATGAAGGGAAATCTCCTCAGTGGGACACAGGCAATAAAAAATAACCTGATAAGGTTTTTTGACCCTTACCTACTCTATTCAAACCACTCGGGTGAGGTCGGCAAGCTCCCTTGCCGACACTGAAACCTTCACCTGGTTTTCGAGTTCTGCATCCTTGGGCACCTTGATTGGCCAGCCCTGGATAAGGTAACTTTCACTGTGCTGTCATGATCACTTAGTGCCCATGTTCCCCATTCCAGCACCCCGGTGTTGGCTGTTGCTTTTCCTCCCTGTCTGTGTTCACCTGTTGACTGATTGATCTGGTCAGTCACCTGATATAAGCAAACTGAACACTCTATCTCTCGCTTATGATAGAGACAGATTTACCTGTATTGTTCTAGACCAAGCCCCCTGTTAGTCTGCCTTGTTTGTTGTTGGATCCCCTGTGTTTGACCCGGATTGGACTGGATTATCCCCTGAACTCAGCCGGCCCTTCTACCTGGAACGGATACTGAATTATCCCCTGAACTCAGCCTGCCTCTACCTGAACTGTCTTTGAACCACGCTGTCTGCTAACTGCAAGTAATCGGTTGTTTGCTCTGTTCGCGTCTGCTCGGGTGGGCTGGCCAGACACTATAGCATTGTGTTTAAGTCCTGGGGGCAACCAAATACCGGTGGGCCTGCTTGCCTTAAGGGAAAGGGGGCTGCTATAGGTGAAGTGCACAGTAGCCAGCTGTAGTATCTGGCCACCTGCGTTGGGGTAAACGTGACATTCGTGACACGTGCATGTGAGTTACTTGACCCAGCCCCCAAGGATTGCCGAGTCTGTGCACTGAGCTGTGCATGCACAGTTCAGTATTCATTTAAAATAAACACTGCTAGCAGGCAGGTAAGAAGTATTTACTGCAGAAGAGACCAATACAAGTCTCTTCTGCAATATACATCTACCTGCCAGCAGGTTTCAATCTTAAGCTCAAGTTCCAGTAGCGTAAGCCTGACTGGAAATAGTAAGTATGACTTAAATAATAAGAGGGACCCTACAAGGTATAGTGACAAAGTGGGGATAGCAGTGAAAGATGCACACCAAAGAACTCACCATAAATCACCATATAGTTCCCGATAACAGTGGAGCTGTGGAATGCTCTCTCACGGGGCCCACCACGGTTACCGTCTCGTGGCTTCAGAGTAGTCCAATAATTTAAATCCACATGGAACAAATCTGTGGTATTTACACGTATGCTGAATCTAAAAGAAAGATAGAAAGATAACAAAATCACCCAGTTGAGACTAAATGGGGCTTGTCAAGACAAGCAATGGGAACTGACAATGCTGATGTTTAGAAGGGGAATATGGCTCATCTAGATGGTCTAGTGTCAGCAGTGAAAATATTCTGTAGTTTCCTTGCTTCCCAATACCTGTCTCTAATACCTGTGTGTCTATGTGGCAAACAGGAAGTTGAGACTGTCAGCTCCTTTGAAGGAGTCTTTGAATTAGTAGAAAGTAGATTTGTCAGAAATAAAAAAAATTACTTTGATAAAGCAAACCTTTTCTCCCTCAAATGTTAGTAAAATAAACATGTTGTGCAGGAGGCACCATAGGATCTTAGTTTTTATTGCGGAGGTAGTTATGCCATAGCTCCACGGGAGTCCTATGAAGACACAAACCTTAAGGGACCCAAACACATACCCCTAGACCAGGGGTAGGCAACCTCAGCCCTCCAGCTGTGGTGAAACTACAAGTCCCATGAGACATTGCAAGACCCTGACAGTCACAGGCATGACTCCTAGAGGCAGAGGCATGATGGGATTTGTAGTTTCACCACAGCTGGAGTGCTGAGGTTGCCTACCACTGCCCCAGGCCCTCCATGTGATAGCCCCAGGCTCCTCTCAACCACCTACCAGGTCCTAGCAGTGTCCCAGGGAGCACAGGCACTTGCCTACAAAAATGGCTACTCTCAAAAATTCAGTATTTTTTTTTAAGTTTTGTTTTTTCCAGAAACTCCATGAGCACATGGAATAGATTCCTTTGCAGCTAAAGGAATGATCTGACAGCTTATGAAGCTTTGGGGAGGAAAGTGTTCCACTTACCTTGCAGTGGATGGTCGATGACCACCATAAACCACCAAAGTTCGGGAAGTAGAATGGAACACCATGGAATGACCAGCAGCAGCCGGTGGCTTCCCTCCAGCTGGATGGACCTGCTCCCAATCCCAGGAATGGAGATTAAAACGGTACATCTCTGAAGAAAAGATATCTCGAGTTGTGCGGCCTGTAAAGCGGAAAGAGAGCAGAAATAAAGAACAGGAATGTAAATGAAACCTTAAAGTGTAAAAATGTTATACACTAAACATTTACGATAAAAATTATAATAAAAAAATGTAAAGTGTTACTGCACCTTTACAGAAAAAATGGAAAGGTGAACTAACACAGTGATGGCGCTAACAAATCCGAATCGATGCCAGAAAAGAGGGAGAAGAGTGTGGCATTTCAAATCCCCGGATCGCTGGACCCGCTGCGAGGGTGCTGACAGCTCAGCAACTACGGAGGTTGGTACCACGGGCTACCAGGAGAAGGTGGTAATGGTACAGGTGAACTAAGCCTTTAAATAAAATATGGTCACTTACTGAACTAATTAAAAGCTGAACTCCATGAATATATTTTTACAAAAGTGTATTTATATCCTATGTGCAGTGGCAGCTGGTGGAGCGGCAAACAACCACCCCCCCCCCCCCACCCGCTGTCTGCCAGTCCGGCACTTACCCCATCTAGGTGGCGGGCTGTGGCTCCGGTGCCCTCTCCTTCAGCACAGCGGCTTCCGCCATGCAAGCCACTGTGCGTCTCCTCTCTCCTCCTCCAAGGTGCCCAATAGGATTGCCTGATGTTTTGGCCATTCAGGAAACGGGTCTCATGACCCGCTTCTCGATTGGCAGGGACGAGATTAAGTGTGAAAATAGCAAATTTTATTTTGCCATCCTCACACAACAGCCCACCCTTTTTTGAATAACGTGCTTCAAAAAAAACACCCACCCCCCATTGGAATCCACAGTCCGGCACCCTGTATGTAGATCAGGGGGCCGGATGCATGGATGTGGGGGTGGCACCCGTGCGCCCCTAATGGACGGGACACCACTGCCTATGTGGCTATATTTAAATGAAAGTGTGCGCCCAGAAATGTTTTTTTTCCCAAAGCAAGAAGAGCTCAGAATTTCAGATTCTTACCTCCGAACACATACAACCAGTTATCCACAGTTGCAGCAGCATGGTTAGCTAGAGGAGGGGGCTTTATGTCACTGTAGCGGGTCAGGTTCATCCATCGCTCTTCCAAAGGCAGAAACACCCAGGTGTCCTCAGACAGCTTTCCTCCAGGTAACTCCCCGCCAAAGAGAATCAGTGTACCATTCCACTCCACCACCACGTGGGAATGTCGCGCAGACTGAAGGAGACATCAATGCACAAATCAACGACACAAATTTTAGTACCCACTGTCACTATAAAACAGTCTAGCTACTTAAAGTGATAGTAAAGCTTTGCTTTTTTTTTTTTTTTTTTTAAAACAAACATTATTATTATTATTATACAGGATTTATATAGCGCCAACAGTTTGCGCAGCACTTTACAATGTAGAGGGGGGACAATACAGCTCAATACAGAAGGGACAGGAGGGTCCTGCTACAATCGAAAGGAAGGGGGGAGATGGTACAAAAGGTAATAGCTGTGGGGGATGATCTGATGGGGGTGGCTCAGGTACAGTTCTTAGGTGGGTGTGGGGTAGGCTTCCCTGAATAAATGAGTTTTCAGGGATCTCCTAAAGGCGGACAGTGTAGGGGCTGACCAGATATACCGGGGCATGGAGTTCCAGAGGATGGGAGAGGCTCTCAAAAAGTCCTGGAGGCAAGCATGCGAGGAGGTAACGAGGGAGCCAGAGAACAGAAGATCATGGGAGGAGCGGAGAGGAAGATTTTGGCGATATTGAGGTTGAGGATGAGGTTAGTGATGTAGATAGGGGCGATGTTGTGGATGACCTTGTATGTTGTGGTTAGTATTTTGAATTTTATACAGTGGGGTAGTGGAAGCCAGTCAAGGGATTGGCAGAAAGGAGTAGCAGTCATGGATCGGTTAGTAAGGTGTATGAAATAATTTCCACATATGCTTATTCATTGCAATGTGAAATGATATACTGTATCTTTACGTTAATGAAAGTGTAAAGATATCGTTTACCTAGTTTCTACTTTCTGCCTCATTTAAAGTTCCAAAACATTTTTATTTTTTCAGTAAGGTGTATGAGTCTAGCAGCAAACATGTTATACAGTGAGGGAAAAAGGTATTTGATCCCCTGCTGATTTTGTACATTTGCCCACTGACAAAGAAATGATCCGTCTATAATTTTAATGGTCGGTTTATTTTAACAGTGAGACACAATAACAACAAAAATGCATTTTAATGAGTGAAGTATTTGACCCCTTCGCAAAACATGACTTAATACTTGGTGGCAAAACCCTTGTTGGAAATCACAGAGGTCAGACGTTTCTTGTAGTTGGCCACCAGGGTTGAACACATCTCAGAAGGGATTTTGTCCCACTCCTCTTTGCAGATTCTATCAAAGTCATTAAGGTTTTGAGGCCAACGTTTGGTAACTGGAACCTTCAGCTCCCTCCACATATTTTTTATGGGATTAAGGTCTGGAGACTGGCTAGGCCACTCCAGGACCTGAATGTGCTTCTTCATGAGCCATTCCTTTGTTGCCTTGGCTGTGTGTTTTCAGTCATTGTCATGCTTGAATACCCATCCACGGCCCATTTTCAATGCCCTGGTTGAGGGAAGGAGGTTCTCATCCAAGATTTGATGGTACATGGCCCCGTCCATCGTCCCTTTGATGTGGTGAAGTTGTCCTGTCCCCTTAGCAGAAAAACACCCCCAAAGCATAATGTTTCCACCTCTATGGTTGACAATAGGGATGGTGTTCTTGGGGTCATAGACAGCATTCCTCCTCCTCCAAACACAGCGAGTTGAGATGATGTCAAAAGAGCTTCATTTTGGTCTCATTTGATTACAACACTTTCACCCAGTTCTCCACTGAATCATTCAGATGTTCATTAGTAAACTTCAGACGGGCTGTACATGTGATTTCTTGAGTAGGGGGACCTTGCAGCGCTGCAGGATTTCAGTCCTTCACGGTGTAATGTGTTACCAATTGTTTTCCTGGTGACTATGGTCCCAGCTGCCTTGAGATCATTGACAAGATTCTCCCGTGTAGTTCTGGGCTGATTCCTCACCGTTCTCATGATCATTGAAACTCCACGAGGTGAGATCTTGCATGGAGCCCCAGACCGAGGGAGAGTGACAGTTATTTTGTGTTTCTTCCATTTGCTAATAATCGCACCAACTGTTGTCACCCTCTCACTAAGCTGCTTGGCGATGGTCTTGTAGCCCATTCCAGCCTTGTGTAGGTCTACAATCTTGTCCCTGACATCCTCGGACAGCTCTATGGTCTTTGCCATGGTGGAAAGATTGGAATCTGATTGATTGATTGCTTCTGTAGACAGATGTCTTTTATACAGGTAACAAGCTGAGATTAGGAGCACTCCCTTTAAGAGTGCTCCTAATCTCAGCTCGTTACCTGTATAGAAGACACCTGGGAGCCAGAAATCTTGCTGATTGATAGGGGATCAAATATTTATTTATTTATTTATTAATTACTCATTAAAATGCTAATCAATTTATAACTTTTTTTAAATGTGTTCTTCTGGATATTTTTGTTGTTATTCTGTCTCTCACTGCTAAAATAAACCTACCATTTAAATTATAGACTAATTATTTCTTTGTCAGTGGGCAAACGTACAAAATCAGCAGGGGATTAAAATAGGATTTTTATAACAGCTTACCTGTAAAATCCTTTTCTTGGAGTACATCACGGGACACAGAGCGGCATAGTCATTACTATGTGGGTTATATAGTTTACCTTCAGGTGCTGGCACTGGCAACTTCCAAACCGGAAGTACCCTCCCCTATATAAGCCCCTCCCATCCAGGAGCACCTCAGGTTTTGTAGCAAAGCAATAAGTGTCCCCAAAAGAGGGGTGGGAGCTCTGTGTCCCGTGATGTACTCCAAGAAAAGGATTTTACAGGTAAGCTGTTATAAAAATAGGATTTTTATAACAGCTTACCTGTAAAATCCTTTTCTTGGAGTACATCACGGGACACAGAGCGACATAGTCATTACTAATGGGTTATATAGATACCGTCAGGTGCTGGCACTGGCAACTTCCAAAACCGGAAGTACCCTCCCCTATATAAGCCCCTCCCATCCGGGAGCACCTCAGTTTTGTAGCAAAGCAATAAGTGTCCCTAAAGAGGGGCGGGAGCTCTGTGTCCCGTGATGTACTCCAAGAAAAGGATTTTACAGGTAAGCTGTTATAAAAATCCTATTTTCTTTCTCGTACATCACGGGACACAGAGCGACATAGTCATTACTAATGGGATGTCCTAAAGCAATGCCAAATGAGGGGGGGGATACACCATATATAAGCTGAGCGCTATCAGACATGAGGATCTTTTGCGGCCTGCAACACACTGCGCCCAAAGGCGACATCCTCCTGACTTCTAACGTCCACCTGGTAGGACCTAGTAAACGTGTGTACCGAAGACCATGTTGCGGCCTTACAGATTTGAGCCAGGGAGGCCTGGTGATGCACTGCCCATGAAGTTCCAACTGCTCTCGTGGAGTGCGCTCTAACTTTGAACGGAGGCGGTCTCCTTCTCAAGCCATAGGCTTGTATTATGACCTGTCGAATCCACTTGGCTAAAGTAGATTTTGACGCTGCCTGACCCTTTCTGGGGCCTTCCGGCAGAATAAACAAAGTATCCGTTCTGCGAATCTGAGCAGTGGCTTTTAGATAAGCTTTAACTGCTCTTACTACATCCAAAGAATGCAATAACTTTTCCTCTACCGAGCTAGGTTTGGGGAAAAAAGAAGGAAGAACCACATCTTGGTTCAAATGAAACCTCGATACCACCTTAGGAAGAAAGGCTGGATGAGGACGTAACACTACTCTATCCTTATGGATAACCAGATATGGCTCCTTACAGGACATAGCTGCTAATTCCGATACTCTTTTAGCCGAACAAATGGCTACTAGAAAAATCAATTTCCTGGTGAGAAGCACCAAGGAAATATGCTGTAATGGTTCCAATGGTTGTTTCTGTAGAACCGACAGAACCAAGTTTAGATCCCATGGACATATGGGAATATTAACCGGAGGACTAATACGCATCACTCCTTGTATAAAGGCTTTGACTAGTGAATGCGAAGCCAAGGGCCTTTGAAAAAATATTGACAAGGCCGAAATCTGACCCTTGATAGTACTCAAGGCAAGCTTCCTATCTACAGCCCACTGTAGGAAGTCCAGAATCCTACCTATTACGTACTTATGTGGATGCCATTTCTTGGCCTCACACCACGCGATGTACGCCTTCCAGATTCTATAGTAGATCTGCCTGGATACCGGCTTCCTGGCATTGATCATGGTAGATACCACAGCATTAGAGAGCCCTCTCTTTTTTAGAATGTGGGCTTCAATAGCCAGGCCGTCAAACCTAGGGCTGGTAAGGAAGGGTGGTATATCGGTCCTTGCGAAAGCCGGACGACGTGGGAGAGTCCAAGGACTCCCCACTGAAATTTTACAATCTCCGCGTACCACGCTCTTCGGGGCCACGCTGGAGCCACCGGAATCACTGGTTTCTTTTCCACCCTGATTCTGCGGAGTAATCGAGGTAACCATTGTGGCGGTGTGAATGCATATATCAGCTTGAACTGATCCCAAGGGAACACTAGGGCATCCGAGCCGCAAGCTAGGGGATCCCTTGTCCGAGAGACAAACCTGTCCCCCTTTGCGTTGAATCTGGATGCTAGAAGATCTACATCCGATGTTCCCCACCGCTGACATATTGTCCAGAAAACCTCGGGGTGAAGGGACCCTTCCTCTGGGCCTAATTGCTGGCGACTTAGAAAGTCCGCCTTCCAATTCTCCACTCCTGGAATGAATACCGCAGATATGGCTGGGACATATTTTTCTGCCCATTTCAGGATGTAATTCACTTCCCTCTGGGCTGCACGACTCCTGGTGCCCCCCTGATGATTGATATATGCCACTGCTGTGGCATTGTCTGATTGAATTCTGACAGGGGACCCTTGGAGTTTGGATGTCCATGCTACTAGGGCATACCGGGCTGCTCGTATCTCTAAGAGATTGATGGGCAGGGCCTTTTCTGCATCCGACCATCTGCCCTGGAGAGACTATTGCTCCAGTACTGCTCCCCAGCCTATAAGGCTGGCATCTGTAGTGACCACCTTCCAAGAAATCGGACTGAAGGATTTCCTTTTTTCCAGATTCTGGGGAACCAACCACCAACGGAGGCTCTTGCGAACGGAAGGGGACAAGGACATTGTAAGTCTAGGGCCTGAACTTTTTTGTTCCAGGCTGACAGTATGGCCCCTTGCAAATTCCTTGAATGGAATTGACCGTAGGGTACTGCTTCGAATGATGCCACCATTTTTCCCAGCAGCCTCATATACAGGCGTATGGACGGCTGTCTTTTTTGTACCCACTAAGTGGATCAAATCTTTCAAAGACAACACCCTTCCTCGAGGCAAGAATATTTTTCTCTGGCCTGAATCCAACCTTAGCCCCAAGTATTCCAGACTTTTGACTGGTTTTTAGGGCTGACTTGTCTTGGTTGATAATCCAACCGTGAGATTCCAGATACTTGATCGTCTTGTGAACGACCACGTCTAGTTTTTTCACTGAGTGGTCTATCAGCAACAAGTCATCCAGATATGCCATTATCATTACACCTTGTGTTCTTAGATTGGCCAATAAAGGGCCAGAATTTTTGTAAACACTCGTGGTGCTGTGGCCAAACCGAAGGGTAAGGCTCTGAACTGAAAATGGCGCCCTTCTACTGCAAAGCGTAGAAATTTTTGGTGGACTGGAAAGATGGGAATGTGCAAATAAGCATCTTTGATGTCGATCGTGGCTAACCAATCCTCCCCTTGTAGGGCAGTGGCCACCGATCGGATCGACTCCATCGGAAAGTCCTGATATACAGGAATTTGTATAGCCCTTTTAGAATTAATATGGGCCTCCCGTCCGCGTTTGCTTCGGGACTGTAAAGAGGTTTGAGTAAAACCCGAACCCTCATTCTTCCAGGGGAACCTCCATAATTACTCCTTGGAGCAATAGTTGTTCTAGTGCCAACAGGAGGGACTCTCCCTTCCGGGGATCCCTTGGCACGTTTGACCTCAAAATTGGGAAGGAGGAGAGTCTTTTAACTCCAAACTGTATCCCAAACCTACTGCGGAGAGCACCTATCTGTCTTGATCGTGTCCCGCCAGGTCTCTTGCGAACAACTGGAGTCCTCCCCCCACCCGACTGAGTGGGGGCTTCAATGAATTTAACTTTGGGGGAGGTTTTGTACCTCCCCTGACCCAGGGTTTCTCATTACCCTGCTACTGTCCCTGTTTTTTACCCCCGGGATTTGACCGAGGAGGCCGTCGGAACTGTTACACAGCCGATGCCCCAGGGACTGGAGAAGCAGGCCTCTTAAAGAGGGACCTCTAACTCTGCTTTTAACCCGCAAGAGCGTATTTTTACCGCTGGAAATTTTCTGGATATATTTGTCCAGGTTTTCCCTGAATAAGCGTTCACCATGAAATGGGACGCTAACCAGCCATTCTTTACAGGGAGCTTCAGCAGACCAGTTTTTGAGCCATAGGAGCCTACGCATATGTACTATAGACAGCGTAAGGCGGGAGGCCTGATGGACTGAATCCTCTATGGCGTCAACCGCAAAGCCTAAGGCTCTAGGTAGATCAGCTAGGGCAAAGCCTGCTGATCTGTCAAGTCCCTCAAGACCTGTTTCAACTGATCCTTCACTGCTTAGCAGACCCCAATAGCTGCTACTGCTGGTTGTATCACCAAGCAGATTTTCATAAGGACTCCAATCTTTTATCTATTGGGTTCTTGAACATTTGGACATTATCCACTGGACATGTCAGTGATTTATACATACAAGAGATGGCTGCGTCCACTGTAGGGACCTTCCATTTTTTTTTTTTTTTGATGAACTTATCCTCCATGGGATAGACCACCGGAAATCTCTTGGGGGAATAAATATTTTCTCAGGACGTTCCCAATCCTGGTAAATGAGCCCTTTCAGTAAAGGGTGAAGTGGAAAAGAACAAACAGTCTGGGGGCTTCTAGCGACCCCAACGAGGATACAGTAGTGGTTGATGGTTCCGCAAGGTGCATTTTTAAATGCTGATCGGACCATGTTAGTCAGAGACTGAACCCATAATCTTTCAGCTTGAGATGCTGAGAAAAGGTTCCCCCACTGTTGATTCCTCTATAACAGAATCAACCTCATCCTGATCCCCTTCAGGCAGGTCGATCCCTGTATGGGACTGTTGCTCTGCTAACAGGCACTCTGAAGGAGGAGACGGAGATCGGGCGTGCTTTCCCTGACAGGGAGGCAGCGATAAATGTTGACAATCTCTCTCTAATCCTCCCAGAGCTGAGGAAAAAACCTCCTCTGTTACATACACAGGAGCAGGTGAACTGAGGACAGCCACAGTACCAAGTACCCCTGCGGGGTCTCTACGGTCACTTACCTCTGAACTTCAGGGGAGACTGGTGCAGCAGGAGTATGCCCAAGATCCTCCGAGCCCGATGAGACCCCCTTCGCTTCCTGGAAGATTCAGTTCCGGAGCTTCTGGACGGCATATTCCTAAGCCTAAAGCTGAGGTATTCCAGCCGTAATACACCACTTTTACTGAGAATAGTCTAGCACAATTGCTGCTATATCACAGTTGGTGTCTACTAATGTGCCTTTCTAGGGGATGCCTGTATCAACCGCTTGCTGTATGCCTTTAAATGTTGCCAGCTCTGTCTCTGTACTTCATAGCCAGCTCACTACAATATTGTGGTTTTTTTAAAACTGCTGGGACGCCCGCACATGCGCAGAAGCGCTGCGGCGCGCACAGAGCGTCATCCCCCAGGCTCCGCCCCCTTTCCCGGCTCACCTCTATATATAGAGGCGCGTGCACGCGCGCGGGCACGTGCGCCTTCGGCGCTAATTTCAAATATGGTAACAAGGGACAGGAGCCAGGGCCCCTCTTTGCCGCAGGCCGGGGGATGGACGAGCACTGCAACATGGCAGAGGAAGCAGTTTCCTATAAGAGAACTCACCATCTGCCTGGACTTTGCTCTGCTGAGAAGAAGCTAGTCCACATGACAAGAAAACATTCCACAGCGGCCTCTAGTGGACAAACACAGGTACCGCAGTCTAATATATTACATATATATATAAAAAAATATTTTTTTTTTTTTTTTTTTTTCTTGACCACCATTAAAAATTATTACATTTTTTTTAGTAGTTACAGGCATGCACAGAATTTTGCGGGAATACCATTAGGTAACAGACAGAAAGACAAATTAGGCTTGGGGGTCCCCCAATAGAACCAAGTTCCTGGAGGCCCCCACTTACCTGTTCCCCGCCGCAGGACTTTGTTTGGTCCACAAAAGCCCAAACTTCACCTATCACGGCAGGCATTGTAATCAAACCTTCAGGGACCGGGTTCCCAAGGATTCCACTCCCCTGGACCTGTATAGCACCCTGCACAGAAAACATCTTGGTCGTGGGTATGACCAGAGCTCTGGATCCCAGGGTCCAGCTCTCCTAAGAGAAGCATTACAGGCAAAACCTTGCTCTTCTCTGCAAGGCCCGGGTACCGACCGTTTAGCTATGAAGCTTTTTTGGTCGGATCCGGAATAGCTTACTGAGGCCCAAAAGAACCTGTACGCAAGCTCAGTGAAAAACACATGTTTCTTCTTGGCCAACACCTTAGACACTGGCAAAAAACTGAGGTGCTCCCGGATGGGAGGGGCTTATATAGGGGAGGGTACTTCCGGTTTTGGAAGTTGCCAGTGCCAGCACCTGACGGTATCTATATAACCCATTAGTAATGACTATGTCGCTCTGTGTCCCGTGATGTACGAGAAAGAAAATCCTATTTTCTTTCTCGTACATCACGGGACACAGAGCGGCATAGTCATTACAATGTGGGACGTCCCAAAGCAATGCCCAATGAGGGGGGGGATACACCATACATAAGCTGAGCGCTATCAGACATGAGGATCTTTTGCGGCCTGCAACACACTGCGCCCAAAGGCGACATCCTCCTGACTTCTAACGTCCACCTGGTAGAACCTAGTAAACGTGTGTACTGAAGACCATGTTGCGGCCTTACAGATTTGAGCCAGGGAGGCCTGGTGATGCACTGCCCATGAAGTTCCAACTGCTCTCGTGGAGTGCGCCCTAACTTTGAACGGAGGCGGTCTCCTTCTCAAGCCATAGGCTTGCATTATGACCTGTCGAATCCACTTGGCTAAAGTAGATTTTGACGCTGCCTGACCCTTTCTGGGGCCTTCCGGCAGAATAAACAAAGTATCCGTTCTGCGAATCTGAGCAGTGGCTTTTAGATAAGCTTTAACTGCTCTTACTACATCCAAAGAATGTAATAACTTTTCCTCTACCGAACTAGGTTTGGGGAAAAAGGAAGGAAGAACCACATCTTGGTTCAAATGAAACCTCGATACCACCTTAGGAAGAAAGGCTGGATGAGGACGTAACACTACTCTGTCCTTATGGATAACCAGATATGGCTCTTTACAGGACATAGTGGCCAATTCCGACACTCTTTTAGCCGAACAAATGGCTACTAGAAAAATCAATTTCGTGGTGAGAAGAACCAAGGAAATGTGCTGTAATGGTTCAAATGGTTGTTTCTGTAGAACCGACAGAACCAGGTTTAAGTCCCATGGACATATGGGAATATTAACCGGAGGGCTAATACGCATCACTCCTTGTATAAAGGCTTTGACTAGTGAATGCGAAGCCAAGGGCCTCTGAAAAAATATTGACAAGGCCGAAATCTGACCCTTGATAGTACTCAAGGAAAGCTTCCTATCTACAGCCCACTGTAGGAAGTCCAGAATCCTACCTATTACGTACTTACGTGGATGCCATTTCTTGGCCTCACACCAAGCGATGTACGCCTTCCAGATTCTATAGTAGATCTGCCTGGATACCGGCTTCCTGGCATTGATCATGGTAGATACCACAGGATTAGAGACCTCTCTTTTTTAGAATGTGGGCTTCAATAGCCAGGCCGTCAAACCTAGGGCTGGTAAGGAAGGGTGGTATATCGGTCCTTGCGACAGCAGGTCCGGACGATGTGGGAGGGTCCAAGGACTCCCCACAGACATTTTTACAATCTCCGCGTACCATGCTCTTCGGGGCCACGCTGGAGCCACCAGAATCACTGGTTTCTTTTCTACCCTGATTCTGCGGAGTAATCGAGGTAACAATTGTGGCGGTGGGAATGCATATATCAGCTTGAACTGATCCCAAGGGAACACAAGGGCATCCGAGCCGCAAGCTAGGGGATCCCTTGTCTGAGAGACAAATCTGTCCACCTTTGCGTTGAATCTGGATGCTAGAAGATCTACATCCGATGTTCCCCACCGCTGACATATTGTCCAGAAAACCTCGGGGTGAAGGGACCATTCCCCTGGGCATAATTGTTGGCGACTTAGAAAGTCCGCCTTCCAATTCTCCACTCCTGGAATGAATACCGCGGATATGGCTGGGACATATCTTTCTGCCCATTTCAGGATGCAATTTACTTCCCTCTGGGCTGCACGACTCCTGGTGCCACCCTGATGATTGATATATGTCACTGCCGTGGCATTGTCCGATTGAATTCTGACAGGGGACCCTTGGAGTTTGGATGTCCATGCTACTAGGGCATACCGGGCTGCTCGTATCTCTAAGAGATTGATGGGCAGGGCCTTTTCTGCATCCGACCATCTGCCCTGGAGAGACCATTGCTCCAGTACTGCTCCCCAGCCTATAAGGCTGGCATCTGTAGTGACCACCTTCCAAGAAATCGGACTGAAGGATTTCTCTTTTTCCAGATTCTGGGGAACCAACCACCAACGGAGTCTCTTGCGAACGGAAGGGGACAAGGACATTGGTAAGTCTAGGGCCTGAACTTTTTTGTTCCAGGCTGACAGTATGGCCCTTTGCAAATTCCTTGAATGGAATTGACCGTAGGGTACTGCTTCGAATGATGCCACCATTTTTCCCAGCAGCCTCATGCACAGGCGTATGGACGGCTGTCTTTTTGTACCCACTAGGTGGATCAAATCTCTCAAAGACGACACCTTTTCTTGAGGCAAGAATTTTTTTCTCTGGTCTGAATCCAGCCTTAGCCCCAAGTATTCCAGACTTTTGACTGGTTTTAGGGCTGACTTGTCTCGGTTGATAATCCAACCGTGAGATTCCAGATACTTGATTGTCTCGTGAACAACCACTTCTAGTTTTTCCACTGAGTGGTCTATCAGCAACAAGTCGTCTAGATATGCCATTATCGTTACACCTTGTGTTCTTAGATTGGCCAATAATGGGGCCAGAATTTTTGTGAACACTCGTGGTGCTGTGGCCAGACCGAAGGGTAAGGCTCTGAACTGAAAATGGCGCCCTTCTACTGCAAAAGCGTAGAAATTTTTGGTGAACTGGAAAGATGGGAATGTGCAAATAAGCATCTTTGATGTTGATCGAGGCTAGCCATTCCTCCCCTTGTAGGGCAGTGGTCACCGATCGGATCGACTCCATCCTGAAAGTTCTGATATGTAGGAATTTGTTTAGCCCTTTTAGATTTAATATGGGCCTCACGTCCCCGTTTGGTTTCGGGACTGTAAAGAGGTTTGAGTAAAACCCGAACCCGCATTCTTCCAGGGGAACCTCCATAATTACTCCTTGGAGCAATAGTTGTTCTAGTGCCAACAGGAGGGATCCTCTCTTCCGGGGATCCCTTGGCACGTTTGACCTTATAAAATGGGAAGAAGGGGAGTCTTAACTCCAATTTGTATCCCAGACTTACTGCGGAGAGCACCCATCTGTCTCTGATCGTGTCCCGCCAGGTCTCTGCGAACAACTGAAGTCTTCCCCCCACCCGATTGAGTGGGGGCAACCCTTCATGCATTTGATTTTGGGGGAGGTTTTGTACCTCTCCTGACCCAGGGTTTCTTGTTACCCTGCGATTGTCCCTGATTTTTACCCCCGGGATTTGACCGAGGAGGCCGTCGGAACTGTTTCACAGCCGATGTCCCAGGGACTGGAGAAGCAGGCCTCTTAAAAGAGGGACCTCTAAATCTCTTTTTAACCGGCAAGAGTGTACTTTTACCGCTGGAAATTTTCTGGATATATTTGTCCAGGTCTTCCCCGAATAAGAGTTCACCATAAATTGGGAAACCAACCAGCAATCTTTTACAGGGAGCTTCAGCAGACCAGTTTTTGAGCCATATAAAGCCTGCGCATATGTACTACAGACAGCGTAAGGCGGGAGGCCTGATGGATTGAATCCTTTATGACGTCAACCGCAAAGCATAAGGCTCTAGGCAGATCAGCTAGGGCAAGGGCCTGCTGATCTGGCAGGTCCCTTAAGACCTGTTTCAACTGATCCTTCACTGCTTGGCAGACCCCAATAGCTGCCACTGCTGGTTGTGTCACCAAGCCTGCTGTAGAGAAAGCAGATTTTAATAAGGACTCCAATTTTTTATCTATTGGGTCCTTGAAAATTTGGACATTATCCACTGGACATGTCAGTGATTTATTCACACAAGAGATGGCTGCGTCCACTGTAGGGACCCTTCATTTTTTGATGAACTTATCCTCCATGGGATAGACCACCGGAAATCTCTTGGGAGGAGTAAATATTTTATCAGGATGTTCCCAATCCTGGTAAATGAGCCCTTCCAATAAAGGATGGATTGGAAAGGAACAAACAGTCTGGGGAGCTTTTAGCGACCCCAACGAGGAGACAGAAGTGGATGATGGCTCCGCAAGGGGCATTTTAAATGCTGATCGAACCATGTTAGTCAGGGACTGAACCCATAATCTTTCAGCATGTGATGCTGAGAATGGCTCTTCCACTGTTGATTCCTCTATAACAGAATCAACCTCATCCTGATACCCTTCAGGTAGGTCGATCCCTGTATGGGACTGTTGCTCTGCTAACAGGTACTCTGAGGGAGGAGACGGAGATCGGGCTGGCTTTCCCTCTAACAGGGAAGCAGCCATCAATGTTGTCAATCTCTCTTTCAGTCCTCCCAGAGCTGAGGAAAAAACCTCCTCTGTTATATACACAGGAGCAGGTGAACTGAGGACAGCCACAGTACCAGGTACTCCTGAGGGTGCTCTACGGTCACTAACCTCTGATTTTTCAGGGGAGATTGGTGCAGCCAAAGCATGCCCAAGATCCTCAGAGCCCGATGGAGACCCCCTTTGCTTCCTGGGATTTTTAGTCCCGGAGACTTTAGACGGCATATTCCTAAGCCCAAAGCTGAGGTATTCCAGCCGAAATACACCACTTACTGACAATAGTCTAGCACAATTGCTGCTATATAAACAGTTGGTGTCTACTAATGTGCCTTTCTATGGGGATGCCTGCATCAACCGCCTGCTGTATGCCTTTCTAAATGTTGCCAGCTCTGTTTCTGCCTTCCATAACCAGCTGACAACACCTAATTGTTCTTTTTAACATGCTGGGACGCCCGCACATGCGCAGAAGCGCTGCGGCGCGCACAGAGCGTCATCCACCAAGCTCCGCCCCTTTTTCCAGCTCACCTCTATAAATAGAGGCGCGGGCACGTGCGCCTTCGGCGCTCTTTTTGAAAAAGGAACTAGGGACAGAAGCCAGGGCCCTGTTTGCCACAGGGCTGGGGGATGGACGAGCATTGCAACATGGCAGAGGAAACAGTTTCCCATTCAGAGAACTCACCATCTGCCTGGATTTTGACTTGGAAGAAAAAATCCACATGACAAGAAAACAACGTTCCACAGCGGCCTCTAGTGGTTTAACACAGGTACCGCGGTTTAACCATTTTTTTTTTTTTTTCTTGACCACTCTTAAAATTATTACATTTTTTAGTAGTTACAGGCATGCACAGATATTTAGCGGGAATACCGTTAGGTAACAGGCAGAAAGACATATTAGGCTTGGGGGTCCCCCAATAGAACCAAGTTCCTGAGGGGCCCCCACTTACCTTTTCCCCGCCGCAGGACTCTGTTTGGTCCACAGAAGCCCAAACTTCACCTCTCACGGCAGGCATTGTAATTAAACCTTCAGGGACCGGGTTCCCAAGGATTCCACTCCCCTGGACCTGTATAGCACCCTGCACAGAAAACATCTTGGTCGTGGGTATGACCAGAGCTCTGGATCCCAGGGTCCAGCCCTCCTAAGAGAAGCATTACAGGCAAAACCTTGCTCTTCTCTGCAAGGCCCGGGTACCGACCGTTTAGCTATGAAGCTTTTTTGGTCGGATCCGGAATAGCTTACTGAGGCCCAAAAGAACCTGTACGCAAGCTCAGTGAAAAACACATGTTACTTCTTGGCCAACACCTTAGACACTGGCAAAAAAACTGAGGTGCTCCCGGATGGGAGGGGCTTATATAGGGGAGGGTACTTCCGGTTTGGAAGTTGCCAGTGCCAGCACCTGAAGGTAAACTATATAACCCACATAGTAATGACTATGCCGCTCTGTGTCCCGTGATGTGCGAGAAAGAAATACTTTTTTCCCCTCACTGTACTCACCTGCTCTGTGTAATGGTTTTGAACAAAGCAGCCCCAATCCACCTCTTCTCAGGTCCCCCACCGGCACTCCTGGCTCCTTCCCCCCGGCTGAGTGCCCTCATAGCAAGCCGCTTGTTAAGGGGGTACTCGTGCGTGCTCGCTCCCAAGCACTACTTAAAGTAATAGTAAAGCTTTTCTTTTTTTTTTTAAATAACAAACGTGTCACACTTACCTGCTCTGTGTAATGGTTTTGCACAGAGCAGCCCTGATCCACCTCTTCTCGTGTCCCCCCCTGGCCCTCTTGGGTACTCCCCCCCACCGAGTGCTCCCATAGCAAGGCGCTTGTTATGGGGGGACTCGTGCATGCTTGCTCCCAATCTCCACACAGAGCGTGGCTTGCCCCCCTCCTCACTGGCTGTGATTGACAGCTGTGGGAGCCATTGGCTTCCACTGCTGCCTCTGAGCGAAGGAGGAGTGAGAGAGCTGAGAGAGCCTCAGCTCTCGTGCACATAATTGGCTCAAGATTGGGCTCAGGTATGTATTTAGGAGGTAAATTAAAAATAAAATATTGCGCTAGTCCCAAACTAAATAACAAATGTGAACAAAGGTAGTGAAGCTGCTACATAAAATGTGACTAAAATTATATGCATGTGAATAAGGATGTAGCGCTAAAATTATAGGAGAGACCAAAGGAAATGGCCTCAAAAAGTAGGCATAAATGTGGATAAAAAACAATGAAGTGAGTCCACAAAAATGTCCATACAAATATCCGTGATAAGAAGAAACTGAAGCCACACGTGAAACAATATGGGTCATCACATAACTTCTGAAGGTGAAGAGAGGTAGAATACTCTTACCGGAACTGGTGGATCTGCGGATTAGGCAGATCAAATGGGCATTGGAAATCTCAGTGGAAGTTCCCTTCTGCCTGTCTGAAGACATTGATCTGCACTATCAGAGCATTCCCTTTATTCTTTTTTCCATGAATGGTCGATTGAGTTGAGGTTTTCTCCTTGTTTGCAACTGCAATTCCGGAAGGAACTTCCGGACTCAAGGCTGTTCCTGTTCCATCTGAGGACTACGGAAATCGTTGTCAAATCCAGAGTCTGCTTCCAAGTCGGGGAACCTGCCGGGGAGTTTTCATCTGGGATTTGTTTGATCCAGCCTTCAGACAAGCAGAAGGGAACTGCCACTGAGATTTCCAATGCCCATTTGATCTGCCTAATCCGCAGATCCACCGGTTCCGGTAAGAGTATTCTACCTCTCTTCACCTTCAGAAGTTATGTGATGATCCATATTGTTTCACGTGTGGCTTCAGTTTCTTCTTATCACGGATATTTGTATGGACATTTTTGTGGACTCACTTCATTGTTTTTTATCCACATTTATGTCTACTTTTTGAGGCCATTTCCTTTGGTCTCTCCTATAATTTTAGCGATACATCCTTATCCACGTGTATTTAGGAGGGGCTGCAGGGACGGGAAGGCTTTTTTGCCTTACTGCATAGAATGCAGATAGAAAAAAAAAAAACTTCTGTCTTTACAACCACTTTAAAGCTGAATTTGTCAAGCCGCTCAGTACAGAACTGAAATACATATAAGTGAGCTCTTAACTTGTCAAAATACTTTATCTGTATTCTGTTCATTCAGTCTTGTGACACCTCTGCCAGTCTACATAGCCAGCATGATAAAAGCACTATACACTGCTGCAGCTCTATATCTTGCAGTATCATTGACAATGAAGAAGCCTCAGCATGCTGATATGGCCCTCTCTCCACTTTTTCCTTCTTAAAAGCAAACTCCTTATGCCTGAAAACATTTGAGCAAACATAACTGGCTCACAGTGCTGGCCCTTCCCCTTGCCCTCTGCTTGCCTTTTTGGGCACAGTACCCACAATTTAGGTCTTTAAATCACGCCTCGTCTTCTTTCTATAGAGTTTGAATTTATATTTTGTATATTAGGGAAGCCATATTAGTTCATTACATTGACAGTCTCCGCTGTTTAACACTGCTATTATCTTATTACAAGTATACCAGTCTTCTCAGGCTACTTGGAAAAAAAAAAAAAAGAATATTTATCTGATTTTCTCAAAGTGATTATATGTAAAACATACCGGGCTCGGGTGGTATGTCCTTCTCTCCCAGGTGTTTGACGTGAAGTTATAAATGGCCATATCCTGAAGAGCAGAATTCAGATCCAAACCTGTGAAAAACATTTTACAATACATAAGATACAGCTTGCTGCCTGTATGAAACTCATACTGGGAAAATATGTTGGCTGTCACTGGTGAACTCACCTCTCAAAAATTCTGGGTGCCTGGTTGTTATATTAATGCAAAGCTCAAAAAAAGTCAGTAACCCAGAACAAGTATGTAGATCAGGAGTTCCAACTTCATTTGCTGCACGCTTGTTCCATGTCAGTGAGTGAACAAGTATTTAAATCAATGGTCTCAAAACTGCGGCCCAATGCATGTTTTTATCCGGCGCTTGGGGCATCATTTCCCCCACTGTCAGCAACAGTGGGGCACAGTACCTGCCACCGACAAAGGGGCATTGTTTACTCCCAATGACACCAGGGCACTTTTTTCTCTCCCACCTGGCCACTGTTTGCGCACGCCCCTTCCCCCAAACTGACCCTTTGCTTAAAAAGTTTGGACGCTCCTGATTTAGATAAAGGTCAGCAAGACAACTAGCATTCTCAAAAGGAGTTCGGCAATGTGATAATTTGCAGGATCCAGTAATAATTCACCTTGTACTGGATTAAAGGCATTTCTGTACTGTTGCTTGATTAGGCAGAATACATATTTGTATTACAATGTGAAATAGTGATTGCAATCTAGTTGTGACCAAGGTATGCCTGCTATGACATAGCATGGGCTAGCATGGCCAGGTAATTCTGAGGGCTTAAGAGCTATACTGGCAGCAGCATAGCAATCAGTAAGGCCATCCATTCTGGGAAGGTCTCTGCCTTACACCCATATAAAATAGATCACCTTGGGCCTCCAGATTGGAGGTTGGTCATGGGGCCAACAATGCCATCTTTTAAAAAGAAGTTATTAAAAACAAATGGGAATTTCACCACTATGTACCACATGATACTCTTATTTGTCCTGACCAAGTATTCATTAATAATCTTTTACTGGATATGTTTTTGTTTTTCTGCTACAGAAAATGTTGATATTACCTGCAAGCATGACTGAATGTAAAATATTGAATTCTTTCTAATAAATAAAGAACATACAAAAAATTATAATATTTTATTTTTAAAGTTTAAAAAAAAAAAAGTCCTTTATGTGCTGTAACTTCATATAAGTCATCTACTTCAATGGCAGCTATTTTGCCCTTATGCTATAGAAGGGTTTCTATAGTGCATGGGGCACCTTCACCTTATGTGCCAAACTAGCTGTGGTCTGTCATATTCTTTTAGATCACCTCCAGCCTTCATACAGACATTCTGGCATCATATCAGATACAGTAACTACCAAATCCATACATTTCACACGCAACAGTTTGATCCTTATGTCCAATAAAATTAGCAACTGGATTCTCCTGACACATTCAAACTTACCTCCAAATATGTAGAGAGCATTGGTTGGGGGCAGAAAGGCTCCAGCGGCAGCGGTGCGAGGGCTGAAAGCTGGATCCTGACTGCTCACATTGTACCAGGTTCCAGATCCCTGGTTATCAGTGAGGGATAGGTCACATTGTTCCCCCATGTACCCGGGAAAACAGACACAGCGTTGAGTCTCCTAAAAAAAAAAAAAAGAAACAGCTGCATGTAAAACAGTAACAAAGACAACCAAGAAATAGAAAAGAGATGATAGCAGAATGACCCAGAATGGGTGTAGAAATTGCATAATTGTAGAGAAGAAGTAAAATATAACAAAAGCACTAATGCTACATCATTGATCATGCAGCCTCTGACATCATCAAAGTGTTGCATGTAAATTACAATGTATGTAATGCTAAAGCAAACTGTAAGTTACTGTGGATGTTGCCAGGAAGAGAACAGAGACTGCCAGCATGCTACAGAAGATAGTCAGAGTTTGCCAGCATGTTACAAGACATTGTAAGTGACTGGCAGAATGCTACAGGAGATGGTCAGTGACTGGCAGAATGCTACAGGAGATGGTCAGTGACTGGCAGAATGCTACAGGAGATAGTCAGTGACTGGCAGAATGCTACAGGAGATAGTCAGTGACTGGCAGAATGCTACAGGAGATGTCAGTGACTGGAAGAATACTACAGGAGATTGCCAGTGACTGGCAGAATATTACAGGAGATGGTCAGTGACTGGCAGAATATTACAGGAGATGGTCAGTGACTGTCAGAATACTACAGGAGATGGTCCGTGACTGGCAGAATACTACAGGAGATGGTCAGTGACTGGCAGAATACTACAGGAGAGAGTCAGTGACTGGCAGAATACTACAGGAGAGAGTCAGTGACTGGCAGAATACTACAGGAGAGGGTCAGTGACTGGCAGAATACTACAGGAGAGGGTCAGTGACTGGCAGAATACTACAGGAGATAGTCAGTGACTGGCAGAATACTACAGGAGAGGGTCAGTGACTGGCAGAATACTACAGGAGATGTTCAGTGACTGTCAGAAAACTACAGGAGATGGTCAGTGACTGGCAGAATACTACAGGAGATGGTCAGTGACTGGCAGAATACTACAGGAGACGGTCAGTGACTGGCAGAAAACTAAAGGAGATGGTCAGTGACTGGCAGAATACTACAGGAGATGGTCAGTGACTGGCAGAATACTACAGGAGAGAGTCAGTGACTGGCAGAATGCTACAGGAGATGGTCAGTGACTGGCAGAATGCTACAGGAGATGGTCAGTGACTGGCAGAATGCTACAGGAGATAGTCAGCGACTGGCAGAATGCTACAGGAGATAGTCAGCGACTGGCAGAATATTACAGGAGATAGTCAGTGACTGGAAGAATACTACAGGAGATTGCCAGTGACTGGCAGAATATTACAGGAGATGGTCAGTGACTGGCAGAATATTACAGGAGATGGTCAGTGACTGTCAGAATACTACAGGAGATGGTCCGTGACTGGCAGAATACTACAGGAGATGGTCAGTGACTGGCAGAATACTACAGGAGAGAGTCAGTGACTGGCAGAATACTACAGGAGATGGTCAGTAACTGGCAGAATACTACAGGAGATGGTCAGTGACTGGCAGAATACTACAGGAGATAGTCAGTGACTGCAGACATACTACAGGGGATGGTCAGTGACTGGCAGAATACTACAGGAGATAGTCAGTGACTGGCAGAATACTACAGGGGATAGTCAGTGACTGGCAGAATACTACAGGGGATGGTCAGTGACTGGTAGAATACTACAGGAGATAGTCAGTGACTGGCAGAATACTACAGGGGATGGTCAGTGACTGGCAGAAAACTACAGGATATGGTCAGTGACTGGCAGAATACTACAGGAGATGGTCAGTGACTGGCAGAATACTACAGGAGAGAGTCAGTGACTGGCAGAATGCTACAGGAGATGGTCAGTGACTGGCAGAATGCTACAGGAGATGGTCAGTGACTGGCAGAATGCTACAGGAGATAGTCAGTGACTGGCAGAATGCTACAGGAGATAGTCAGTGACTGGCAGAATGCTACAGGAGATAGTCAGTGACTGGCAGAATATTACAGGAGATAGTTAGTGACTGGAAGAATACTACAGGAAATTGCCAGTGACTGGCAGCATATTACAGGAGATGGTCAGTGACTGGCAGAATACTACAGGAGATGGTCAGTGACTGGCAGAATACTACAGGAGAGAGTCAGTGACTGGCAGAATACTACAGGAGAGAATCAGTGACTGGCAGAATACTACAGGAGAGGGTCAGTGACTGGCAGAATACTACAGGAGAGGGTCAGTGACTGGCAGAAAACTACAGGAGATGGTCAGTGACTGGCAGAATACTACAGGAGATAGTCAGTGACTGGCAGAATACTACAGGGGATAGTCAGTGACTGGCAGAATACTACAGGGGATAGTCAGTGACTGGCAGAATACTACAGGAGATAGTCAGTGACTGGCAGAATACTACAGGGGATAGTCAGTGACTGGCAGAATACTACAGGGGATATTCAGTGACTGGCAGAATACTACAGGGGATGGTCAGTGACTGGCAGAATACTACAGGGGATGGTCAGTGACTGGCAGAATACTACAGGGGATGGTCAGTGACTGGTTGAATACTACAGGGGATGGTCAGTGACTGGCAGAATACTACAGGGGATGGTCAGTGACTGGCAGAATACTACAGGGGATGGTCAGTGACTGCAGACATACTACAGGTGTGAATATTTTCCCATCATCAGCATGAGTAAGCATTCAGGAAAGGAAAACAGTGACTACTGGTTGCTGGGGCACAAAATGGGTATCTAAAATTTCATATTTGGCTGACAAAAAAGGAAAGCTATTTTTTGAACTTTTTACCCCTTAGTCCTGACCATAATATATAAAATATACACAAACTCATTATACGTTCTCTTCAAACTGTGTCCTTTAGGGAGCAAAGTTGGTAACAAATGAAATTCTTGGCAGCATTCTGTAAAGCCTCTCATTACTCCCAGACAAGCTGACAACATCTACAAATAGGTACCTGGTTACAAATCCCATGATGGTGGTGACAGTAGGTGCTGCAGTCCGGCACCTGACAACCTTCTCCTCCCCATCCCGAATCACACAAGCATTGGCTGTTTTCCTGGCAAGTTCCATGTCCAGAGCAACCTTGCGGGCACAAGGAGAAGCTGTATGTGGCGTTAAAACCCAGCAAGTTGTAATTTGCGTCGCTGAATAGATGAAGAAGCATCTGACAAAACATTTATAGAAGAGATTAATGACTATTTAGACAATACCCCTCAGAGACAAGTACAGATAGCATGGCTATAAGGGACAGTTCAGGTATATGCACTGCTTAAAGTCATGCATTGACATGCGCTGTGTGAAGGCAATCCATTCATTTGGTGTCTGAATTAGATAACTGGCTGAACAGAATTACAATTTCTTGGCAGGTAAGACAGTTTACATCTATGCATTTTTAAAGAGAATTCAACAGTTTGCCTACATTTCAGCTTGAAGCACTATGCTATAAAGCAGGGGTCTACAAACTTTCTAAAGAGAGGACCAGTTTACTGTTCTTCAGACTTTAGGGGGGCCAAACTGCGTCCAGTGGGAGTAAACAAGGTCCAAACTTTGGTATTAGGGTAGAAATATTTGGTGTCAGTGGGGGGAATAGTGCCCTGTTTTTGTCGTTAGTGGAAGGAATTATACCCCATCGTTGGTATCAGTGGAAGGAATTATGCCCCATCGTTGGTATCAGTGGAAGGAATTATGCCCCATCGTTGGTATCAGTGGAAGGAATTATGCCCCATCGTTGGTATCAGTGGGAGGAATTATGCCCCATCGTTGGTATCAGTGGAAGGAATTATGCCCCATCGTTGGTATCAGTGGAAGGAATTATGCCCCATTGTTGGTATCAGTGGAAGGAATTATGCCCCATCGTTGGTATCAGTGGAAGGAATTATGCCCCATCGTTGGTGTCAGTGGAAGGAATTATGCCCTCAAATGTGTGGATGGGGGAATTGGTTGCATCTATGGCCAGCTTTAGTAAGTCACTAAGGATGAGCTCCGGCGTGTTCGCATTGAACACGTGCAAAGCCCGCCAGGAAATCGGCACTGGGCTGCGCTAATCACCGTCAGGGAGACATTGTCCTGATGCTCGGCTGCAGAGATCGGGAAATGTCTCCCTGCCTGTGATTAGCGCAGCGCGGTGCCGACTTCCTGGCGGGCTCTGCACGTGTTCAATGCGAACACGCCGGAGCGCTTTTCAGGCGTTTTAGCGCTAACAATAGCGTATGTTAAGCGCCTCTCATGCCACCCCAGTGTGAAAGCCTGAGTGCTTTCACACTGGGGCGCGGTGCGCTTGCAGGACGGGAAAAAAAGTCCTGCAAGCGGCATCTTTGGGACGGTGTATACACCGCTACTCCACCACCCCTGGCATTAAAATCAATGGGCAGCGCTGCTGAAGCGCCTGCAAAGCACTTCGGCAGCAGTGCTTTTCGGGTGCTTTTAACCCTTTCCTCGGCCGCTAGCAGGGGTTAAAAGCACCCCGCTACTGACCGAAAAGCGCCGCTATAACAGCAGTAAAGCGCCGCTAAGGCCCCCCCGCCCCAGTGTGAAAGTAGTCTTAAAGGAAGAAAACACAATGCCATGGGAGACACAGGCACCTGACACTCTAGGACAGGGGTGACCAACCTTTTAAAAAGCGAGGGCCACTTCAGCAACTTGGTAACCAGTCGAGCGCCACAATGAGCGGAGAGGGCGGATGACAGGTCTTGGCTACTCTATAGGTCCTCCGATCCGCCCAGATGAAAGGGGACGAATTCCCTTCTGTTTTTTGGATTGGAGGTAGGCCGGGCATAAACAAACATCTGTCGCTCTATAGAGGTAAATTGAGGGTCCCTTTTGGTCGGGCTGATCGTGTGAAAAGGGCCCAAGACTGCTTTCACACTGATGTGCTGCGGTTTACCCACACCGCGGGTGCAACGTAGTGCATCTGTGTCTATCCTGCGGGTTAGCTGAACTTTGCCATAGACTCCACCTGTGGCAAAAGCCGGCGCTGTAGAGGAAGCATCAGCTTATGGGGCTCTGCTCCACAGCTGCTTTCTTCCTCTACCACCAGCTTCATTCACAACACTGATGCTGTGGTATGGCGGGTCGGCAACCTCCGATCTGGGCTTGCCAACCCACCATTCCAGAGCAGGAGGTCGCGGGCCACATCAGAGTGCTCCGCGGGCCACATGTGGCCCCCGGGCCACTGGTTGGCCACCCCTGCTCTAGGAGGTGTTTGGAACAGAGCAAAGATAGGAGACACATGCCACTGGAGATTGAAGGTAAGCTCCCTTTGGATTTTTTTTATGCTAATGACAAGGTCACTTTAAAGAAGTACAGCCAAAGCTCTTTTGGCTGTACTTCACCTGCGGATCACAGGAATGCAGATCGTTGTCAGCAGGCAGCGGGCTGTAGTCTGCTGTCGACTGACTTTACAGAGCCGGTCCAGGCTCGGGATAGATCGCGACCATATGGACAGGATCCGCCCACATGCCTGGACCAGCACCCAGCTCAGCCTCTCAGTGAGCCGCTGAGAGCCTGAGCCAGCCGATCCCGCCTCCTTCACAGCCCAGCGCTCCAATGAGTGCGGGGGGGGGCGGCAGAGCAGAGAGACAGTGACTGACAGTCACCAGCTCCCGCATTTAGGGACCTCTGAGAACCGAGTGATCAGCGGTGTTCGATCGCTCAGTTCTCAGCCTTAGAGCCGGCGGGGGACAGATGCAGCATAGGACCGATGCTTCATCCACCTAGATAAGTATGATTAAAAAAAAATTCCCATACTTCTCTTTTAACCAGCAGTTATGTATCATTATTGTTTCTTTCCATTATAATATACAGTAGATAGACCATATAGCACAAAAGAAACAGGCAGTAAATAAAAAATATCCCTATGGTGCTGTCCTGAATAGTTACATCAATGCGTAGTCTATATATGTGAATACATTCCACCCCACTTTCTGCTCCTACAAGACATGCTCCATAACCCTTTACCTTCCCAGACGTGGCCTCCAGGGTGGGGGGCAGGCTGCTCCCACTCAGGCTAGCTAGCAGAGGATCACTGTAGGAATCTCCATCATACACAAAGAGGTAGTCGTAGGTACACTCGGTATCCATGAACAGAAATCGGAGCAACACACGGTAATTGCTGTTGGGTGCTGCAAGAATGAAATTTATAAATTTATAAAAATAGAATAAAAAGAAGTGTTGAAAATGTTCTGGAGAAATTCATTGTTTTAAGCAAATCATGGTGGATGTTAAAGTTAGCTTAGAAGATCACTAGTGTCAGGATCAATATCCAAAACATGGTTCTGTGAGTGAGCAGTGGGGAGTCGGCTGTGGTTCCTCAGGGAGCTACAGTCCTGATCATCCCACCCCTGAGTAGTACAGTGTTACCATGGTGACACTAAACTACTCTGATGAAAGTATGTAAAAAAAATATTTGAATAAAATATTAATTTAATTTTTTTTAACATACGGTCACCAGGCTGTACTGCACCGGGGACAGAATGTAAAAAGAAAAATTTAGATTTTTTTTATTTTATTTTATTTCTTTATTTTCCAAAAATTACAACTCCAAAAAACTCACCATGCCTTTTTCTAAATACCTCAGACTGTTTAATTTCCAAAAAGGGGTCATTTGGGTGATATTTGTACTGTCCTGGCATTTTAGGGCTTCAAGAACTGAGATCCGCTATCAAGTACATCAGGACTGAACAATTCTCCAATATACTGTACTACTGTAATACCTTGGATTACGAGCATAAACCTTTCCAGGAGAATGCTTGTAATCCAAAGCACTCGCATATCAAAGCGAGTTTCCCCATAGAAGTCAATGGAAATGAAGATAGTTTGTTCCGCATTTACTTCTATGTCATGCAATATCGCATGTAGCCAGAGGCGGGGGGGGGGCACCGGAGAGCCTCAGAAATACTCGGGGACAGCTCGTCTGATCTTAGAAACCCTCGGAAAGGTTCAGAAACACTCGGGAACGGAGAATTTCCGTGTATTTCCAAGTGGCTCGGAACGGCTCTGAACCGTTCCGAGTGTCACCGCCGCCCCCGCACCTCTGGCCAAATGCGTTACTGCACACCCCCTTAGCTTGAATTCTGCTCGTTTTGCGAGACAACACTCGCAAACCAACCGAGTCAGATTTTTTTTTAAAGTTGCTCATTATTCAAAACACTCGTTAACCACGTTACTCGTAAACCAAGGTTCCACTGTATATACCATAGTTTGTAAACTCTATAACTTTCACACAGACTAAATAATACACACTTTCGGGTATTTTTACCAAAGAAATGTAGCAGACTAAGTTTTGGCTTAAATTTATGAAAAAAAATTATTTATTTGCATAAAAAACAATTTTTCAAACTTTTCTTTTTTATTTATTTTTTATTTATATGGCATGAAAAAAAACAGTGATGATCAAATACCACTAAAAGAAAGCTCTATTTGTGTGAAAAAAAAAATTATATAAAAATTAAATTTGAGTACAGTGTTGGATGACCGTGCACTTGCCAGTTAAATTAGAACAGTGTTGAATAGCAAAAAATGTCCTGGCCATGAAGGGGGTAAAACCTTCCGGAGGTCAAGTGGTTAAAGTATAACTAAAGACAAAATGTTTTTTTTTAATTTTTAGTTTTGGATAGAGTGGCGAGGGATTAGAATTCTTGTCAGTTTTTATTGCTGTCTGTGCCCCCCGGAGATTCAACCTCTCTATTTGTCCAGTTTACCGTTATCATCAGGGTGGATATAAATCAATGATTTAAAAAAAATATATATATATATATTTTTTTTTTATTTAAATCTAATTTTATTTATTTTTTAAATCGATTTTTTGGGATTTTTATCAAATTTATTTTGATAAAATGCTTTTGGGAGTAAGAATCTATCTAAAGATAGTTTTCTAATTAAGATAAATTTATAATTTAGTTTGTTGAGCATGAAATGGAGCTTAGTGATGTAGCATGAGGCTGTATTTTCTGCAATATTTACATTTTTGGTAAACTCATTCAATGAATCCAAGCTCTGCACGCTGAGATAACATGCACTGCATTGATGCATTCACACAATTTCACAGTAACCATGAGAAAAAAAAATTCAAGAATATTCCTTTATCCCATTGTTTTGCACATCTATGTACACTACAAACTGTATGATTCAATCGGTTCTGATATCGCTGTTTTACTAACCTGACACAGCTTATTATTCTAAATAGGAAACCTTCATTTTGTTTGCAAATATTAAAGATTCAAACTACCAGCAAGAATAAGTCCTTACATTTAAAGAGCACCTGTCATTTCAGATCCACCATGGCAGCGCCTGTTAGCGGGCATCCAATCACCTGCTGCCTCCACGTCCCTCACCTTGTTGTGTCACTGCCGCATTACCAGCCGTCCCATTAAAGTGAATGGGACTGTCAGTGAGTCAACAGCGGGTCAGAGGAGAATCTGATGCGGGACAGAGATGACAGTTGCTCTTTAAAATTATGATTTATTGATTTAAATCAATCCTTTTTACTAGTGATTTAAATTGTGATTTAAATCGACTTAATTAAATCAAATCCACCCCGATTATCATTGAAGGTGAAAGTTAAAGAAAATCTCAAATTTTGGGTTATCCCCCAGAAAAGTATTAGAGGGGAAATCCTCCGATAGGAAAGTTAGTTCTGGTAACCCGGGGGGTCCCCAAGGAAACCCCTTCATTTGCAGGAATTTCCTATCACTTCCTGTTTGGCTATGAGACAGGAAGTGAAGGGAAATCTCTGCAATGGGACTCAGACGAGCCGAGAAAAATGAAGTTCAATGCTTCCGAGCATGCGTCGACTTGATTCTGAGCATGCGTGGGTTTTTTCTCCGATGGAGTTCCCCACAGACGATCAGAATTTGCTATAGTTTTTTTTTCCATCGGTATAATTTAAAACGTTCTATTTTTTTATACCGATGGAAAAAAGACCAATGGGGCCCACAAATGATCGGTTTGTCTGATGAAAAAAGTCCATCAGACTTTTTTCATCAGAAAAACCGATCGTGTGTACGCGGCATTACCCTATCCAAAATGGAAAAAAAAAAAGTATTGCCTATACAGTGGAACCTCGGTTTACGAGTAATGCGGTTAACGAGCGTTTTGATAATGAGCAACTTTTTGCTAATGGGGTGTGCAGTACCGCATTTTGCCAGAGGTGCGGGGGCGCCGGTGTCACTCGGAACGGTTCCGAGCCGTTCGTAAATACTCAGTTCCCGAACCTTTCCGAGATCAGCCGTGCTGTGCCCGAGAATTTTCGAGACTCTCCAGCGCCCCCCCACCTCTGGCCACATGCTGTATTACATGTTATAGAAGTCAATGCGGAACGAATTATCTTAGTTTCCATTGACTTCTATGAGTAAACTCGCTTTGATATGCGAGTACTTTGGATTACAAGTATTCTCCTGGAACGGATTATGCTCGAAATCCAAGGTTCTACTTTAAAGCGGAGCTCCGCCGGAATTTTTTTTATTAAAAGCCAGCAGCTACAAATACTGCAGCTGCTGACTTTTAATATTAGGACACTTACCTGTCCTGGAGTCCAGCGACGTCGGCAGCAGAGGACGAGCAATCGCTCGTCACTCTGCTGCCCCCACCGCCATCCTCAGTGAGGGAACCAGGCAGTGAAGCCTTGCGGCTTCACTGCCCGGTTCCCTACGGCGCATGCACGAGTCGCGCTGCGCCGTTCTTACTGGTCCCCGCTGTGTCCTGGGAGCCGAGTGTTTCCCAGAACACAACGGGTATTCTGCGGGAAGTGATGTACTACCCGCAGAATTCCCGCAGAGAGGACTCCCGGAAGTGGGTGCAAATACCTGTCTTAGACAGGTATCTGCACCCCCCACCCCCCTGAAAGGTGCCAAATATGACACCAGAGGGGGGGGGGTTCCGATGAGCGGAAGTTCCACTTTAGGGTGGAGCTCCGCTTTAATATCACATTACGTAAATTTTGGCAAATTTGTACTTCTTGGATACAACATGAACACCACTTTGATCACTCCTTACCTTCTATCAACCATTCACAGTTGCCGTTCACGGAATAGTTTCCTGGGCCGTCGCTTACAAATCCCGGAACACTGCGCAGCACTGTCCTCTGCCCCTTGCAGTCCCCCGATGTTGCTGTATGGACCTGGGACAGCAGAAGGAGGCAGGGGAGCCAGCTCCACATCCACAAGCCAGCGTGGGCCTCCATCTCTGTTCAGCATCCCTCGGTAGGGGACCTGGAAAGGAAGCATGAGATTAATCAGAAAAACAGAAGCTGAATGAATAGTTGATTCAGAATTGTTACTAATTAGCCAGCATTCTCCAGTGCCAGCCCAGATGAATAAACGCTCTTTACCCAAGTTCCATTCACTGCAACATTCGGACAATCCACTGATCTGTGTCTGAGCAACTTATTAATCAGTTACCAGTTCAAAAACAACAGACTACAAGGAATGGTCACCAATATACAGCACAGGAGCATCCAGTTCTACGTAAAGCTGCAGAAGATGCTTACCGTAATATGTTACAAATCTACGTTGGATAACGAAGCGTCCTTCAAATTTAACCTTAAGGCTCCACTCACACGACTCCAAAGTTGCGCCAACTTTGGCGCAACTTTTGATGGGTGCAACTTGGAGATGACTTTGGCTTTGACCAGTGCTAATGGACAACTGTTGCACACAAGTTGCATTGTATAATATTCAGTAGAGCTGCACTTTTCTGGCCAAAATGAGAATCACGATTTTTTTTTGCTTGGAATAAAGATCCCGATTCTCGCGGCGTAAAATCTTTCACATTATACCCAAAAATGTGGGCTTTCTTTACTGGTTATTTTTTTATTTTTTTATTCATTAACCACTTAAGCCCCGGACCAATACGCAGCATAAAGACCAGAGGTGATTTTACAATTTGGCACTGCGCTGCTTTAACTGGTAATTGCACGGTCATGCAATGTTGTACCCAAACAAAATGTGCGTCCTTTTCTTCCCACAAATAGAGCTTTCTTTTAATGGTATTTGATTGCCTCTGCGATTTTTTTTTTTTTTGCGATATAAACGAAAAAAGACAAAAAAAAAAAAAATGATATTTTCTACTTTTTGTTATAAGAAAAATCTAATAAACTCAATTTTAGTCATACATTTAGGCCAAAATGTATTCAGCCACATGTCTTTAGTAAAAAAATGTCAATAAGCGTATATTTATTGGTTTGCGCAAAAGTTATAGCGTCTACAAACTAGGGTACATTTTCTGGAATTTACACAGCTTTTAATTTGACTGCCTATCGTTTCTTGAGGTGCTAAAATGGCAGGGCAGTACAAACCCCCCCAAATGACCCCATTTTGGAAAGTAGACACCCCAAGCAAATTGCTGAGAGGCATGTTGAGCCCATTGAATATTTTTTTTTTTTTTGTCCCAAGTGATTGAATAATGACAAAAAAAAAATTACAAAAAGTTGTCACTAAATTACATATTGCTCACACATGCCATGGTTATATGTGGAATTGCACCCCAAAATACATTTTGCTGCTTCTTCTGAGTACGGGAATACCACATGTGTGGGACTTTTTAGGAGCCTAGCCGCGTACGGGCCCCCGGAAACCAAGCACCGCCTTCAGGATTTCTAAGGGCGCAAATTTTTGATTTCACTCCTCACTACCTATCACAGTTTCGAAGGCCATAAAATGCCAAAATAGCACAAAACCCCCCCAAATGACCCCATTTTGGAAAGTAGACACCCCAAGGAAATTGCTGAGAGGCATGTAACTTTTCCACAACAAAAATTGCATTTGAAAGACCGCTGTGCAAATATATTGTAACATAAATGCAAATGCGGCGTCGCACCGATTCGGGCGCTGCCATTGCCGTTGATTTGGCATGCCAAATCGCATCAATGTGAACCAGGATTGAGTGTGAACCTGGACTTAGATTCCGTGGGTTTTAGGTAGGATAAGAAAAAAAGCAAAATGTGCACAATGTTTTCTGGGCCCTACACATAGGTGGTATCGCTGCGATCGTCAGGAGCAAGAGAGCTTATTTTGGGTTGTTCTTTGATGGTAGATTATGGTAATAGCAAGAATTAACAGCTAGATTAAATTAACAGCAAGAAAGAACAGCTAAATAAACCACTTGCTTACTGGGCACTTAAAGTGGTTGTAAACCCACTTACACAACTTGCACCTACAGGTAAGCCTAGATTAAGGCTTACCTGTAGGTGCATGAAATATCTCCTTAACCTACACGGTTAAGGAGAAATTTGCTTTTAAAAACGGCGCCGCTGACGTCACGCGCATGCGCACTAGCGGGTCGGCACAGTAGCCGGATTTCTGAATGGATTTAGCCGGCCCGAGCGCGCATGCGTGTGACGTCATCGCCACTCCGGGGCCAATCACAGCGCCGGAGCAGCGATACACGGAAGGGACATCGAGGAAAGATGGCGGTGGCAGTGGAGGTGTCCGAGCACCGCTGCGGGGGCTTCGATCTAAGGTAAGTAATTCATAATGAGCTAGTATGCTAGTCATACTAGCTCATTATGCCTTTTTCTTACAGGTTTTTATTTTTTAAAAAAAATGTTTTTCTGGGTTTACAACCACTTTAAACCCCCTTCCTGCCCAGACCAATTTTCAGCTTTCAGCCCTGTCACTCTTTGAATGACAATTGCGCGATCATGCTACAGTGTACCCAAATTTAATTTCTATAATTTTTTCCACACAGATAGAGCTTTCTTTTGGTGGTATTTAATTGCTGCTGGGTTTTTTATTTTTTGCTAAATAAAACAAAAAAAGGACCGAAAATTTTGAAAAAAAAAACAAACAAAACTGTATCATAGTTTGTTATAAAATTTTGAAAACAGGTAATTTTTCTCCTTCACTGATGTGCGCTGATGAGACTACACTGATGGGCATTGATGGGCACTGATAAGGCGACTTAAATGGGAACTGATTGGTGGCACATAGAGGGGGCACTGATAAGTGGCTCTGAAGGGCACTGATAGGTGACACTGATGGGCACTGGTAGGTGGCACTGATGGGCACTGGTAGGTGGCACTGATGGGCAACACTGATTATGAGACACTGGGCATTGATGAGTGGCACTGTGGGCACTGGCAGATGGCACAGTGGGCCACGGCTTTCTGTGTAAGGGACCAACGTCCCTCTGACAGAAGCCAGAGCTTCTGTTTACATCACGTGATCAGCCGTCATTGGCTGACAGCTGATCACGTGGTAAGGGGCAGGGATCAGCCCCTTACTCCAATCACCCGAGTCTCATTGACTCAGTGATCACAGAGTATGCCGTGCACGTGACCCGCAGGGACGCGCAGACATCGCTTGCTCAGGAGGACGTCCATGTATTTCGGCTATAGCGCGGGCCGGCAAGTAGTTAAAAGAAAAATATTTTTTTTCAATAATGATAATAATAAAAAATAAAAAAATAGGAGACATCTCTTAACATTTACCAGCAAAAGAAAGCCAGATTCCTCCTGAAAAAAAATAAGGTATAACTCACCTGGATACACAATGATAAATACAGTTTTACTAACACATGTCAAAGTTGCAAAATTGTTTTTTAGGCGTTAAGATTTGTTTTACGCTCAGTCACTAAGGGGTTAAATCCGGGATCTGAAATTGGCCCATGTTAAACCTTCTCTAGTTACATTGTAAACAGCTGACAGGAAATGTTTAGCAGCTCCATGTTAATGAAGATGAAACTGTCATTGTTACTGATAGCACCTTGTCTGTTTACCCGTCTCCAGGCTTCCAGTCGACATTCTTTGAGCTCTGCATTGTTTTGCACCAAGCTGGTTGTAGTCACATCCAGTGGATATAAAAAGTCTACACACCCCGGTTAAAATGTCAGGTTTCTGTGATGTAAAAAAATTAGACAAAGATGAATCATTTCAGAAATTTTTCCACCTTTAACCGCTTCAGCCCCAAAAGAATTTACCCCCTTCCTGACCAGGCCATTTTTTGCGATACGGCACTGCGTCACTTTATCTGACAATTGCGCGGTCGTGCGATATTGAATCAAAACAAAATTGACATCCTTTTTTCCCCACAAATAGAGCTTTTTTGGGGTGGTATTTGATCACCTCCGCGTTTTTATTTTTTTCCGCTATAAACAAAAAAAACAGCGACGATTCTGAAAAAAAACACAATATTTTGTACTTTTTGCTATAATAAATATCCCCAAAAAATATATAAAAAAACATTTTTTTCCTCAGTTTAGGCCGATACGTATTCTTCTACATATTTTTGGTAAAAAAAAACAAAAAAAAACCGCAATCAGCGTTTATTGATTGGTTTGCGCAAATGTTATAGCGTTTACAAAATAGGGGGTAGTTTTATGGCATTTTTATTATTTTTTTACTAGTAATGGCGGCGATTTTTCGTGACTGCGACATTATGGCGGACACATCGGACACATTTTTGGGATCATTGTCATTTTCACAGCGATCAGTGCTATAAAAATGCACTGGTTACTGTGAAAATGACACTGGCAGTAAAGGGTTAACCACTAGGTGGCGCTGTAGGGTTTAAGTGTACCCTAAGAAGTGATTCTTACTGTAGGGGGTTGTGGCTACACGTTACACGTCACTGATCGTCTGTTCCAATGACAGGGAACAGACGATCACTGACATGCCACGGAGAAGAACGGGGAAAGGTTTGTTTACACTTACCTCTCCCCGTTCTTCAGCTCTGTGACCCGATCGCGGGACACCGGCGGCGATAGGGTCCCGCGGGCACGGTCACGGAGCTCAGGACCGGGTCGCGAGCGCGCCGCCGCGCGACCCACGGCTGGGCTCTTAAAGGGCAATGTACCTGTATGTTGATATGCCCAGCCGTGCCATTCTGCCAAAGTATATCGGAGTGAGGTGGTCCTTAAGTGGTTAAAGAGCAGACGTACAGCTACGACGACTCGCACAGCAGTGCCATCCTGCCGCAGTATAACAGCGTCGGCTGGTCCGGAAGCAGTTAATGTGACCTATAAACTGTACAACTAAATTGAACAACAAACTGAAATATTTTAGGTGGAGGAAAGTAAAAATAAAATATGGTTGCATAAGTGTGCACACCCTTACACTAATACTTTGTTGAAGCACCTTTTGATTTTATAGCATGGCACATCTTGACTTGGCAATATTTGCCCACTCTTCTTTGCAAAAACACTCCAAATCTGTAAGATTGTGAGGGCATCCCCTGTGCACAGCCCTCTTGAGATCACCCCACAGATTTTCAATGGGATTCAGGTCTGGGCTCTGGTTGGGCCATTCCAAAACTTTAATCTTCTTCTGGTGAATCCATTCCTTTGTTGATTTGGATGTATGCTTTGGGTCGTTGTCATGCTGAAAGATGAAGTTCCTCTTCATGTTCAGCTTTCTAGCAGAAGCCTGAAGGTTTTGTGCCAATATTGACTGACTGGTATTTGGAACTGTTCATAATTCCCTTTACCTTGACTAAGGCCCCTGTTCCGGCTGAAGGAAAACAGCCCCAAAGTATGATGCTGCCACCACCATGCTTCACAGTGGGTATGGTGTTCTTTTGGTGATGTGCAGTGTTGTTTTTGCGCCAAACATATCTTTTGGAATTATGGCCAAAAAGTTTAACCTTGGTTTCATTAGACCAGAACACGTTTTCCCACATGCTTTTGGGAGACTTCAGATGTGTTTTTGCAAAATGTTGCCAGGCTTGGATGTTTTTCTTGGCATGAAAAGGCTCCTGTCTTGCCACTCTACCCCATAGCCCAGGCATATGAAGAATACGGGAGATTGTTGTCACATGTACCACACAGCCAGTACTTGCCAGATATTCCTGCAGCTCCTTTAATGTTGCTGTAGGCTTCTTGGCCGCCTCCCTGACCAGGTTGCTTCTCGTCTTTTCATTAATTTTGGAGGGACGTCCAGTTCTCGGTAATGTCACTGTGGTGCCATATTTTCTCCACTTGATGATGACTGTGTTCCATGGTATATCTAATGCCTTGGAAATTCTTTTGTACCCTTCTCCTGACTGATACCTTTTAACAATGAGATCCCTCTGATGCTTTGGAAGCTCTCTGTGGACCATGCCTTTTGCTGTAGGATGCGACTAAGGCCCCTTTCACACTGGGGCGGTGGGGGCATCGGCGGTAAAGTGCCGCTATTTTTAGCGGCGCTTTACCGCTGTTTTTGCAGAGCCGCTTTTAGCCCCCGCTACCGGCCGGAAAAGGGTTAAAACCACCCGCAAAGCGCCCCTGCAGAGGCGCTTTGCCGGGGGTTTGGCCGCGCTGGCCATTTATTTCAATGGGCAGGAGCGGTGGAGGAGCAGTAAACACACCGCTCCTTCACCGCTCCAAAGATGCGGCTAGCAGGCCATTTTTTACCGTCCTGCTAGCGCACCGCTCCAGTGTGAAAGCGCTTGGGGCTTTCACACTGGAGAGACAGCAGCGGCTCTTTCAGGGCGCTTTGCAGGCACTAATTTTAGTGTTATATCGCCTGCAAAGCGACCCAGTGGGAAAGGGGTCTAAGAAAATGTCAGGAAAGACCTACTAGAACAGCTGAACTTTATTTGGGGTTAATCAGAGGCACTTTCAATTATGTCAGGTGTATACTGACTCCTATTTAACATGAGTTTGAATGTGATTGCATAATTCAGAACACAGCTACATCCCCAGTTATAAGAGGGTGTGCAACCCCATTATTTTACTTTTTTATATTTACTCCCCACCCCCCCTAAAAGATTTCAATTTGTTTTTCAACTGAGTTGTACAGTTTATAGGTCACATTAAAGGTGAAAAAGTTCTCAAATGATTTATCTTTGTCTCATTCTTTTACATCACAGAAACCTGACATTTTAACATTATATCCACTGTATGTTGCTGTCTGTTTTTTTTCATTATACATTTGTTCTTTTAGTATATGACACAGAAAGTTCACCCCTCGGTGTTATGCTCCTACTCTGAACACATCATTTTATAAAAATACAATTTGGGACTCTCATCTATAAAATATAACTAAAGGCATTTTTTTTAGTTTTGGATAAAGTGGAGAGGGATTAGAACACCTGTCAGTGGTGGTGCGCCGAAATGAAAATCCCGGTGCTGAAACTGAAACCAAAAATTCAGGATGCACTTGATTGAAAACCAAAACGGATGTTTTAAAAAATAAAAAAAAATGTAATTTAATTAACGTGGCTGGTATTTTTGCATTGAAATCAATGAGACGCAATCTTGCATTAAAGTCAATGGGAATGCGATTTTGCATTGCAGTCAATAGGGGGCGCTTTTGCACTGAAGTCAATTGGAGTCGATTTTGCATTGCAGTCAATAGAGGGCGATTTTGCATTGGTCAATGGGACGCAGCATGTCATTATCGGCGCCTTTCTTTTTTATCCGCAAAACGCTGATAACCCTATTTTTGGTCATTTTCGGCGCCCGATATATTGGTGCATCCCTGACTGTCAGGCTTTTATTGTTGTCTGTGCCTCCTTTTAGGGAGATTCACCCTCTCTATTTGTCCTATTTTCCCCTTATCGTTAAGAGTGAAAGTAAAAGAAAATCCCCATGTCAAATCGCATGCCAAATCGGCAGCTATTGCCAGCAATGCCACAGTCTAAATCGGTGCGGCGCCGCACCGATTCCCAAAAGTAGATCCTGCACTTCAAGGCGCAATTTGTATAGACATCAGTGCAGAAACCAGCACAGATGTCTCTGAAGTCGGACTGACATGCTGGTATAAAAATGTGCGAATTCAGCTGAACTCACACGATTTCTAACCCGCTGTCAGCTTGAACCCAGGCTTAATCTCAGATTCTCTTCATTAGTATGGTAGAAGGGTTGTCCCTAGGGGTGCTGAAATTAATCGCTGCATCGCGATTCAGGTGTCCCCGATGCGGCATCGATGCATGTGACCAGAAAAAACTATTTCCGGGTGCCGTCATCCCGACCGGGATGATGCCCCGGGATGATGCCCGCAGCTGCAGGCATCATCCCAGTACCGTTTTTTAGAGCAGGCGGTCAGCTTTCCAGGGATAACAACTGATGCGGCTAAAAGCCACACCCCCCCCCCTCCCGCCGCTCTTACTGGGCCTCCCGTCCGAGAGACACGATCCATGAGCCGCCACTTCCGACGGCTAGAGAGACTGGCACACAGCCGGAAACTGCTTCATTCCAGTCTCCTGTATGTAAACACGGAAACAACGTCACGACGTCCCTTCGGTTTACTCGGCTGCCAATGGCGCCAGTTTTTAAAAAAAATACAGTATTCAGAATCGCCGTTTTTGGCAAAGGAGTGCAAAGGAGGGATTTGGGGTCTTTTAGACCTCTGATCCCTCCATAAAGGAGTACCTGTCACTGCCCATTACTATCACAAGTGACAGCAATAAAAGTGATCAAAATTTTTTTTTTTAAACGCAATGTAAAAATAAATACGATTTTTTTTTAAAACGCCCCTGTCCCCGCGAGCTCACGCAGCAAAGAAAACGCATACGCAAGTCGCACCCGCATATGTAAACGGTGTTCTAATCACACATGTGAGGTATCCCTGCGATCGTCAGAGCGAGATAAATAATTCTAGCCATAGACCTCCTCTGTAACTCTAACCTGGTAACCATTATTTTGTTTTTAAAGTGTCGCCTATGGAGATTTTTAGGTACCGTAGTTTGTCGCCATTCCACAAGTGTGCGCAAAAAGACACTCACCTGTCCCACAATCCAGCGACGTGGCCACCCGAACCCTCCATTCTCTCCCCCGCCTGTCCACGGCGCTGGCAATACTACTGTGGGCATCGGGCTGTGACAGCTTGCAGCTTCACAGCCGGGTGCGCATGTCTCACTGCGCTGTCCTGCATAGCCGGGCAATCTTCTGGGACCTGTGATGTGTCCCAGAAGATTGCAGGGAGGAAGGGCTGCCTAGGCGGCCCAAGCGGAAGTGGGAGCTCATCTGTAATCGTGATGCATCGCGGAATCGAATCGAATCATTGACCAGATAATCGTAATCGAATTGTGAGACCAGTGAAGATGCGCACCTCTAGTTGTCCCTGTATCAAACTATTGCAGAGGATGTCATAACATCTAAATATGTCTATAGATCCAAAATGACTATTACCTGATCTGGCGGATTCTGTAATCAGACAAGTCATAGGATCCTGTGTAATCATTACTATTTCCCCCGGGGATTTGCTGCCAGCAGAATGTGTGTGTGTGCTCCCCTCCCTTCTTCCCACTCCGCAGTATAAACATGAAGCCCGGAGCAATTTGAATGATTACATTTAGGCCTGAGGTCTCATTCACATCAAATGCAACCATGAAGTCTGCCGCATTCTGCAATGCAGATAAACTGCATCCATATATTATCAATACAGACTGTTCTCACTGCGAGGATAATTTGCAGAGCGTGATGAAAGTGGAACCACATGGATAAAGGTGTTCTGGTCAGATGAGACTAAAATTTTATTATTTGGCCTCAACATCAAATGATATGTCTGGTGGAAATCCAATACAACTCACCATCCAAATAACACCTTTCCTACAGTAAAGCATGGAGGGGGTAATATCCTAGTATGGGGGTGTTTTCTCTGCAGCAAGGACCAGGGGACTTGTCAGGATAGAAGGAAAAATTAATGGGGGCAAAATTCTTGAGGAAAATCTGCTGCTCTCTGCCAGAAAGTTGTCAATGGAAAGCAGGGTGGATTTGATTCAACCACTTGCCGACCAGCCACCGTCGTTATACGGCGGCAGGTCGGCACGATCCCACGAACCGCCGTAGTAGGTGTACGTTGGTCGCTTTAAGCAGGATAGCAGGCGCGTGCGCACCCGCTACATCGCGGGGGGTGCCGATGCTCGTGACCGGCAGTCGCGATGACCGCCGGCCGCGAGCGATCGCGGGCACGAGAGGCAGAACAGTTACATTCCTTTGCCCAGCCGTGCCATTCTGCCGACGTATATCGACGTGAGCCGGTCTGACCCACAGCTCAGCGCTCCAGTGAGCGTGGAGGAGCAGAGCAGGAGAGATGCTGATTGACAGTCAGCAGCTCTCCTCTCGGGGAGCCGAGAACCGAGCCATCGGTGGTGGCCCGGTTCTCAGTGAAGAGACGGCGGGGGACCGATCCTACATCCACCGAGGTAAGTATGAATATGGGGGGAAAAAAAACAAACCCATACTTCTCCTTTAACCACTTCCAGCCCAAGGCTGTCATATGACGTCTTTGACTTTCAGTGGGAATATCTGAATAATGGGTGCAGCTACAGGCATCATTCAGATATCCTTGTTTTCAGCCAGCGATTTTGTGCACCATAAGAATGATCATAGCGACAGTTCCGCCGTTTGATCGTTCTTACAGGTGAGACGTGAGGGGACAACCCCCCCCTCCCGCCCGCCGCTATCCAGTGCTTCTCCAGGCTAGCCCGTGCCATCGGGGACCCGGAGAAAGAATCCGCTGCCACCGGATGACAACCTTAGAGATTTCCGGTGAAAAGATGGTCACCAGTCATCTCTATGACCGTCAGAGACCCGGGCACGACGTTATGACGTCACGTCCGGGCCACGGTTGTAAACAAAGCCACATCTCTCCATAAAGAGGACCTGTCACAAATGATTCCTATTACAAGATATGTTTACATTCCTTGTGTAAAATTAAAAAAATAAAGTAAAATAAAAAATAATAATTTAAAACGCCCCTGTCCCCAGTAGCTCGCGCTCAGAAGCGACCGCACACGCAAGTCCCGCCCACATATGTAAACACCATTCAAACCACATATGTGAGGTATCGCCGCATGCATTAGAGCACGAGCAACAATTCTAGCACTAGACCTCCTCTGTAACTCTAAACTGGTAACCTTTAAAAAAAAATGTAAGAGTCGCCTATGGAGATTTTTAAGTACCGAAGTTTGGCGCCATTCCATGAGTCTGCGCAAATTTAAAGCGTGACATGTTAGGTATCTATTCACTCGCGTAATATCTTTCACATTATACAAAAAAATTGGGCTAACGTTTCTGTTTTGTTATTTTTAAAACCATGAAAGTTTTTTTTCAAAAACGTTTGAAAAATTGTTGCGCAAATACCGTGCGAGATAAAAAGTTGCAACGACCGCCATTTTATTCCCTAGGGTGTCTGCTAAAAAAAAATTATATATATATATATATATATGTTTGGGGGGTCTGAGTAATTTTCTAGCAAAAAAAAATATGATTTTTACATGTAGGAGAGAAGTGCCAGAATAGGAATAGGAAGTGGTTTAAGAGGACCTGTCATGCTTTTTTCTATTATAAGGGATGTTTACATTTCTTGTAATAGGAATAAAAGTGATCCAAAAATAGTTTTTTAAAAGGAAAATGTAAAAATAAAATACATTTTTTATTTTTTTTTAAAGCACCCCATCCCGCCGTGCTCGCGCGCAGAAGCGAATGCATACATAAGTCACGCCCGCATATGTAAACAGTGTTCAAACCACACGTGAGGTATCGCCGCGATCGTTGGAGCGAGAGCAATAATTCTAGAACTAGATAGATCTCCTCTGTAACTCTAACCTAGTAACCTTTGGAAATATTTAAAGCGGTGCTCCACCCTAAAGTGGAACTTCTGCGGATCGGAACCCTCCCCCCCTCCGGTGTCACAATTGACACCTTTCAGGGGGGAGGGGGTGCAGATACCTGTCTAGGACAGGTATTTGCACCCACTTCCGGGAGTCCTCTCTGCGGGTATTCTGCGGGTAGTACGTCACTTCCTGCAGATTCCCCGTTGTGTTCTGGGAGACACTCGGCTCCCAGAACACAGGAGGACAAATCAGAACGGCGCAGCGCGAAACGCGCATGCGCCATAGGGAACCGGGCATGAAGCCGCAAGGCTTCGCATCCTGGTTCCCTCACTGAGGATGGCGGTGGGGGCAGCAGAGTGACGAGCGATTGCTCGTCCTCTGCTGCAGACGTCGCTGGACTCCAGGACAGGTAAGTGTCCTAATATTAAAAGTCAGCAGCTGCTGTGTTTGCAGCTGCTGGCTTTTAATATTTATTTTTTTCCGCGGCACCTCCGCTTTAAGTGTCAAAGTTTGTCACCATTCCACAAGTGGGCGCAATTTTGAAGCGTGACATGTTGGGTATCAATTTACTTGGAAGTGACCTCCTCCAGTGTCCTGCAAGCTTCCAGCCTCTACCAAGATGGCTGCCGTCTGGAATTGGAAGCGACGCTCTCTGCACCATCTTGGTACACCTCCCGAGGCCGGCCCATTACATGCGGCCGGGACCCTGCAGAGAGCTGCGGGTTATCCACCGCAGTGGGGATGTTTAACTTGTCCCTTGCGGAAAGCAGGCGAGCGGCGGCCAGGCTGTAAGGCGGACGCGGGTGGGCCTCCACCGGCGGTATCCTGGGGCAAAATGCCCACGGCATTGAGAACAGTTGGGGAAATGGTTGCATACCCCTCTGCAGGGTTGAAACCTCAGGCAGATCCCCTAGGCTCAGGTTGCTGCCCCTGCTGGTCAGGGAGTCCCCTGCAATTTACCACAGAGACTGAAGTAAAAATAATAAACGTCTTGCAGCTCCTGTGGGTCCGGAGGAAACAGAAAACAACTGAGGCACACAGGTAAGACGAACGAATGGTGGACTGTTGTGTTTCCTGTTTCAGGGGGGAGGAGGAGCCTATCTCTCAAGTACTGCCCTGGAAGACGATTGGAGAAAATCAGCAAGGTCCTTAAGTGGTTCTCCACAACTTTATCTCTGACCTGTCTGGTGTGTTCCTTGGTCTTCATGATGCAGTTTGTTCACTAAGGTTCTCTAACAAACCTCTGAGGGCTTCACAGAACAGCTGTATTTATAGTGAGATTAAATTACACACAGGCGGACTCTTTTTAATAATTAGGTGACTTCTGAAGGCAGTTGGTTCCATTAGATTTTAGTTAGGGGTATCAGAGTAAAGGGGGCTGAATACAAATGCACAGCACACTTTTCACATATTTATTTGTAAAAATGTAAAAAAAAACATTTATCATTTTCCTTCCACTTCACAATTATGTGCCACTTTGTGTTGGTCTATCACATAAAATCCCAATAAAATACATTTACATTTTTGGTTTCACATGGGCTGTCTGACCAGGTCCGGTTTTCAGGTGGTTCTGATCGGACCCTCCAGTCTCCTCTATGGAGCGGCGGATGGCAGAGGACACACGTCTGCCGACACCCAAAATTTGGAAAATTTTAAGGGGTATGAATACTTTTTCAAGGCGATGTATCAATTTATAACAAAGAAGGGGAGCAACACTATAGTGCTGGGTTTAGATGCGTGCAAAGCCATCTTCTGTACACCTCCAAGTGAAGACTGGATCTCTGCCCGTGTGAATGCAGCCTAAAGCCTCGTACACACGATCCGATGGGAATTGTGTGATGACAGGCTGTTGTCGGAAAATCTGACTGTTTGTACGCTCCATCAGACAATTGTTGTCCGATTTTCCCACGGACAAATGTGGGATAGCATGCTTTAAAATTGTCCGTCAACAATTGTGTGTTGTCAGATTTTCCGATCGTGTGTACACAAGTCCATCAGACAAAAATCCAAAGTACAAACACGCATGCTCAGAAGCAACGCTCACCATAAGACAACATTAGCAGAAGTTGCCCAAAGTGTGGCGCTAAAGAGCTGAAAAAACACAGTTTCGTGTTTGTTGGCCGACAATTCTTTGCCGTTTGTATGCAACACAAGTTCCTGGCCAACGCCCTTCGGACAAAAGTCCTACGATTTGTCCGATGAAAATCCGATCGTGTGTACCGGCTTTAGGGTACACAGATTGGTCACCTTCCTAACCCCGGCCTGTGATTGGATAGTGAGGGAGCAGCGGCAGACCAACAAGCTCAGCTTTCTCCTCCAATCAGCATGCACCTTCACATATCAATCCATAACAGAGAAAGGGGAGCCGCTCGCCGTGGTAAGAGCCATTATAGCATAGTTATGTCACCAAAAAGCTTCAATGCATTTCACTCCATGGGTGGAGCTTAGTCATGGGACCCTAAGGAACGAAACGTGTTGAATATTGAAGCGTTTTGGTGACATAACTATGCTTCAATGGATTACAGTCCTGGCTTTTACCACGGCGTGCGGCTCCCCTTCTCTGTTGTGGATTGATATGTGAAGGTGCATGCTGATTGGAGGAGAGAGCTGAGCTTGTTGGTCTGCCGCTGCTCCCTCACTATCCAATCACAGGCCGGGGTTAGGAAGGTGACCAAGCTGTATACCCCAAGAGCCCATTCACACGGGCAGAGATCAATGAAGATGGCTTTGCATGCATCTGAACTACTGGTGCAACGGATCGTCATTGATCCGGGATCCGTACGGATCAACAGCTTCGGTTCGGCACACACGTGATCCGCGGCGCAGGCAGTGTGAACCATCCTGTCAGCATCCTCACCATCCTGGTACATTCTTGCCATCCACTTCATCCAGGGTTCTGTCCGGTCTCCTCCGCTGCCTTTTGGAGCCTGTCAGCCTGCTAGAACGCCACCCGTGGCCGCGGACGTGCAGCCTCCCGGTCCTGCATCGGCCATAGGAAAGGCTGCGGCTTCGGTCTAGCGGCGTCCATCTTGGTCCACCCGGCGGCGGCCGCAACAAGCCTTCCTGATTGCCTGGAGTTCGCTCCCCTCCTGGATCAGCCTCCGGAGTGCCTGAGAGCTCCCGCAGAACATCCACAGCCTACACCTGGCTTGGGACAGGCCGCGGCGTCGGCCTACCTCCTGGAGCGGCAGCCATCTTGCTCCACCCGGCGTCGGCCTACCTCCTGGAGCAGAGGCCATCTTGCTCCACCCGGCGTCGGCCTACCTCCTGGAGCGGAGGCCATCTTGCTCCACCCGGCAGCGGCCTACCTCCTGGAGCGGAGGCCATCTTGCTCCACCCGGCGGCAGCCTACCTCCTGGAGCGGAGGCCATCTTGCTCCACCCGGCGGCAGCCTACCTCCTGGAGCGGAGGCCATCTTGCTCCACCCGGCAGCGGCCTACCTCCTGGAGCGGCAGCCATCTTGCTCCACCCAGCGGCGGCCTACCTCCTGGAGCGGAAGCCATCTTGCTCCACCCGGCGGCGGCCTACCTCCTGGAGCGGAAGCCATCTTGCTCCACCCGGCGGCGGCCTACCTCCTGGAGCAGAAGCCATCTTGCTCCACCCGGCGGCGGCCTACCTCCTGGAGCGGAAGCCATCTTGCTCCACCCGGCGGCGGCCTACCTCCTGGAGCGGAAGCCATCTTGCTCCACCCGGCGGCGGCCTACCTACTGGAGCGGCAGCCATCTTGCTCCACCCAGCGGCGGCCTACCTCCTGGAGCGGAAGCCATCTTGCTCCACCCGGCGGCGGCCTACCTCCTGGAGCGGAAGCCATCTTGCTCCACCCGGCGGCGGCCTACCTCCTGGAGCAGAAGCCATCTTGCTCCACCCGGCGGCGGCCTACCTCCTGGAGCGGAAGCCATCTTGCTCCACCCGGCGGCGGCCTACCTCCTGGAGCGGAAGCCATCTTGCTCCACCCGGCGGCGGCCTACCTACTGGAGCGGCAGCAATCTTGCTCCACCCGGCGGCGGCCTGCCTCCTGGAGTGGAGGCCATCTTGCTCCACCCGGCGGCCGCCTACCTCCTGGAGCGGAGGCCATCTTGCTCCACCCGGCGGCGGCCTGCCTCCTGGAGCGGAGGCCATCTTGCTCCACCCGGCGGCGGCCTGCCTCCTGGAGTGGAGGCCATCTTGCTCCACCCGGCGGCGGCCTACCTCCTGGAGCGGAGGCCATCTTGCTCCACCCGGCGGCGGCCTGCCTCCTGGAGCGGAGGCCATCTTGCTCCACCCGGCGGCGGCCTGCCTCCTGGAGCGGAGGCCATCTTGCTCCACCTGGCGGCGGCCTACCTCCTGGAGCGGAAGCCATCTTGCTCCACCCGGCAGCGGCCTGCCTCCTGGAGCAGAGGCCATCTTGCTCCACCCGGCGGCGGCCTAGGTGAGCTCCCCTGCCTTCCCTGACTGCCCAGTGTTCCGTCCTCCGATCCAAAAAAATGATCCGATCCGAGAAACGATCCGAACCCGTGAGTTTTTTGATCCGTTGCACCCCTAATCTGAACCCAGCACTATATTATTGCTCCCCTACTTTGTTATGGATTGATATGTGAAGCGATCACCCGCAGGGGGCCCTGCACCCGACATCAGAAGCATGCAAGGATACTCAGCCTGTAGCGGAGCTTGTCAGCGCTCAGGACAGCATGGGCTATGCTGAACATCTGCATGCAGGACACCCCATTGGGCTTTAGTGCTGCCTCACCCTCTCCCAGTCTGAGTGCTGCTGCACCACACACAAAAAACTCCCAGGCTGGCAGAGCTGTGTAAATCCCAGGTCTGAATAGAGAGAAAGACAATAAATAGCTCCATTATATACAATTCAATGGTGAATGAAGCTGTGTGCATGGCTGTGGGCTCTCTATTCACAACCTGGAAGGGTCTGCTGGGACTTACAGTGCACCACACCACCAAACAATGGGGAGCCTGCCGGTGCATGCTGGGAACTGTGGTGCCATTGGATGTCCCAGCCTACCCAGCACCGACCCCGGCCCAGTATACACCCCCTCCCCCCTCCAGCACACTCACCCTCCGCCTGCTCGATCCGCTATATACACCTCTGGACTCCCACATGAACCGGAACCAAAACTCGCCAGCTGCGCACCGCACCGGAAGGAGTCGCTCCACACCCCGCCCCCTGTACGGAAAATACACGGCCTGAGAACAGAGCGCTAAAGCGTGATAGAGGATGAATGGGATGTTGCGACACCTGTGGACACTGCGCAAACTGCTAGTTCCGTACAACAGCTCTCTTTGCGCCCTCTAGGGGCAGAAAATGGCGTAGGTAAAATGACATTGCATTTGCAATGGGAAAGCTTGGACCAGGTGTGAGCTGAGCAGCTGTCTTTTTAAAATTCATTTTCATTGAAAAAAATAAATAAACAAATAATAGAAAACAATATAAATATCTCTGTCATGGTGTATAAAGCATCTACTTGTTTGCAATACATGAATCCATACACAACCGTATTGAATTATCTTAGCTTGAATGCTCTAATGAGCCTCTGATTCCTCCTGTATTGAATTGTATTGTAACTGTATTGTCTGCTCCTGTTTTGTATTCTGTAAGTGTTAGGTAAGTGTTAGAGATAGGATTTCGTAGGTTAGGTACATTTAGGCTGTTTGTTTTGATTCGGGCTGGGAGGGGCTCAGAGTAGCAGCTGGTGACTCACAGGCAGCATCACTGAGACCTCCCTCCTCTTTCCAGAGTTGGCTGGAAAGAGAGGAGGAGAGGAGAGGTGGAGCTGCCTGTGAGCCCTGACCAATCCCCAACTTGAGCAAGGCAAAAGACATAATCTTCAGGACAGCAGCACTCCGGATAAAAAGCCTTTATTTTGTAAAATCAAAATTCCAAAACCACACTGCAGGTCACAGTACACTGGTCAAACTGGCTGACGCGTTTCACACTGTACTAGTGTTTATTCATAGCATTTTGTAATTTTGATTTTACAAAATAAAGGCTTTTTATCCGGAGTGCTGCTGTCCAGAAGATTCTCTTTTTTGCCTTGCTCATATTTGCATTGCTTGCACCCGAGGTTGCTGGGAAGAGGTGATTACCTGGAGGATATCTACACCTGAGCGGCTCCTGTTTCTTCAATCCCCAACTTGGATTGGCAAGAGACAGGCCTCCTTAAAAATACCCAGGGTCAGCCCAGCTCGGGGGAGGAGTTGTTCGGGTGGAAGAGCTGGAGATGGAGTGCTAGGCTGTCAGGGCCTTTGAGGGATCTCCCAAGTCTGGGGGGGTGACCTTGGGCCTGGGCTCGAATGCGGACAGGACCCTCGTACAAACCACAGGGGTGTCCTGGACAGGAGGCACAGGAGGAGCAAGAGAGGACAGCAGGAGAGAGCACTGCTGGGCAAGTCTCCAGGGAGAGGAACAACTTGTGGCAGCCAGGAGAGGGCTGGTGAGCGAAATGTACAGGCTTGAGAGGACTGGGAGGATGCAGTCTGGAGGGGTGCAGTGTGGACTGTGGTGTCATGGGCAGTGGAGAAGGGCAGCTGCATCCAGGAGGGCTGTCAGGCTCTGAAAAGAAAATGATTTACTGGGCTCAGTAGCCTCATGTAGGACAGCTAGCACCAGAGACTTTCTATTTTGCTACACTATAGGGGCCCGTGGTCCCTGACTGTAAAAGTGTAAAAGGCAATTGCTAAGGCCAGTGTCAGGCCTATCCACTTTGTGCTAGCTGTGCCTGAAGACATACCTCCCAACTAGGGATGAGCTTCGTGTTCGAGTCGAACATACGTTCGACTCGAACATCGGCTGTTCGATCGTTCGACGAAGATCGAACGATTTGGGCCGTTCGCGCCAAATTCGAGTGACGCGAACGGCCCACAATGCACTACGCCATCGCAGTGTCATCCAGGCGTTGTGATTGGCCAAGCATGCACTGTGACCCCGCATGCTTGGCCAATCACAGCGCCGGCAGCGAGGAGAGCAATGATTTGCCACAGGCAGGATGCCTGTGGCCAATTATTGCTGAGGGGGTTTAGTACACGCCCCACACTATAAAAGGCCGCCAGCGCGGCGGCCTTGTGTAGTGTGTTTCGGAGCAGGGAAAGAGAAGCATAGGCAGGGACAGTGTCATTTTTTTTCCTTTACTAATCCTGGATTCCTTGTGTTTAGGGACAAATAAGGATAGGTAGGGAGAGTGTCAGTGACAGTGTGTTATTCTGTGCTAAACCTTGTTTGTAGGGACAGAGAGGTACAGTGAGGGAAAGTGTCAGTGTGCTATTCTGTGCTAAATCTTGTTTGTAGGGAGGGACAGAGTAGGACAGTGAGGGAAAGTGTCAGTGTGCTATTCTGTTCTAAACCAATTTTGCTGTTCCATATTTTCAATCCTTGAGTTTAGGGACAGAGAAGGACACTCGTGGAAATTATCAGTGTGCTATTCTGTGCTAAATCTTGTTTGTAGGGAGGGACAGAGTAGGACAGTGAGGGAAAGTGTCAGTGTGCTATTCTGTTCTAAACCAATTTTGCTGTTCCATATTTTCAATCCTTGAGTTTAGGGACAGAGAAGGACACTCGTGGAAATTATCAGTGTGCTATTCTGTGCTAAATCTTGTTTGTAGGGAGGGACAGAGTAGGACAGTGAGGGAAAGTGTCAGTGTGCTATTCTGTTCTAAACCAATTTTGCTGAACCATATTTTCAATCCTTGTGTTTAGGGACAGAGAAGGATAGGCAGGGGACAGTGTCAGTGTCATTGTTGCTAAGCCTCCTGCACAGTATACACCTGAAGGTAGCCCTTATTGCTCTTTTTCCCATCTCCCTGCAGGCCATCCATTAAAATGTCTGGAAGGCAAACAAGGAGAGGCAGACAGTCAGGAGGCAAAAAAAGAGGGCAAGCAGGCTCTGTGTCTGGGGGCAACAGTGCTGGTCGTGGACGCGGTGCATTGTCATCAGCACATGGCCATGGGACACGCTTGTCCTTCTTTTCGGCAGCTGGACATGTTGAGCCACATCATGCCGAAGACTTGGTAGAGTGGATGACCAAGCCCACCTCATCCTCCTCATCCTCTCTCACCCAGGCTCAGGGTACTGGCAAAGCAGCTGCCAAAGCGTCCTCTTCTCTGGTATCATTATCTTCATTAGTCAATCCTTCCCTAGACCCACCATGCCCTCCTCCTGAGGAGTCCCCCGAACTGTTTGAGCACAGTGTTGGGTACATGCTCCAGGAGGATGCCCAGCGTTTCGAAGGATCTGATGATGATACCCAGCTACAGGAAGGCAGCAGCGTGAGAGCAGAGAGAGGGGATGCTCAAGAAGGACACCAATCTGGCAGTCATGCTCCAGCAGCTGCAGCATACTGCCAGATTGGCTCCAGTGATGAGGAGAGAGGGGATGATGAGGTCACTGACTCCACGTGGATGCCTAATAGGAGAGAGGAGGAGGAGGAGGAGGATGAGGAGGAGGCACATCTCCAACGAGGCAGGATGCCCTTGAGTGGCCAGCGTATGGGCAGCACACCGACGGAATCACACCGCAGAGCTCCGCCTGTGCAGGGCGCTGCCTCTGCCCGTCATTCAAAAAGTTCTTTGGTGTGGGCCTTTTTTGAGGCGAGTGCATCAGATCGCACAGCTGCTGTTTGCAACATATGTCTCAAGCGTATATCGCGTGGCCAAAACATCAGCCGCTTGGGCACCACATGCTTGATCAGACATATGTTGACCTGCCATGCAGCTCGTTGGCAAGCCTACCTTAAAGACCCACACCAAAGAACAAAGCTGATCTCTTCTTGCACCGCATCAGCTGGGATCTCCAACCCCACTATACCTTCACTCCTCTCTGAAACCTGCTCTGAGAGGAATGAAGGTGTAGAATTAGGTGTGTCACAGGCAAGTACTTGCGGGCACTCTGCTAGCAGTACACCAACGTCCGATTCTAGCAGGCAAATTTCCCTGCCCCAGCTGCTGGACCGTCGAAAGAAGTTCACTCCCAGCCATCCACATGCCCAGCGGTTGAATGCTAGCTTGGCTAAATTGCTAGCGCTTCAACTGCTGCCTTTTCAGTTGGTAGACTCGGCCCCCTTCCGTGAGTTTGTGCAATGTGCGGTTCCTCAGTGGCAGGTTCCCAAATGCCACTTTTTCGCACAGAAGGCGATTCCGGCTCTCTACAGGCATGTGGAAGGCAATGTCTTGGCCTCGCTGGACAGGGCGGTCAGCGGTAAGGTGCATATTACCGCTGACTCATGGTCCAGCAGGCATGGACAGGGACGTTACCTTTCTTTCACGGCCCATTGGGTCACTCTTTTGGCAGCTGGGAAGGATGCAGGACAAGGTGCAGTAGTGTTGGAGGTTGTTCCACCGCCACGCCTCCAAAATGCTACTACTGGTTGTGACACACCTCTCTCCTCCACCCCCTCCTCTTCTTCTTCCTCCATGGCCTCTTCCTGTGGTTTGTCCTCGGAACCAGCGGTGCTCCGTAGGCGTTCAAGGGGCTACGCAAGTACGCAGGCAAAAAGATGCCATGCCGTGCTTGCGCTGGTGTGTTTGGGGGACAGGAGCCACACTGGGGCAGAGGTCCTGTCTGCTCTGCAGGGGCAGGCCGAGAGGTGGTTGACGCCACGCCAGCTTAAGCCAGGAATGGTGGTTTGCGACAATGGCACCAACCTCCTCTCCGCCCTCCGACAGGGACAACTGACCCATGTGCCCTGTATGGCTCACGTCCTTAACCTGGTGGTGCAGCGGTTCTTGGGAAGGTACCCGGGCTTACAGGATGTCCTGAGGCAGGCCAGGAAAGTCTGTGTGCATTTCCGCAGATCTTATAATGCCAGTGCTCGCCTGGCTGAGCTGCAAAAGGAGTTGAACCTGCCCAAGAACCGCCTTATATGTGACATGCCCACCAGGTGGAACTCAACGTTGGCCATGCTGCAGCGGCTGCACACGCAGCAGAGGGCCATCAATGAGTACCTGTGCGACTACGGCACCAGGACAGGGTCAGGGGAGCTCGGGTTTTTTTCACCACGCCAGTGGGGCATGATCAGGGATGCATGCACTGTCCTGGCACCATTTGAGGAGGCCACGAGGATGGTGAGCAGTGACAGTGCATGCATCAGTGACACTGTACCTCTTGTCCACCTGTTGGAGCACACGCTGCGTGGAATAATGGACAGGGCACTTGAGGCAGAACAGAGGCAGGAAGAGGAAGACTTCCTTGCCTCTCAAGGCCCCCTTTACCCAGACAGTGTTCCTTCTGTCCCACCCATCGCACATGAAGAGGAGGAGGAGGAGGAGGAGGATTGTGTCAGCATGGAGGTGGAGGCTGGCACTCAGCATCATCAGCAGCAGTCTTTTAGGGATGATTTACAGTCCCAAGAAACCAGTGGACTTGTACGTGGCTGGGAGGAGGTGGCTGCGGATCATGTCGTCCTTAGTGACCCAGAGGACTCCGGACTGAATGCCTCAGCTAACCTACGCTGCATGGCCTCCCTGATCCTGCAAAGTCTGCAGAAGGATCCTCGTATTCTTCGGATCAAGGAGAGGGACCATTACTGGCTGGCCACTCTCCTTGATCCACGGTACAAGGGTAAGGTTGCGGACCTTATGTTACCGTCGCAGAGGGAGCAGAGGATGAGACAACTCCGGGAGGCCTTGCAGAAAGGTCTGTGCAACGCGTTCCCAGAGACTGGGAGGTTACAAACACGAGTTGCTGAGGCTTCGGGCAGTCAAAGAAGGAGCGGTGGGGAAGGTGGCCGTCTGACCGATGCGTTCAGACAATTCTTTAGTCCGCAGCCCCAAAGTATGATCGGTTCCAGCAACCATCGCCAGCGTCTGATATACATGGTCCAGGAATACCTAGGGGCAAGGTCAGACTTGGACACCTTCCCCACCGAAAATCCTCTGGCTTACTGGGTCTTGAGGATGGATCACTGGCCAGAGCTTGCACAGTATGAAATTGAGCTACTGGCCTGTCCTGCATCCAGCGTTCTTTCAGAATGCACATTCAGTGCTGCTGGAGGATTTGTCACGGATCACAGGGTGCGCCTGTCCACCGACTCGGTTGATCGACTGACTTTCATCAAGATGAACCAGTCTTGGATCACCACCAGCTACCACACACCAGATGCTGATATAACAGACTAATTGATTTTAAAATGTCACATCCCTTCAAGACTGATGCTGATGCTGAGTGCCTGTGCTGTTATGTTGACTGGCTATCCTCCTCCTCCTCCTCCTCAATGATACGATTAATGATGATAGCTTGGAAGATCATTTTGGTTTATGGGTGCCGCCACCAGTGGCTAAGGCCCAATTTTTCAGCCCCTGTTTAACAGGGGCGTGTAATTAAAATTTTTGATGCAATACTTTGCAACAGGCCTCATTGCTGTGCTCCAAGTACAGTATCTGTGAGGGGTTGCAGTGTTGTGCCACCAGTGCCTAAGGCCCAATTTTTCAGCCCCTGTTCAACAGGGGCATGCAATTATAATTATTGATCTAATAATTCACAGCAGGGCCCATTGCTGCGCCCACCAAGAGTAACTGTCAGGCCTTACAGTGTTGTGGCACCAGCACCACCATCACCACCATCACCATCACCAAAGGCCCAATTTTTCAGCCCCTGTTCAACAGGGGCATGCAATTATAATTATTGTTCGAATAATTCACAGCAGGGCCCATTGCTGCGCCCACCAAGAGTAACTGTCAGGCATTACAGTGTTGTGGCACCAGCACCACCATCATCACCACCACCACCACCACCACCACCACCACCAAAGGCCCAATTTTTCAGCCCCTATTCAACAGGGGCATGCAATTATAATTATTGATCTAATAATTCACAGCAGGGCCCATTGCTGCGCCCACCAAGAGTAACTGTCAGGCCTTACAGTGTTGTGGCACCAGCACCACCATCAAAGGCCCAATTTTTACTACCACTGATCAACAATTATATGTTATTACAATTCCTGATATAATAGTTTACAGCAGGGCTTTCCAGCACCCACCAAGAATAACTGTGAGTGCTTTCAGTGTTGTGCCAACACCAACACCTAAGGGGCCAATTTCTGCAGAGTATATACGGCAGGTCCCTACTTTCAAACATCCAACTTACAAACTACTACTACTTGCAAACGGAAGAAGACAACAGGAAGTGAGAGGAAATCTACCCCTTGGAAGGAAAATTCTCTCCTGTAATGCCGCGTACACACGATCATTTTTCCCGTCTGGAAAAATTACATTTTTTTTTTTCGCCGAGAAAAACGATCGTCTGTGGGCTTTATGCCGTTTTTCTCGTTGGGAAAAATGGCAGGAAAAACGACGAGAAAAATTAGAACATGTTCTAAATTTTCTCATCGTTTTTTCCATCATTTTTTTCCGCGGCAGTTTTCCCATAGGGAGACACTGCCGCGGAGCCCACAGACGGTCGTTTTTCTCGTCAAAGAAAAAAATGACGGGAAAAACGGTCGTGTGTGGGGGAACATGCCGTTCCCTCGTTTCTCATTTTTTTTCATGCCGTGATTCACGGCGGTGTTTTCACCGCCGTGAATCACGATCGTGTGTACGCGGCATAAGAATTAATATGGGAGAAAGGTGTCTCCTCTCTACTGATGCTTTATCACCAATCCTTGTTTCAATAAAAACACCACATTTCAAAAACAGTTGTCATTGGGACGCAAACTGAGGTGAAATGTTCTGAACAGGGGCACAGACAGCAAAAAAAATGTGACAGGGGTGATAACCGTTCCCTATGTTTTACAAAAAGCTAAAAAAAAGGAATTTGGCATGGAGCTCCACTTAAACAATGCAGCTGTTCAAAATTACAAACAGATTCTACATAAGAACAAACCTACAGTCCCTGTCTTGTATGCACCGCCTGTATACGGCTGTTCAGAGTATATAGGGCCTTTTTTATTTTGTGTGCGGGGTTCCCCTTAATATCCATACAAGACCCAAAGGGGCTGGTAATGGGCTGGGGTAGGGGGGGGGGGGTTGATGGGGTAGCTATGCCATTTTTCCTAAAGATTTTCATCCATATTACCGGGACCAGACATTGCATTAAAGCCGCAAGCAGTTTTAAATGGCTTTTTTTTCCTTTAGAAGTGTCATTTTGTGCAGGGACAGTTCTAAACACGGGAAACACGTGGCACTTCACAGGCATACTTTAGACACCCCCCAGGTACAATATTTAAAGGAATATTTGACTTTTTTTTTTTCACTTTATGCATCATTAAAATGACTGCTCCCGGAAAACGTCCGTTTTTAAAACTTATTTTTGCATTGATACATGTCCCCTGGTGCAGAACCCGGGTTCCCAAACTCTGTTTCGGACAATAACATGGATAATAGTCGTTATAATTAGCACTTTAGAATCCGAACGTTCGCATCCATTGTATTTAATAGGGTTCTAATGTTCGTGCGAACTTTCGGTCCGTTCGCGGGTTCTGGTGCGAACCGAACCCGGGGGTGTTCGGCTCATCACTACTCCCAACTTTTCAACATTCAAATGCGGGGACACTTGGGGAGCAGGGCCGTCAAGAAAGTTTACTTACATCTGCCATTCTAGATGTTGAGCGGGGGGGGGGGGGGGTTGTGCTACCGCGGGACGCCGGAAGTGAAGTTTACTTATATCTGCCGCGGGACGCCGAACAACAGGTTTAGTTACATGCCTCTTCCTCCGTCCTTCTCCCTCTCTTCCTCGGACCTCCTCCTCACGTTATGCGGGAAAATATCCTCTCTTGCGGGAAACAGTTGTCATTGCCTAATCCGTGCCAGTTGGGAGGTATGCCTGAAGATTAGAGAGGAAGCGATGTGCAGGAGGAGAAAGACATGAAGATTAGAGAGGAAGCGATGTGCAGGAGGAGAAAGACGTGAAGATTAGAAAGGAAGTGATGTGCAGGAGGAGAAAGACGTGAAGATTAGAGAGGAAGCGATGTGCAGGAGGAGAAAGACGTGAAGATTAGAGAGGAAGTGATGTGCAGGAGGAGAAAGATGTGAAGATTAGAGAGGAAGCGATGTGCAGGAGGAGAAAGATGTGAAGATTAGAGAGGAAGCGATGTGCAGGAGGAGAAAGATGTGAAGATTAGAGAGGAAGCGATGTGCAGGAGGAGAAAGATGTGAAGATTAGAGAGGAAGCGATGTGCAGGAGGAGAAAGATGTGAAGATTAGAGAGGAAGCGATGTGCAGGAGGAGAAAGACCTGAAGATTAGAGAGGAAGCGATGTGCAGGAGGAGAAAGACGTGAAGATTAGAAAGGAAGCAATGTGCAGGAGGAGAAAGACGTGAAGATTAGAGAGGAAGCGATGTGCAGGAGGAGAAAGATGTGAAGATTAGAGAAGAAGCGATGTGCAGGAGGAGAAAGATGTGAAGATTAGAGAGGAAGCGATGTGCAGGAGGAGAAAGACGTGAATATTAGAGAGGAAGCGATGTGCAGGAGGAGAAAGACATGAAGATTAGAGAGGAAGCGATGTGCAGGAGGAGAAAGACGTGAAGATTATAAGGGAAGCGATGTGCAGGAGGAGAAAGACGTGAATATTAGAGAGGAAGCAATGTGCAGGAGGAGAAAGACGTGAAGATTAGAGAGGAAGCGATGTGCAGGAGGAGAAAGATGTGAAGATTAGAGAGGAAGCGATGTGCAGGAGGAGAAAGATGTGAAGATTAGAGAGGAAGCGATGTGCAGGAGGAGAAAGATGTGAAGATTAGAGAGGAAGCGATGTGCAGGAGGAGAAAGATGTGAAGATTAGAGAGGAAGCGATGTGCAGGAGGAGAAAGATGTGAAGATTAGAGAGGAAGCGATGTGCAGGAGGAGAAAGACCTGAAGATTAGAGAGGAAGCGATGTGCAGGAGGAGAAAGACGTGAAGATTAGAAAGGAAGCAATGTGCAGGAGGAGAAAGACGTGAAGATTAGAGAGGAAGCGATGTGCAGGAGGAGAAAGATGTGAAGATTAGAGAAGAAGCGATGTGCAGGAGGAGAAAGATGTGAAGATTAGAGAGGAAGCGATGTGCAGGAGGAGAAAGACGTGAATATTAGAGAGGAAGCGATGTGCAGGAGGAGAAAGACATGAAGATTAGAGAGGAAGCGATGTGCAGGAGGAGAAAGACGTGAAGATTATAAGGGAAGCGATGTGCAGGAGGAGAAAGACGTGAATATTAGAGAGGAAGCGATGTGCAGGAGGAGAAAGACATGAAGATTAGAAAGGAAGCGATGTGCAGGAGGAGAAAGACGGGAAGATTAGAAAGGAAGCGATGTGCAGGAGGAGAAAGACGTGAAGATTAGAGAGGAAGCGATGTGCAGGAGGAGAAAGACGTGAAAATTAGAGTGGAATCGATGTGCAGGAGGAGAAAGACGTGAAGATTAGAGAGGAAGCGATGTGCAGGAGGAGAAAGATGTGAAGATTAGAAAGGAAGCGATGTGCAGGAGGAGAAAGACGGGAAGATTATAGAGGAAGCGATGTGCAGGAGGAGAAAGACGTGAGGTTTAGAGAGGAAGCGAAGTGCAGGAGGAGAAAGACGTGAAGATTATAGAGGAAGCGATGTGCAGGAGGAGAAAGACGTGAAGATTAGAGAGGAAGCGATGTGCAGGAGGAGAAAGATGTGAAGATTAGAGAGGAAGCGATGTGCAGGAGGAGAAAGACGTGAAGATTAGAGAGGAAGCGATGTGCAGGAGGAGAAAGACGTGAAGATTAGAGAGGAAGCGATGTGCAGGAGGAGAAAGATGTGAAGATTAGAAAGCGATGTGCAGGAGGAGAAAGACGTGAATATTAGAGAGGAAGCGATGTGCAGGAGGAGAAAGACATGAAGATTAGAGAGGAAGCGATGTGCAGGAGGAGAAAGACGTGAAGATTATAAAGGAAGCGATGTGCAGGAGGAGAAAGATGTGAAGATTAGAAAGGAAGCGATGTGCAGGAGGAGAAAGACGTGAAGATTATAAAGGAAGCGATGTGCAGGAGGAGAAAGACGTGAATATTAGAGAGGAAGCGATGTGCAGGAGGAGAAAGACATGAAGATTAGAGAGGAAGCGATGTGCAGGAGGAGAAAGACATGAAGATTAGAGAGGAAGCGATGTGCAGGAGGAGAAAGACGGGAAGATTAGAAAGGAAGCGATGTGCAGGAGGAGAAAGACGTGAAGATTAGAGAGGAAGCGATGTGCAGGAGGAGAAAGACGTGAAAATTAGAGTGGAAGCGATGTGCAGGAGGAGAAAGACGTGAAGATTAGAGAGGAAGCGATGTGCAGGAGGAGAAAGATGTGAAGATTAGAAAGGAAGCGATGTGCAGGAGGAGAAAGACGGGAAGATTATAGAGGAAGCGATGTGCAGGAGGAGAAAGACGTGAGGTTTAGAGAGGAAGCGAAGTGCAGGAGGAGAAAGACGTGAAGATTATAGAGGAAGCGATGTGCAGGAGGAGAAAGACGTGAAGATTAGAGAGGAAGCGATGTGCAGGAGGAGAAAGATGTGAAGATTAGAGAGGAAGTGATGTGCAGGAGGAGAAAGACGTGAAGATTAGAGAGGAAGCGATGTGCAGGAGGAGAAAGACGTGAAGATTAGAGAGGAAGCGATGTGCAGGAGGAGAAAGATGTGAAGATTAGAAAGGAAGCTATGTGCAGGAGGAGAAAGACGTGAAGATTAGAGAGGAAGCGATGTGCAGGAGGAGAAAGATGTGAAGATTAGAGAGGAAGCGATGTGCAGGAGGAGAAAGATGTGAAGATTAGAGAGGAAGCGATGTGCAGGAGGAGAAAGACGTGAAGATTAGAGAGGAAGCGATGTGCAGGAGGAGAAAGATGTGAAGATTAGAGAGGAAGCGATGTGCAGGAGGAGAAAGATGTGAAGATTATAGAGGAAGCGATGTGCAGGAGGAGAAAGATGTGAAGATTAGAAAGGAAGCGAAGTGCAGGAGGAGAAAGACGTGAAGATTATAGAGGAAGCGATGTGCAGGAGGAGAAAGACGTGAAGATTAGAGAGGAAGCGATGTGCAGGAGGAGAAAGACGTGAAGATTAGAGAGGAAGCGATGTGCAGGAGGAGAAAGATGTGAAGATTAGAAAGGAAGCGATGTGCAGGAGGAGAAAGACGGGAAGATTATAGAGGAAGCGATGTGCAGGAGGAGAAAGACGTGAGGTTTAGAGAGGAAGCGAAGTTCAGGAGGAGAAAGACGTGAAGATTAGAGAGGAAGCAATGTGCAGGAGGAGAAAGACGTGAAGATTAGAGAGGAAGCGATGTGCAGGAGGAGAAAGAAGTGAAGATTAGAAAGGAAGCGATGTGCAGGAGGAGAAAGACATGAAGATTAGAAAGGAAGCGATGTGCAGGAGGAGAAAGACGTGAAGATTAGAGAGGAAGCGATGTGCAGGAGGAGAAAGACGTGAATATTAGAGAGGAAGCGATGTGCAGGAGGAGAAAGACGTGAAGATTAGAAAGGAAGCGATGTGCAGGAAGAGAAAGATGTGAAGATTAGAGAGGAAGCGATGTGCAGGAGGAGAAAGATGTGAAGATTAGAGAGGAAGCGATGTGCAGGAGGAGAAAGATGTGAAGATTAGAGAGGAAGCGATGTGCAGGAGGAGAAAGATGTGAAGATTAGAGAGGAAGCGATGTGCAGGAGGAGAAAGATGTGAAGATTAGAGAGGAAGCGATGTGCAGGAGGAGAAAGACGTGAAGATTAGAAAGGAAGCGATGTGCAGGAGGAGAAAGATGTGAAGATTAGAGAGGAAGCGATGTGCAGGAGGAGAAAGATGTGAAGATTAGAGAGGAAGCGATGTGCAGGAGGAGAAAGATGTGAAGATTAGAGAGGAAGCGATGTGCAGGAGGAGAAAGATGTGAAGATTAGAGAGGAAGCGATGTGCAGGAGGAGAAAGATGTGAAGATTAGAGAGGAAGCGATGTGCAGGAGGAGAAAGACCTGAAGATTAGAGAGGAAGCGATGTGCAGGAGGAGAAAGACGTGAAGATTAGAAAGGAAGCAATGTGCAGGAGGAGAAAGACGTGAAGATTAGAGAGGAAGCGATGTGCAGGAGGAGAAAGATGTGAAGATTAGAGAAGAAGCGATGTGCAGGAGGAGAAAGATGTGAAGATTAGAGAGGAAGCGATGTGCAGGAGGAGAAAGACGTGAATATTAGAGAGGAAGCGATGTGCAGGAGGAGAAAGACATGAAGATTAGAGAGGAAGCGATGTGCAGGAGGAGAAAGACGTGAAGATTATAAGGGAAGCGATGTGCAGGAGGAGAAAGACGTGAATATTAGAGAGGAAGCGATGTGCAGGAGGAGAAAGACATGAAGATTAGAGAGGAAGCGATGTGCAGGAGGAGAAAGACATGAAGATTAGAAAGGAAGCGATGTGCAGGAGGAGAAAGACGGGAAGATTAGAAAGGAAGCGATGTGCAGGAGGAGAAAGACGTGAAGATTAGAGAGGAAGCGATGTGCAGGAGGAGAAAGACGTGAAAATTAGAGTGGAATCGATGTGCAGGAGGAGAAAGACGTGAAGATTAGAGAGGAAGCGATGTGCAGGAGGAGAAAGATGTGAAGATTAGAAAGGAAGCGATGTGCAGGAGGAGAAAGACGGGAAGATTATAGAGGAAGCGATGTGCAGGAGGAGAAAGACGTGAGGTTTAGAGAGAAAGCGAAGTGCAGGAGGAGAAAGACGTGAAGATTATAGAGGAAGCAATGTGCAGGAGGAGAAAGACGTGAAGATTAGAGAGGAAGCGATGTGCAGGAGGAGAAAGATGTGAAGATTAGAGAGGAAGCGATCTGCAGGAGGAGAAAGACGTGAAGATTAGAGAGGAAGCGATGTGCAGGAGGAGAAAGACGTGAAGATTAGAGAGGAAGCGATGTGCAGGAGGAGAAAGATGTGAAGATTAGAAAGCGATGTGCAGGAGGAGAAAGACGTGAATATTAGAGAGGAAGCGATGTGCAGGAGGAGAAAGACATGAAGATTAGAGAGGAAGCGATGTGCAGGAGGAGAAAGACGTGAAGATTATAAAGGAAGCGATGTGCAGGAGGAGAAAGATGTGAAGATTAGAAAGGAAGCGATGTGCAGGAGGAGAAAGACGTGAAGATTATAAAGGAAGCGATGTGCAGGAGGAGAAAGACGTGAATATTAGAGAGGAAGCGATGTGCAGGAGGAGAAAGACATGAAGATTAGAGAGGAAGCGATGTGCAGGAGGAGAAAGACATGAAGATTAGAGAGGAAGCGATGTGCAGGAGGAGAAAGACGGGAAGATTAGAAAGGAAGCGATGTGCAGGAGGAGAAAGACGTGAAGATTAGAGAGGAAGCGATGTGCAGGAGGAGAAAGACGTGAAAATTAGAGTGGAAGCGATGTGCAGGAGGAGAAAGACGTGAAGATTAGAGAGGAAGCGATGTGCAGGAGGAGAAAGATGTGAAGATTAGAAAGGAAGCGATGTGCAGGAGGAGAAAGACGGGAAGATTATAGAGGAAGCGATGTGCAGGAGGAGAAAGACGTGAGGTTTAGAGAGGAAGCGAAGTGCAGGAGGAGAAAGACGTGAAGATTATAGAGGAAGCGATGTGCAGGAGGAGAAAGACGTGAAGATTAGAGAGGAAGCGATGTGCAGGAGGAGAAAGATGTGAAGATTAGAGAGGAAGTGATGTGCAGGAGGAGAAAGACGTGAAGATTAGAGAGGAAGCGATGTGCAGGAGGAGAAAGACGTGAAGATTAGAGAGGAAGCGATGTGCAAGAGGAGAAAGATGTGAAGATTAGAAAGGAAGCTATGTGCAGGAGGAGAAAGACGTGAAGATTAGAGAGGAAGCGATGTGCAGGAGGAGAAAGATGTGAAGATTAGAGAGGAAGCGATGTGCAGGAGGAGAAAGATGTGAAGATTAGAGAGGAAGCGATGTGCAGGAGGAGAAAGACGTGAAGATTAGAGAGGAAGCGATGTGCAGGAGGAGAAAGATGTGAAGATTAGAGAGGAAGCGATGTGCAGGAGGAGAAAGATGTGAAGATTATAGAGGAAGCGATGTGCAGGAGGAGAAAGATGTGAAGATTAGAAAGGAAGCGAAGTGCAGGAGGAGAAAGACGTGAAGATTATAGAGGAAGCGATGTGCAGGAGGAGAAAGACGTGAAGATTAGAGAGGAAGCGATGTGCAGGAGGAGAAAGACGTGAAGATTAGAGAGGAAGCGATGTGCAGGAGGAGAAAGATGTGAAGATTAGAAAGGAAGCGATGTGCAGGAGGAGAAAGACGGGAAGATTATAGAGGAAGCGATGTGCAGGAGGAGAAAGACGTGAGGTTTAGAGAGGAAGCGAAGTGCAGGAGGAGAAAGACGTGAAGATTAGAGAGGAAGCAATGTGCAGGAGGAGAAAGACGTGAAGATTAGAGAGGAAGCGATGTGCAGGAGGAGAAAGAAGTGAAGATTAGAAAGGAAGCGATGTGCAGGAGGAGAAAGACATGAAGATTAGAAAGGAAGCGATGTGCAGGAGGAGAAAGACGTGAAGATTAGAGAGGAAGCGATGTGCAGGAGGAGAAAGACGTGAATATTAGAGAGGAAGCGATGTGCAGGAGGAGAAAGACGTGAAGATTAGAAAGGAAGCGATGTGCAGGAAGAGAAAGACGTGAAGATTAGAAAGGAAGCAATGTGCAGGAGGAGAAAGACGTGAAGATTAGAAAGGAAGTGATGTGCAGGAGGAGAAAGACATGAAGATTATAAAGGAAGCGAAGTGCAGGAGGAGAAAGACGTGAAGATTATAGAGGAAGCGATGTGCAGGAGGAGAAAGACGTGAAGATTAGAGAGGAAGCAATGTGCAGGAGGAGAAAGACGTGAAGATTAGAGAGGAAGCGATGTGCAGGAGGAGAAAGATGTGAAGATTAGAGAGGAAGCGATGTGCAGGAGGAGAAAGACGTGAAGATTAGAGAGGAAGCGATGTGCAGGAGGAGAAAGATGTGAAGATTAGAGAGGAAGCGATGTGCAGGAGGAGAAAGACGTGAAGATTAGAGAGGAAGCGATGTGCAGGAGGAGGAAAACGTGAGGATTAGAGAGGAAGCGATGTGCAGGAGGAGAAAGACGTGAAGATTAGAAAGGAAGCGATGTGCAGGAGGAGAAAGACGTGAAGATTAGAGAGGAAGCGATGTGCAGGAGGAGAAAGATGTGAAGATTAGAGAGGAAGCGATGTGCAGGAGGAGAAAGACGTGAAGATTAGAGTGGAAGCGATGTGCAGGAGGAGAAAGACGTGAAGATTAGAGAGGAAGCAATGTGCAGGAGGAGAAAGACGTGAAGATTAGAGAGGAAGCGATGTGCAGGAGGAGAAAGAAGTGAAGATTAGAAAGGAAGCGATGTGCAGGAGGAGAAAGACATGAAGATTAGAAAGGAAGCGATGTGCAGGAGGAGAAAGACGTGAAGATTAGAGAGGAAGCGATGTGCAGGAGGAGAAAGACGTGAATATTAGAGAGGAAGCGATGTGCAGGAGGAGAAAGACGTGAAGATTAGAAAGGAAGCGATGTGCAGGAAGAGAAAGACGTGAAGATTAGAAAGGAAGCAATGTGCAGGAGGAGAAAGACGTGAAGATTAGAAAGGAAGTGATGTGCAGGAGGAGAAAGACATGAAGATTATAAAGGAAGCGATGTGCAGGAGGAGAAAGACGTGAAGATTATAGAGGAAGCGATGTGCAGGAGGAGAAAGACGTGAAGATTAGAGAGGAAGCGATGTGCAGGAGGAGAAAGATGTGAAGATTAGAGAGGAAGCGATGTGCAGGAGGAGAAAGACGTGAAGATTAGAGAGGAAGCGATGTGCAGGAGGAGAAAGATGTGAAGATTAGAGAGGAAGCGATGTGCAGGAGGAGAAAGACGTGAAGATTAGAGAGGAAGCGATGTGCAGGAGGAGAAAGACGTGAAGATTAGAGAGGAAGCGATGTGCAGGAGGAGAAAGATGTGAAGATTAGAAAGCGATGTGCAGGAGGAGAAAGACGTGAATATTAGAGAGGAAGCGATGTGCAGGAGGAGAAAGACGTGAAGATTATAAAGGAAGCGATGTGCAGGAGGAGAAAGATGTGAAGATTAGAAAGGAAGCGATGTGCAGGAGGAGAAAGACGTGAAGATTATAAAGGAAGCGATGTGCAGGAGGAGAAAGACGTGAATATTAGAGAGGAAGCGATGTGCAGGAGGAGAAAGACATGAAGATTAGAGAGGAAGCGATGTGCAGGAGGAGAAAGACATGAAGATTAGAGAGGAAGCGATGTGCAGGAGGAGAAAGACGTGAAAATTAGAAAGGAAGCGATGTGCAGGAGGAGAAAGACGTGAAGATTAGAGAGGAAGCGATGTGCAGGAGGAGAAAGACGTGAAAATTAGAGTGGAAGCGATGTGCAGGAGGAGAAAGACGTGAAGATTAGAGAGGAAGCGATGTGCAGGAGGAGAAAGATGTGAAGATTAGAAAGGAAGCGATGTGCAGGAGGAGAAAGACGGGAAGATTATAGAGGAAGCGATGTGCAGGAGGAGAAAGACGTGAAGATTAGAGAGGAAGCGATGTGCAGGAGGAGAAAGACCTGAAGATTAGAGAGGAAGCGATGTGCAGGAGGAGAAAGACGTGAAGATTAGAAAGGAAGCAATGTGCAGGAGGAGAAAGACGTGAAGATTAGAGAGGAAGCGATGTGCAGGAGGAGAAAGATGTGAAGATTAGAGAAGAAGCGATGTGCAGGAGGAGAAAGATGTGAAGATTAGAGAGGAAGCGATGTGCAGGAGGAGAAAGACGTGAATATTAGAGAGGAAGCGATGTGCAGGAGGAGAAAGACATGAAGATTAGAGAGGAAGCGATGTGCAGGAGGAGAAAGATGTGAAGATTAGAGAGGAAGCGATGTGCAGGAGGAGAAAGATGTGAAGATTAGAGAGGAAGCGATGTGCAGGAGGAGAAAGATGTGAAGATTAGAGAGGAAGCGATGTGCAGGAGGAGAAAGATGTGAAGATTAGAGAGGAAGCGATGTGCAGGAGGAGAAAGATGTGAAGATTAGAGAGGAAGCGATGTGCAGGAGGAGAAAGACCTGAAGATTAGAGAGGAAGCGATGTGCAGGAGGAGAAAGACGTGAAGATTAGAAAGGAAGCAATGTGCAGGAGGAGAAAGACGTGAAGATTAGAGAGGAAGCGATGTGCAGGAGGAGAAAGATGTGAAGATTAGAGAAGAAGCGATGTGCAGGAGGAGAAAGATGTGAAGATTAGAGAGGAAGCGATGTGCAGGAGGAGAAAGATGTGAAGATTAGAAAGGAAGTGATGTGCAGGAGGAGAAAGACGTGAATATTAGAGAGGAAGCGATGTGCAGGAGGAGAAAGACATGAAGATTAGAGAGGAAGCGATGTGCAGGAGGAGAAAGACGTGAAGATTATAAGGGAAGCGATGTGCAGGAGGAGAAAGACGTGAATATTAGAGAGGAAGCGATGTGCAGGAGGAGAAAGACATGAAGATTAGAGAGGAAGCGATGTGCAGGAGGAGAAAGACATGAAGATTAGAAAGGAAGCGATGTGCAGGAGGAGAAAGACGGGAAGATTAGAAAGGAAGCGATGTGCAGGAGGAGAAAGACGTGAAGATTAGAGAGGAAGCGATGTGCAGGAGGAGAAAGACGTGAAAATTAGAGTGGAATCGATGTGCAGGAGGAGAAAGACGTGAAGATTAGAGAGGAAGCGATGTGCAGGAGGAGAAAGATGTGAAGATTAGAAAGGAAGCGATGTGCAGGAGGAGAAAGACGGGAAGATTATAGAGGAAGCGATGTGCAGGAGGAGAAAGACGTGAGGTTTAGAGAGGAAGCGAAGTGCAGGAGGAGAAAGACGTGAAGATTATAGAGGAAGCGATGTGCAGGAGGAGAAAGACGTGAAGATTAGAGAGGAAGCGATGTGCAGGAGGAGAAAGATGTGAAGATTAGAGAGGAAGCGATCTGCAGGAGGAGAAAGACGTGAAGATTAGAGAGGAAGCGATGTGCAGGAGGAGAAAGACGTGAAGATTAGAGAGGAAGCGATGTGCAGGAGGAGAAAGATGTGAAGATTAGAAAGCGATGTGCAGGAGGAGAAAGACGTGAATATTAGAGAGGAAGCGATGTGCAGGAGGAGAAAGACATGAAGATTAGAGAGGAAGCAATGTGCAGGAGGAGAAAAACGTGAAGATTATAAAGGAAGCGATGTGCAGGAGGAGAAAGATGTGAAGATTAGAAAGGAAGCGATGTGCAGGAGGAGAAAGACATGAAGATTAGAGAGGAAGCGATGTGCAGGAGGAGAAAGACGTGAAGATTAGAGAGGAAGCGATGTGCAGGAGGAGAAAGATGTGAAGATTAGAAAGGAAGCGATGTGCAGGAGGAGAAAGACGGGAAGATTATAGAGGAAGCGATGTGCAGGAGGAGAAAGACGTGAGGTTTAGAGAGGAAGCGAAGTGCAGGAGGAGAAAGACGTGAAGATTATAGAAGAAGCGATGTGCAGGAGGAGAAAGATGTGAAGATTAGAGAGGAAGCGATGTGCAGGAGGAGAAAGACGTGAATATTAGAGAGGAAGCGATGTGCAGGAGGAGAAAGACATGAAGATTAGAGAGGAAGCGATGTGCAGGAGGAGAAAGACGTGAAGATTATAAGGGAAGCGATGTGCAGGAGGAGAAAGACGTGAATATTAGAGAGGAAGCGATGTGCAGGAGGAGAAAGACATGAAGATTAGAGAGGAAGCGATGTGCAGGAGGAGAAAGACGTGAAGATTAGAGAGGAAGCGATGTGCAGGAGGAGAAAGATGTGAAGATTAGAAAGGAAGCGATGTGCAGGAGGAGAAAGACGGGAAGATTATAGAGGAAGCGATGTGCAGGAGGAGAAAGACGTGAGGTTTAGAGAGGAAGCGAAGTGCAGGAGGAGAAAGACGTGAAGATTATAGAGGAAGCGATGTGCAGGAGGAGAAAGACGTGAAGATTAGAGAGGAAGCGATGTGCAGGAGGAGAAAGATGTGAAGATTAGAGAGGAAGCGATGTGCAGGAGGAGAAAGATGTGAAGATTAGAGAGGAAGCGATGTGCAGGAGGAGAAAGATGTGAAGATTAGAGAGGAAGCGATGTGCAGGAGGAGAAAGATGTGAAGATTAGAGAGGAAGCGATGTGCAGGAGGAGAAAGATGTGAAGATTAGAGAGGAAGCGATGTGCAGGAGGAGAAAGACCTGAAGATTAGAGAGGAAGCGATGTGCAGGAGGAGAAAGACGTGAAGATTAGAAAGGAAGCAATGTGCAGGAGGAGAAAGACGTGAAGATTAGAGAGGAAGCGATGTGCAGGAGGAGAAAGATGTGAAGATTAGAGAAGAAGCGATGTGCAGGAGGAGAAAGATGTGAAGATTAGAGAGGAAGCGATGTGCAGGAGGAGAAAGACGTGAATATTAGAGAGGAAGCGATGTGCAGGAGGAGAAAGACATGAAGATTAGAGAGGAAGCGATGTGCAGGAGGAGAAAGACGTGAAGATTATAAGGGAAGCGATGTGCAGGAGGAGAAAGACGTGAATATTAGAGAGGAAGCGATGTGCAGGAGGAGAAAGACATGAAGATTAGAGAGGAAGCGATGTGCAGGAGGAGAAAGACATGAAGATTAGAAAGGAAGCGTTGTGCAGGAGGAGAAAGACGGGAAGATTAGAAAGGAAGCGATGTGCAGGAGGAGAAAGACGTGAAGATTAGAGAGGAAGCGATGTGCAGGAGGAGAAAGACGTGAAAATTAGAGTGGAATCGATGTGCAGGAGGAGAAAGACGTGAAGATTAGAGAGGAAGCGATGTGCAGGAGGAGAAAGATGTGAAGATTAGAAAGGAAGCGATGTGCAGGAGGAGAAAGACGGGAAGATTATAGAGGAAGCGATGTGCAGGAGGAGAAAGACGTGAGGTTTAGAGAGGAAGCGAAGTGCAGGAGGAGAAAGACGTGAAGATTATAGAGGAAGCGATGTGCAGGAGGAGAAAGACGTGAAGATTAGAGAGGAAGCGATGTGCAGGAGGAGAAAGATGTGAAGATTAGAGAGGAAGCGATGTGCAGGAGGAGAAAGACGTGAAGATTAGAGAGGAAGCGATGTGCAGGAGGAGAAAGACGTGAAGATTAGAGAGGAAGCGATGTGCAGGAGGAGAAAGATGTGAAGATTAGAAAGCGATGTGCAGGAGGAGAAAGACGTGAATATTAGAGAGGAAGCGATGTGCAGGAGGAGAAAGACATGAAGATTAGAGAGGAAGCGATGTGCAGGAGGAGAAAGATGTGAAGATTAGAGAGGAAGCGATGTGCAGGAGGAGAAAGACATGAAGATTAGAGAGGAAGCGATGTGCAGGAGGAGAAAGACGGGAAGATTAGAAAGGAAGCGATGTGCAGGAGGAGAAAGACGTGAAGATTAGAGAGGAAGCGATGTGCAGGAGGAGAAAGATGTGAAGATTAGAAAGGAAGCGATGTGCAGGAGGAGAAAGACGGGAAGATTATAGAGGAAGCGATGTGCAGGAGGAGAAAGACGTGAGGTTTAGAGAGGAAGCGAAGTGCAGGAGGAGAAAGACGTGAAGATTATAGAGGAAGCGATGTGCAGGAGGAGAAAGACGTGAAGATTAGAGAGGAAGCGATGTGCAGGAGGAGAAAGATGTGAAGATTAGAGAGGAAGTGATGTGCAGGAGGAGAAAGACGTGAAGATTAGAGAGGAAGCGATGTGCAGGAGGAGAAAGACGTGAAGATTAGAGAGGAAGCGATGTGCAGGAGGAGAAAGATGTGAAGATTAGAAAGGAAGCTATGTGCAGGAGGAGAAAGACGTGAAGATTAGAGAGGAAGCGATGTGCAGGAGGAGAAAGATGTGAAGATTAGAGAGGAAGCGATGTGCAGGAGGAGAAAGATGTGAAGATTAGAGAGGAAGCGATGTGCAGGAGGAGAAAGACGTGAAGATTAGAGAGGAAGCGATGTGCAGGAGGAGAAAGATGTGAAGATTAGAGAGGAAGCGATGTGCAGGAGGAGAAAGATGTGAAGATTATAGAGGAAGCGATGTGCAGGAGGAGAAAGACGTGAGGTTTAGAGAGGAAGCGAAGTGCAGGAGGAGAAAGACGTGAAGATTATAGAGGATGCGATGTGCAGGAGGAGAAAGACGTGAAGATTAGAGAGGAAGCGATGTGCAGGAGGAGAAAGACGTGAAGATTAGAGAGGAAGCGATGTGCAGGAGGAGAAAGACGTGAAGATTAGAGAGGAAGCGATGTGCAGGAGGAGAAAGATGTGAAGATTAGAAAGGAAGCGATGTGCAGGAGGAGAAAGACGGGAAGATTATAGAGGAAGCGATGTGCAGGAGGAGAAAGACGTGAGGTTTAGAGAGGAAGCGAAGTGCAGGAGGAGAAAGACGTGAAGATTATAGAGGAAGCGATGTGCAGGAGGAGAAAGACGTGAAGATTAGAGAGGAAGCAACGTGCAGGAGGAGAAAGACGTGAAGATTAGAAAGGAAGTGATGTGCAGGAGGAGAAAGACATGAAGATTAGAGAGGAAGCGATGTGCAGGAGGAGAAAGACGTGAAGATTAGAAAGGAAGTGATGTGCAGGAGGAGAAAGACGTGAAGATTAGAGAGGAAGCGATGTGCAGGAGGAGGAAAACGTGAGGATTAGAGAGGAAGCGATGTGCAGGAGGAGAAAGACGTGAAGATTAGGGAGGAAGCGATGTGCAGGAGGAGAAAGATGTGAAGATTAGAAAGGAAGCGATGTGCAGGAGGAGAAAGACGTGAAGATTATAAAGGAAGCGATGTGCAGGAGGAGAAAGACGTGAAGATTAGAAAGGAAGAAATGTGCAGGAGGAGAAAGACGTGAAGATTAGAGAGGAAGCGATGTGCAGGAGGAGAAAGACATGAAGATTAGAGAGGAAGCGATGTGCAGGAGGAGAAAGACGTGAAGATTAGAAAGGAAGTGATGTGCAGGAGGAGAAAGACGTGAAGATTAGAGAGGAAGCGATGTGCAGGAGGAGGAAAACGTGAAGATTAGAGAGGAAGCGATGTGCAGGAGGAGAAAGATGTGAAGATTAGGGAGGAAGCGATGTGCAGGAGGAGAAAGATGTGAAGATTAGAAAGGAAGCGATGTGCAGGAGGAGAAAGACGTGAAGATTAGAGAGGAAGTGATGTGCAGGAGGAGAAAGACGTGAAGATTAGAAAGGAAGCGATGTGCAGGAGGAGAAAGACGTGAAGATTAGAGAGGAAGCGATGTGCAGGAGGAGAAAGACGGGAAGATTATAGAGGAAGCGATGTGCAGGAGGAGAAAGATGTGAAGATTATAAAGGAAGCGATGTGCAGGAGGAGAAAGACGTGAAGATTAGAGAGGAAGCGATGTGCAGGAGGAGAAAGACGTGAAGATTAGAGAGGAAGCGATGTGCAGGAGGAGAAAGACGGGAAGATTAGAGAGGAAGCGATGTGAAGGAGGAGAAAGACGTGAAGATTAGAAAGGAAGCGATGTGCAGGAGGAGAAAGATGGGAAGATTAGAGAGGAAGCGATGTGCAGGAGGAGAAAGACGGGAAGTTTATAGAGGAAGCGATGTGCAGGAGGAGAAAGACGGGAAGATTAGAGAGGAAGCGATGTGCAGGAGGAGAAAGACGAGAAGATTAGAGAGGAAGCGATGTGCAGGAGGAGAAACACGTGAAGATTAGAGAGGAAGCGATGTGCAGGAGGAGAAAGACGTGAAGATTAGAGAGGAAGCGATGTGCAGGAGGAGAAAGACGGGAAGATTAGAGAGGAAGCGATGTGCAGGAGGAGAAAGACGTGAAAATTAGAAAGGAAGCGATGTGCAGGAGGAGAAAGACGGGAAGATTAGAGAGGAAGCGATGTGCAGGAGGAGAAAGACGGGAAGATTAGAGAGGAAGCGATGTGCAGGAGGAGAAAGACGAGAAGATTAGAGAGGAAGCGATGTGCAGGAGGAGAAAGACGCGAAGATTAGAGAGGAAGCGATGTGCAGGAGGAGAAAGACGTGAGGTTTAGAAAGGAAGCGATGTGCAGGAGGAGAAAGACGTGAAGATTAGAGAGAAAGCGATGTGCAGGAGGAGAAAGACGTGAAGATTAGAGAGGAAGCGATGTGCAGGAGGAGAAAGATGTGAAGATTATAGAGGAAGCGATGTGCAGGAGGAGAAAGACGGGAAGTTTAGAGAGGAAGCGATGTGCAGGAGGAGAAAGACGTGAAAATTAGAGAGGAAGCGATGTGCAGGAGGAGAAAGACGTGAAGATTAGAGAGGAAGCGATGTGCAGGAGGAGAAAGAGGTGAAGATTAGAAAGGAAGCGATGTGCAGGAGGAGAAAGACGGGAAGATTAGAGAGGAAGCGATGTGCAGGAGGAGAAAGACGGGAAGATTAGAGAGGAAGCGATGTGCAGGAGGAGAAAGACGTGAAGATTAGAAAGGAAGCGATGTGCAGGAGGAGAAAGACGGGAAGATTAGAGAGGAAGCGATGTGAAGGAGGAGAAAGACGTGAAGATTAGAAAGGAAGCGATGTGCAGGAGGAGAAAGACGGGAAGATTAGAGAGGAAGCGATGTGAAGGAGGAGAAAGACGTGAAGATTAGAGAGGAAGTGATGTGCAGGAGGAGAAAGACGTGAAGATTAGAAAGGAAGCGATGTGCAGGAGGAGAAAGACGTGAAGATTAGAGAGGAATCGATGTGCAGGAGGAGAAAGACGGGAAGATTAGAGAGGAAGCGATGTGCAGGAGGAGAAAGATGTGAAGATTATAGAGGAAGCGATGTGCAAGAGGAGAAAGACGGGAAGATTAGAGAGGAAGCGATGTGCAGCAGGAGAAAGACAAGAAGATTAGAGAGGAAGCGATGTGCAGGAGGAGAAAGACGTGAAGATTAGAGAGGAAGCGATGTGCAGAAGGAGAAAGACGAGAAGATTAGAGAGGAAGCGATGTGCAGGAGGAGAAAGACGTGAAGATTAGAGAGGAAGCGATGTGCAGGAGGAGAAAGACAAGAAGATTAGAGAGGAAGCGATGTGCAGGAGGAGAAAGACGGGAAGATTAGAGAGGAAGCGATGTGCAGGAGGAGAAAGACGTGAAGATTATAAAGGAAGCGATATGCAGGAGGAGAAAGATGTGCAGATTAGAAAGGAAGCGATGTGCAGGAGGAGAAAGACGTGAAGATTATAAAGGAAGCGATGTGCAGGAGGAGAAAGACGTGAATATTAGAGAGGAAGCGATGTGCAGGAGGAGAAAGACATGAAGATTAGAGAGGAAGCGATGTGCAGGAGGAGAAAGACATGAAGATTAGAGAGGAAGTGATGTGCAGGAGGAGAAAGACGAGAAGATTAGAAAGGAAGCGATGTGCAGGAGGAGAAAGACGTGAAGATTAGAGAGGAAGCGATGTGCAGGAGGAGAAAGACCTGAAAATTAGAGTGGAAGCGATGTGCAGGAGGAGAAAGACGTGAAGATTAGAGAGGAAGCGATGTGCAGGAGGAGAAAGATGTGAAGATTAGAAAGGAAGCGATGTGCAGGAGGAGAAAGATGGGAAGATTATAGAGGAAGCGATGTGCAGGAGGAGAAAGACGTGAGGTTTAGAGAGGAAGCGAAGTGCAGGAGGAGAAAGACGTGAAGATTATAGAGGAAGCGATGTGCAGGAGGAGAAAGACGTGAAGATTAGAGAGGAAGCGATGTGCAGAAGGAGAAAGACGAGAAGATTAGAGAGGAAGCGATGTGCAGGAGGAGAAAGACGTGAAGATTAGAGAGGAAGCGATGTGCAGGAGGAGAAAGACAAGAAGATTAGAGAGGAAGCGATGTGCAGGAGGAGAAAGACGGGAAGATTAGAGAGGAAGCGATGTGCAGGAGGAGAAAGACGTGAAGATTATAAAGGAAGCGATATGCAGGAGGAGAAAGATGTGCAGATTAGAAAGGAAGCGATGTGCAGGAGGAGAAAGACGTGAAGATTATAAAGGAAGCGATGTGCAGGAGGAGAAAGACGTGAATATTAGAGAGGAAGCGATGTGCAGGAGGAGAAAGACATGAAGATTAGAGAGGAAGCGATGTGCAGGAGGAGAAAGACATGAAGATTAGAGAGGAAGTGATGTGCAGGAGGAGAAAGACGAGAAGATTAGAAAGGAAGCGATGTGCAGGAGGAGAAAGACGTGAAGATTAGAGAGGAAGCGATGTGCAGGAGGAGAAAGACCTGAAAATTAGAGTGGAAGCGATGTGCAGGAGGAGAAAGACGTGAAGATTAGAGAGGAAGCGATGTGCAGGAGGAGAAAGATGTGAAGATTAGAAAGGAAGCGATGTGCAGGAGGAGAAAGATGGGAAGATTATAGAGGAAGCGATGTGCAGGAGGAGAAAGACGTGAGGTTTAGAGAGGAAGCGAAGTGCAGGAGGAGAAAGACGTGAAGATTATAGAGGAAGCGATGTGCAGGAGGAGAAAGACGTGAAGATTAGAAAGGAAGTGATGTGCAGGAGGAGAAAGACGTGAAGATTAGAGAGGAAGCGATGTGCAGGAGGAGAAAGACGTGAAGATTAGAGAGGAAGCGATGTGCAGGAGGAGAAAGATGTGAAGATTATAGAGGAAGCGATGTGCAGGAGGAGAAAGACGGGAAGTTTAGAGAGGAAGCGATGTGCAAGAGCAGAAAGACGGGAAGATTAGAGAGGAAGCGATGTGCAGGAGGAGAAAGACGTGAAAATTAGAGAGGAAGCGATGTGCAGGAGGAGAAAGACGTGAAGATTAGAGAGGAAGCGATGTGCAGGAGGAGAAAGAGGTGAAGATTAGAAAGGAAGCGATGTGCAGGAGGAGAAAGACGGGAAGATTAGAGAGGAAGCGATGTGCAGGAGGAGAAAGACGGGAAGATTAGAGAGGAAGCGATGTGCAGGAGGAGAAAGACGTGAAGATTAGAAAGGAAGCGATGTGCAGGAGGAGAAAGACGGGAAGATTAGAGAGGAAGCGATGTGAAGGAGGAGAAAGACGTGAAGATTAGAAAGGAAGCGATGTGCAGAAGGAGAAAGACGAGAAGATTAGAGAGGAAGCGATGTGCAGGAGGAGAAAGACATGAAGATTAGAGAGGAAGCGATGTGCAGGAGGAGAAAGACATGAAGATTAGAGAGGAAGCGATGTGCAGGAGGAGAAAGACGAGAAGATTAGAAAGGAAGCGATGTGCAGGAGGAGAAAGACGTGAAGATTAGAGAGGAAGCGATGTGCAGGAGGAGAAAGACCTGAAAATTAGAGTGGAAGCGATGTGCAGGAGGAGAAAGACGTGAAGATTAGAGAGGAAGCGATGTGCAGGAGGAGAAAGATGTGAAGATTAGAAAGGAAGCGATGTGCAGGAGGAGAAAGATGGGAAGATTATAGAGGAAGCGATGTGCAGGAGGAGAAAGACGTGAGGTTTAGAGAGGAAGCGAAGTGCAGGAGGAGAAAGACGTGAAGATTATAGAGGAAGCGATGTGCAGGAGGAGAAAGACGTGAAGATTAGAGAGGAAGCGATGTGCAGGAGGAGAAAGACGTGAAGATTAGAAAGGAAGCGATGTGCAGGAGGAGAAAGACGTGAAGATTAGAGAGGAAGCGATGTGCAGGAGGAGAAAGATGTGAAGATTAGAGAGGAAGCGATGTGCAGGAGGAGAAAGATGTGAAGATTAGAGAGGAAGCGATGTGCAGGAGGAGAAAGATGTGAAGATTAGAGAGGAAGCGATGTGCAGGAGGAGAAAGACGTGAATATTAGAGAGGAAGCGATGTGCAGGAGGAGAAAGACATGAAGATTAGAGAGGAAGCGATTTGCAGGAGGAGAAAGACGTGAAGATTATAAAGGAAGCGATGTGCAGGAGGAGAAAGATGTGAAGATTAGAAAGGAAGCGATGTGCAGGAGGAGAAAGACGTGAAGATTATAAAGGAAGCGATGTGCAGGAGGAGAAAGACGTGAATATTAGAGAGGAAGCGATGTGCAGGAGGAGAAAGACATAAAGATTAGAGAGGAAGTGATGTGCAGGAGGAGAAAGACATGAAGATTAGAGAGGAAGCGATGTGCAGGAGGAGAAAGACGGGAAGATTAGAAAGGAAGCGATGTGCAGGAGGAGAAAGACGTGAAGATTAGAGAGGAAGCGATGTGCAGGAGGAGAAAGACGTGAAAATTAGAGTGGAAGCGATGTGCAGGAGGAGAAATACGTGAAGATTAGAGAGGAAGCGATGTGCAGGAGGAGAAAGACGTGAAGATTATAAAGGAAGCGATATGCAGGAGGAGAAAGATGTGCAGATTAGAAAGGAAGCGATGTGCAGGAGGAGAAAGATGTGAAGATTAGAGAGGAAGCGATGTGCAGGAGGAGAAAGACGTGAAGATTAGAGAGGAAGCGATGTGCAGGAGGAGAAAGACCTGAAGATTAGAGAGGAAGCGATGTGCAGGAGCAGAAAGACGTGAAGATTAGAAAGGAAGCAATGTGCAGGAGGAGAAAGACGTGAAGATTAGAGAGGAAGCGATGTGCAGGAGGAGAAAGATGTGAAGATTAGAAAGGAAGCGATGTGCAGGAGGAGAAAGACGTGAAGATTAGAGAGGAAGCGATGTGCAGGAGGAGAAAGACGTGAATATTAGAGAGGAAGCGATGTGCAGGAGGAGAAAGACATGAAGATTAGAGAGGAAGCGATGTGCAGGAGGAGAAAGACGTGAAGATTATAAGGGAAGCGATGTGCAGGAGGAGAAAGACGTGAATATTAGAGAGGAAGCGATGTGCAGGAGGAGAAAGACATGAAGATTAGAGAGGAAGCGATGTGCAGGAGGAGAAAGACATGAAGATTAGAGAGGAAGCGATGTGCAGGAGGAGAAAGACGGGAAGATTAGAAAGGAAGCGATGTGCAGGAGGAGAAAGACGTGAAGATTAGAGAGGAAGCGATGTGCAGGAGGAGAAAGACGTGAAAATTAGAGTGGAAGCGATGTGCAGCAGGAGAAAGACGTGAAGATTAGAGAGGAAGCGATGTGCAGGAGGAGAAAGATGTGAAGATTAGAAAGGAAGCGATGTGCAGGAGGAGAAAGACGTGAGGTTTAGAGAGGAAGCGAAGTGCAGGAGGAGAAAGACGTGAAGATTATAGAGGAAGCGATGTGCAGGAGGAGAAAGACGTGAAGATTAGAGAGGAAGCGATGTGCAGGAGGAGAAAGATGTGAAGATTAGAGAGGAAGCGATGTGCAGGAGGAGAAAGACGTGAAGATTAGAGAGGAAGCGATGTGCAGGAGGAGAAAGACGTGAAGATTAGAGAGGAAGCGATGTGCAGGAGGAGAAAGACGTGAAAATTAGAGTGGAAGCGATGTGCAGCAGGAGAAAGACGTGAAGATTAGAGAGGAAGCGATGTGCAGGAGGAGAAAGATGTGAAGATTAGAAAGGAAGCGATGTGCAGGAGGAGAAAGACGTGAGGTTTAGAGAGGAAGCGAAGTGCAGGAGGAGAAAGACGTGAAGATTATAGAGGAAGCGATGTGCAGGAGGAGAAAGACGTGAAGATTAGAGAGGAAGCGATGTGCAGGAGGAGAAAGATGTGAAGATTAGAGAGGAAGCGATGTGCAGGAGGAGAAAGACGTGAAGATTAGAGAGGAAGCGATGTGCAGGAGGAGAAAGACGTGAAGATTAGAGAGGAAGCGATGTGCAGGAGGAGAAAGATGTGAAGATTAGAAAGCGATGTGCAGGAGGAGAAAGACGTGAATATTAGAGAGGAAGCGATGTGCAGGAGGAGAAAGACATGAAGATTAGAGAGGAAGCGATGTGCAGGAGGAGAAAGACGTGAAGATTATAAAGGAAGCGATGTGCAGGAGGAGAAAGATGTGAAGATTAGAAAGGAAGCGATGTGCAGGAGGAGAAAGACGTGAAGATTATAGAGGAAGCGAAGTGCAGGAGGAGAAAGACGTGAAGATTAGAGAGGAAGCGATGTGCAGGAGGAGAAAGACGGGAAGATTAGAAAGGAAGCGATGTGCAGGAGGAGAAAGACGTGAAGATTATAAAGGAAGCGATGTGCAGGAGGAGAAAGACGTGAATATTAGAGAGGAAGCGATGTGCAGGAGGAGAAAGACATGAAGATTAGAGAGGAAGCGATGTGCAGGAGGAGAAAGACATGAAGATTAGAGAGGAAGCGATGTGCAGGAGGAGAAAGATGTGAAGATTAGAAAGGAAGCGATGTGCAGGAGGAGAAAGACGTGAAGATTAGAGAGGAAGCGATGTGCAGGAGGAGAAAGACGTGAAAATTAGAGTGGAAGCGATGTGCAGGAGGAGAAAGACGTGAAGATTAGAGAGGAAGCGATGTGCAGGAGGAGAAAGAAGTGAAGATTAGAAAGGAAGCGATGTGCAGGAGGAGAAAGACATGAAGATTAGAAAGGAAGCGATGTGCAGGAGGAGAAAGACGTGAAGATTAGAGAGGAAGCGATGTGCAGGAGGAGAAAGACGTGAATATTAGAGAGGAAGCGATGTGCAGGAGGAGAAAGACGTGAAGATTAGAAAGGAAGCGATGTGCAGGAAGAGAAAGACGTGAAGATTAGAAAGGAAGCAATGTGCAGGAGGAGAAAGACGTGAAGATTAGAAAGGAAGTGATGTGCAGGAGGAGAAAGACATGAAGATTAGAGAGGAAGCGATGTGCAGGAGGAGAAAGACGTGAAGATTAGAAAGGAAGTGATGTGCAGGAGGAGAAAGACGTGAATATTAGAGAGGAAGCGATGTGCAGGAGGAGAAAGACATAAAGATTAGAGAGGAAGCGATGTGCAGGAGGAGGAAAACGTGAGGATTAGAGAGGAAGCGATGTGCAGGAGGAGAAAGACGTGAAGATTAGGGAGGAAGCGATGTGCAGGAGGAGAAAGATGTGAAGATTAGAAAGGAAGCGATGTGCAGGAGGAGAAAGACGTGAAGATTATAAAGGAAGCGATGTGCAGGAGGAGAAAGACGTGAAGATTAGAAAGGAAGAAATGTGCAGGAGGAGAAAGACGTGAAGATTAGAGAGGAAGCGATGTGCAGGAGGAGAAAGACATGAAGATTAGAGAGGAAGCGATGTGCAGGAGGAGAAAGACGTGAAGATTAGAAAGGAAGTGATGTGCAGGAGGAGAAAGACGTGAAGATTAGAGAGGAAGCGATGTGCAGGAGGAGGAAAACGTGAAGATTAGAGAGGAAGCGATGTGCAGGAGGAGAAAGATGTGAAGATTAGGGAGGAAGCGATGTGCAGGAGGAGAAAGATGTGAAGATTAGAAAGGAAGCGATGTGCAGGAGGAGAAAGACGTGAAGATTAGAGAGGAAGTGATGTGCAGGAGGAGAAAGACGTGAAGATTAGAAAGGAAGCGATGTGCAGGAGGAGAAAGATGTGAAGATTAGAAAGGAAGCGATGTGCAGGAGGAGAAAGACGGGAAGTTTAGAGAGGAAGCGATGTGCAAGAGCAGAAAGACGGGAAGATTAGAGAGGAAGCGATGTGCAGGAGGAGAAAGACGGGAAGATTATAGAGGAAGCGATGTGCAGGAGGAGAAAGATGTGAAGATTATAAAGGAAGCGATGTGCAGGAGGAGAAAGACGTGAAGATTAGAGAGGAAGCGATGTGCAGGAGGAGGAAAACGTGAGGATTAGAGAGGAAGCGATGTGCAGGAGGAGAAAGACGTGAAGATTAGGGAGGAAGCGATGTGCAGGAGGAGAAAGATGTGAAGATTAGAAAGGAAGCGATGTGCAGGAGGAGAAAGACGTGAAGATTATAAAGGAAGCGATGTGCAGGAGGAGAAAGACGTGAAGATTATAGAGGAAGCGATGTGCAGGAGGAGAAAGACATGAAGATTAGAGAGGAAGCGATGTGCAGGAGGAGAAAGACGTGAAGATTAGAAAGGAAGAAATGTGCAGGAGGAGAAAGACGTGAAGATTAGAGAGGAAGCGATGTTCAGGAGGAGAAAGACATGAAGATTAGAGAGGAAGCGATGTGCAGGAGGAGAAAGACGTGAAGATTAGAAAGGAAGTGATGTGCAGGAGGAGAAAGACGTGAAGATTAGAGAGGAAGCGATGTGCAGGAGGAGGAAAACGTGAAGATTAGAGAGGAAGCGATGTGCAGGAGGAGAAAGATGTGAAGATTAGGGAGGAAGCGATGTGCAGGAGGAGAAAGATGTGAAGATTAGAAAGGAAGCGATGTGCAGGAGGAGAAAGACGTGAAGATTAGAGAGGAAGTGATGTGCAGGAGGAGAAAGACGTGAAGATTAGAAAGGAAGCGATGTGCAGGAGGAGAAAGACGTGAAGATTAGAGAGGAAGCGATGTGCAGGAGGAGAAAGACGGGAAGATTATAGAGGAAGCGATGTGCAGGAGGAGAAAGATGTGAAGATTATAAAGGAAGCGATGTGCAGGAGGAGAAAGACGTGAAGATTAGAGAGGAAGCGATGTGCAGGAGGAGAAAGACGTGAAGATTAGAGAGGAAGCGATGTGCAGGAGGAGAAAGACGGGAAGATTAGAGAGGAAGCGATGTGAAGGAGGAGAAAGACGTGAAGATTAGAAAGGAAGCGATGTGCAGGAGGAGAAAGATGGGAAGATTAGAGAGGAAGCGATGTGCAGGAGGAGAAAGACGGGAAGTTTATAGAGGAAGCGATGTGCAGGAGGAGAAAGACGGGAAGATTAGAGAGGAAGCGATGTGCAGGAGAAGAAAGACGAGAAGATTAGAGAGGAAGCGATGTGCAGGAGGAGAAAGACGTGAAGATTAGAGAGGAAGCGATGTGCAGGAGGAGAAAGACGTGAAGATTAGAGAGGAAGCGATGTGCAGGAGGAGAAAGACGGGAAGATTAGAGAGGAAGCGATGTGCAGGAGGAGAAAGACGTGAAAATTAGAAAGGAAGCGATGTGCAGGAGGAGAAAGACGGGAAGATTAGAGAGGAAGCGATGTGCAGGAGGAGAAAGACGGGAAGATTAGAGAGGAAGCGATGTGCAGGAGGAGAAAGACGAGAAGATTAGAGAGGAAGCGATGTGCAGGAGGAGAAAGACGCGAAGATTAGAGAGGAAGCGATGTGCAGGAGGAGAAAGACGTGAGGTTTAGAAAGGAAGCGATGTGCAGGAGGAGAAAGACGTGAAGATTAGAGAGAAAGCGATGTGCAGGAGGAGAAAGACGTGAAGATTAGAGAGGAAGCGATGTGCAGGAGGAGAAAGACGTGAAGATTAGAAAGGAAGCGATGTGCAGGAGGAGAAAGATGTGAAGATTATAGAGGAAGCGATGTGCAGGAGGAGAAAGACGGGAAGTTTAGAGAGGAAGCGATGTGCAAGAGCAGAAAGACGGGAAGATTAGAGAGGAAGCGATGTGCAGGAGGAGAAAGACGTGAAAATTAGAGAGGAAGCGATGTGCAGGAGGAGAAAGACGTGAAGATTAGAGAGGAAGCGATGTGCAGGAGGAGAAAGAGGTGAAGATTAGAAAGGAAGCGATGTGCAGGAGGAGAAAGACGGGAAGATTAGAGAGGAAGCGATGTGCAGGAGGAGAAAGACGGGAAGATTAGAGAGGAAGCGATGTGCAGGAGGAGAAAGACGTGAAGATTAGAAAGGAAGCGATGTGCAGGAGGAGAAAGACGGGAAGATTAGAGAGGAAGCGATGTGAAGGAGGAGAAAGACGTGAAGATTAGAAAGGAAGCGATGTGCAGAAGGAGAAAGACGAGAAGATTAGAGAGGAAGCGATGTGCAGGAGGAGAAAGACGTGAAGATTAGAGAGGAAGCGATGTGCAGGAGGAGAAAGACAAGAAGATTAGAGAGGAAGCGATGTGCAGGAGGAGAAAGACGGGAAGATTAGAGAGGAAGCGATGTGCAGGAGGAGAAAGACGTGAAGATTATAAAGGAAGCGATATGCAGGAGGAGAAAGATGTGCAGATTAGAAAGGAAGCGATGTGCAGGAGGAGAAAGACGTGAAGATTATAAAGGAAGCGATGTGCAGGAGGAGAAAGACGTGAATATTAGAGAGGAAGCGATGTGCAGGAGGAGAAAGACATGAAGATTAGAGAGGAAGCGATGTGCAGGAGGAGAAAGACATGAAGATTAGAGAGGAAGCGATGTGCAGGAGGAGAAAGACGAGAAGATTAGAAAGGAAGCGATGTGCAGGAGGAGAAAGACGTGAAGATTAGAGAGGAAGCGATGTGCAGGAGGAGAAAGACCTGAAAATTACAGTGGAAGCGATGTGCAGGAGGAGAAAGACGTGAAGATTAGAGAGGAAGCGATGTGCAGGAGGAGAAAGATGTGAAGATTAGAAAGGAAGCGATGTGCAGGAGGAGAAAGATGGGAAGATTATAGAGGAAGCGATGTGCAGGAGGAGAAAGACGTGAGGTTTAGAGAGGAAGCGAAGTGCAGGAGGAGAAAGACGTGAAGATTATAGAGGAAGCGATGTGCAGGAGGAGAAAGACGTGAAGATTAGAAAGGAAGTGATGTGCAGGAGGAGAAAGACGTGAAGATTAGAGAGGAAGCGATGTGCAGGAGGAGAAAGACGTGAAGATTAGAGAGGAAGCGATGTGCAGGAGGAGAAAGATGTGAAGATTAGAAAGGAAGCGATGTGCAGGAGGAGAAAGACGGGAAGTTTAGAGAGGAAGCGATGTGCAAGAGCAGAAAGACGGGAAGATTAGAGAGGAAGCGATGTGCAGGAGGAGAAAGACGTGAAAATTAGAGAGGAAGCGATGTGCAGGAGGAGAAAGACGTGAAGATTAGAGAGGAAGCGATGTGCAGGAGGAGAAAGAGGTGAAGATTAGAAAGGAAGCGATGTGCAGGAGGAGAAAGACGGGAAGATTAGAGAGGAAGCGATGTGAAGGAGGAGAAAGACGTGAAGATTAGAAAGGAAGCGATGTGCAGAAGGAGAAAGACGAGAAGATTAGAGAGGAAGCGATGTGCAGGAGGAGAAAGACGTGAAGATTAGAGAGGAAGCGATGTGCAGGAGGAGAAAGACATGAATATTAGAGAGGAAGCGATGTGCAGGAGGAGAAAGATGTGAAGATTAGGGAGGAAGCGATGTGCAGGAGGAGAAAGATGTGAAGATTATAAAGGAAGCGATGTGCAGGAGGAGAAAGACGGGAAGATTAGAGAGGAAGCGATGTGAAGGAGGAGAAAGACGTGAAGATTAGAAAGGAAGCGATGTGCAGGAGGAGAAAGACGTGAATATTAGAGAGGAAGCGATGTGCAGGAGGAGAAAGACATGAAGATTAGAGAGGAAGCGATGTGCAGGAGGAGAAAGACATGAAGATTAGAGAGGAAGCGATGTGCAGGAGGAGAAAGACGAGAAGATTAGAAAGGAAGCGATGTGCAGGAGGAGAAAGACGTGAAGATTAGAGAGGAAGCGATGTGCAGGAGGAGAAAGACAAGAAGATTAGAGAGGAAGCGATGTGCAGGAGGAGAAAGACGGGAAGATTAGAGAGGAAGCGATGTGCAGGAGGAGAAAGACGTGAAGATTATAAAGGAAGCGATATGCAGGAGGAGAAAGATGTGCAGATTAGAAAGGAAGCGATGTGCAGGAGGAGAAAGACGGGAAGATTAGAAAGGAAGCGATGTGCAGGAGGAGAAAGACGTGAAGATTATAAAGGAAGCGATGTGCAGGAGGAGAAAGACGTGAATATTAGAGAGGAAGCGATGTGCAGGAGGAGAAAGACATGAAGATTAGAGAGGAAGCGATGTGCAGGAGGAGAAAGACATGAAGATTAGAGAGGAAGCGATGTGCAGGAGGAGAAAGACGAGAAGATTAGAAAGGAAGCGATGTGCAGGAGGAGAAAGACGTGAAGATTAGAGAGGAAGCGATGTGCAGGAGGAGAAAGACCTGAAAATTAGAGTGGAAGCGATGTGCAGGAGGAGAAAGACGTGAAGATTAGAGAGGAAGCGATGTGCAGGAGGAGAAAGATGTGAAGATTAGAAAGGAAGCGATGTGCAGGAGGAGAAAGATGGGAAGATTATAGAGGAAGCGATGTGCAGGAGGAGAAAGACGTGAGGTTTAGAGAGGAAGCGAAGTGCAGGAGGAGAAAGACGTGAAGATTATAGAGGAAGCGATGTGCAGGAGGAGAAAGACGTGAAGATTAGAGAGGAAGCGATGTGCAGGAGGAGAAAGACGTGAAGATTAGAAAGGAAGTGATGTGCAGGAGGAGAAAGACGTGAAGATTAGAGAGGAAGCGATGTGCAGGAGGAGAAAGACGTGAAGATTAGAGAGGAAGCGATGTGCAGGAGGAGAAAGATGTGAAGATTAGAGAGGAAGCGATGTGCAGGAGGAGAAAGATGTGAAGATTAGAGAGGAAGCGATGTGCAGGAGGAGAAAGATGTGAAGATTAGAGAGGAAGCGATGTGCAGGAGGAGAAAGACGTGAATATTAGAGAGGAAGCGATGTGCAGGAGGAGAAAGACATGAAGATTAGAGAGGAAGCGATTTGCAGGAGGAGAAAGACGTGAAGATTATAAAGGAAGCGATGTGCAGGAGGAGAAAGATGTGAAGATTAGAAAGGAAGCGATGTGCAGGAGGAGAAAGACGTGAAGATTATAAAGGAAGCGATGTGCAGGAGGAGAAAGACGTGAATATTAGAGAGGAAGCGATGTGCAGGAGGAGAAAGACATAAAGATTAGAGAGGAAGCGATGTGCAGGAGGAGAAAGACATGAAGATTAGAGAGGAAGCGATGTGCAGGAGGAGAAAGACGGGAAGATTAGAAAGGAAGCGATGTGCAGGAGGAGAAAGACGTGAAGATTAGAGAGGAAGCGATGTGCAGGAGGAGAAAGACGTGAAAATTAGAGTGGAAGCGATGTGCAGGAGGAGAAATACGTGAAGATTAGAGAGGAAGCGATGTGCAGGAGGAGAAAGATGTGAAGATTAGAAAGGAAGCGATGTGCAGGAGGAGAAAGACGGGAAGATTATAGAGGAAGCGATGTGCAGGAGGAGAAAGACGTGAAGATTAGAAAGGAAGTGATGTGCAGGAGGAGAAAGACGTGAAGATTAGAGAGGAAGCGATGTGCAGGAGGAGAAAGACGGGAAGATTAGAGAGGAAGCGATGTGCAGGAGGAGAAAGACAAGAAGATTAGAGAGGAAGCGATGTGCAGGAGGAGAAAGACGGGAAGATTAGAGAGGAAGCGATGTGCAGGAGGAGAAAGACGTGAAGATTATAAAGGAAGCGATATGCAGGAGGAGAAAGATGTGCAGATTAGAAAGGAAGCGATGTGCAGGAGGAGAAAGATGTGAAGATTAGAGAGGAAGCGATGTGCAGGAGGAGAAAGACGTGAAGATTAGAGAGGAAGCGATGTGCAGGAGGAGAAAGACCTGAAGATTAGAGAGGAAGCGATGTGCAGGAGCAGAAAGACGTGAAGATTAGAAAGGAAGCAATGTGCAGGAGGAGAAAGACGTGAAGATTAGAGAGGAAGCGATGTGCAGGAGGAGAAAGATGTGAAGATTAGAAAGGAAGCGATGTGCAGGAGGAGAAAGACGTGAAGATTAGAGAGGAAGCGATGTGCAGGAGGAGAAAGACGTGAATATTAGAGTGGAAGCGATGTGCAGGAGGAGAAATACGTGAAGATTAGAGAGGAAGCGATGTGCAGGAGGAGAAAGATGTGAAGATTAGAGAGGAAGCGATGTGCAGGAGGAGAAAGACGTGAGGTTTAGAGAGGAAGCGATGTGCAGGAGGAGGAAAACGTGAGGATTAGAGAGGAAGCGATGTGCAGGAGGAGAAAGACGTGAAGATTAGAGAGGAAGCGATGTGCAGGAGGAGGAAAACGTGAGGATTAGAGAGGAAGCGATGTGCAGGAGGAGAAAGACGTGAAGATTAGGGAGGAAGCGATGTGCAGGAGGAGAAAGATGTGAAGATTAGAAAGGAAGCGATGTGCAGGAGGAGAAAGACGTGAAGATTATAAAGGAAGCGATGTGCAGGAGGAGAAAGACGTGAAGATTAGAAAGGAAGAAATGTGCAGGAGGAGAAAGACGTGAAGATTAGAGAGGAAGCGATGTGCAGGAGGAGAAAGACATGAAGATTAGAGAGGAAGCGATGTGCAGGAGGAGAAAGACGTGAAGATTAGAAAGGAAGTGATGTGCAGGAGGAGAAAGACGTGAAGATTAGAGAGGAAGCGATGTGCAGGAGGAGGAAAACGTGAAGATTAGAGAGGAAGCGATGTGCAGGAGGAGAAAGATGTGAAGATTAGGGAGGAAGCGATGTGCAGGAGGAGAAAGATGTGAAGATTAGAAAGGAAGCGATGTGCAGGAGGAGAAAGACGTGAAGATTAGAGAGGAAGTGATGTGCAGGAGGAGAAAGACGTGAAGATTAGAAAGGAAGCGATGTGCAGGAGGAGAAAGACGTGAAGATTAGAGAGGAAGCGATGTGCAGGAGGAGAAAGACGGGAAGATTATAGAGGAAGCGATGTGCAGGAGGAGAAAGATGTGAAGATTATAAAGGAAGCGATGTGCAGGAGGAGAAAGACGTGAAGATTAGAGAGGAAGCGATGTGCAGGAGGAGAAAGACGTGAAGACTAGAGAGGAAGCGATGTGCAGGAGGAGAAAGACGGGAAGATTAGAGAGGAAGCGATGTGAAGGAGGAGAAAGACGTGAAGATTAGAAAGGAAGCGATGTGCAGGAGGAGAAAGATGGGAAGATTAGAGAGGAAGCGATGTGCAGGAGGAGAAAGACGGGAAGTTTATAGAGGAAGCGATGTGCAGGAGGAGAAAGACGGGAAGATTAGAGAGGAAGCGATGTGCAGGAGGAGAAAGACGAGAAGATTAGAGAGGAAGCGATGTGCAGGAGGAGAAACACGTGAAGATTAGAGAGGAAGCGATGTGCAGGAGGAGAAAGACGTGAAGATTAGAGAGGAAGCGATGTGCAGGAGGAGAAAGACGGGAAGATTAGAGAGGAAGCGATGTGCAGGAGGAGAAAGACGTGAAAATTAGAAAGGAAGCGATGTGCAGGAGGAGAAAGACGGGAAGATTAGAGAGGAAGCGATGTGCAGGAGGAGAAAGACGGGAAGATTAGAGAGGAAGCGATGTGCAGGAGGAGAAAGACGAGAAGATTAGAGAGGAAGCGATGTGCAGGAGGAGAAAGACGCGAAGATTAGAGAGGAAGCGATGTACAGGAGGAGAAAGACGTGAGGTTTAGAAAGGAAGCGATGTGCAGGAGGAGAAAGACGTGAAGATTAGAGAGAAAGCGATGTGCAGGAGGAGAAAGACGTGAAGATTAGAGAGGAAGCGATGTGCAGGAGGAGAAAGATGTGAAGATTATAGAGGAAGCGATGTGCAGGAGGAGAAAGATGTGAAGATTAGAGAGGAAGCGATGTGCAGGAGGAGAAAGACGGGAAGTTTAGAGAGGAAGCGATGTGCAAGAGCAGAAAGACGGGAAGATTAGAGAGGAAGCGATGTGCAGGAGGAGAAAGACGTGAAAATTAGAGAGGAAGCGATGTGCAGGAAGAGAAAGACGTGAAGATTAGAGAGGAAGCGATGTGCAGGAGGAGAAAGAGGTGAAGATTAGAAAGGAAGCGATGTGCAGGAGGAGAAAGACGGGAAGATTAGAGAGGAAGCGATGTGCAGGAGGAGAAAGACGGGAAGATTAGAGAGGAAGCGATGTGCAGGAGGAGAAAGATGGGAAGATTAGAGAGGAAGCGATGTGCAGGAGGAGAAAGACGGGAAGATTATAGAGGAAGCGATGTGCAGGAGGAGAAAGACGTGAGGTTTAGAGAGGAAGCGAAGTGCAGGAGGAGAAAGACGGGAAGATTATAGAGGAAGCGATGTGCAAGAGGAGAAAGACGTGAAGATTAGAAAGGAAGCGATGTGCAGGAGGAGAAAGACGGGAAGATTAGAGAGGAAGCGATGTGAAGGAGGAGAAAGACGTGAAGATTAGAAAGGAAGCGATGTGCAGAAGGAGAAAGACGAGAAGATTAGAGAGGAAGCGATGTGCAGGAGGAGAAAGACGTGAAGATTAGAGAGGAAGCGATGTGCAGGAGGAGAAAGACAAGAAGATTAGAGAGGAAGCGATGTGCAGGAGGAGAAAGACGGGAAGATTAGAGAGGAAGCGATGTGCAGGAGGAGAAAGACGTGAAGATTATAAAGGAAGCGATATGCAGGAGGAGAAAGATGTGCAGATTAGAAAGGAAGCGATGTGCAGGAGGAGAAAAACGTGAAGATTATAAAGGAAGCGATGTGCAGGAGGAGAAAGACGTGAATATTAGAGAGGAAGCGATGTGCAGGAGGAGAAAGACATGAAGATTAGAGAGGAAGCGATGTGCAGGAGGAGAAAGACATGAAGATTAGAGAGGAAGCGATGTGCAGGAGGAGAAAGACGAGAAGATTAGAAAGGAAGCGATGTGCAGGAGGAGAAAGACGTGAAGATTAGAGAGGAAGCGATGTGCAGGAGGAGAAAGACCTGAAAATTAGAGTGGAAGCGATGTGCAGGAGGAGAAAGACGTGAAGATTAGAGAGGAAGCGATGTGCAGGAGGAGAAAGATGTGAAGATTAGAAAGGAAGCGATGTGCAGGAGGAAAAAGATGGGAAGATTATAGAGGAAGCGATGTGCAGGAGGAGAAAGACGTGAGGTTTAGAGAGGAAGCGAAGTGCAGGAGGAGAAAGACGTGAAGATTATAGAGGAAGCGATGTGCAGGAGGAGAAAGACGTGAAGATTAGAAAGGAAGTGATGTGCAGGAGGAGAAAGACGTGAAGATTAGAGAGGAAGCGATGTGCAGGAGGAGAAAGACGTGAAGATTAGAGAGGAAGCGATGTGCAGGAGGAGAAAGATGTGAAGATTATAGAGGAAGCGATGTGCAGGAGGAGAAAGACGGGAAGTTTAGAGAGGAAGCGATGTGCAAGAGCAGAAAGACGGGAAGATTAGAGAGGAAGCGATGTGCAGGAGGAGAAAGACGTGAAAATTAGAGAGGAAGCGATGTGCAGGAGGAGAAAGACGTGAAGATTAGAGAGGAAGCGATGTGCAGGAGGAGAAAGAGGTGAAGATTAGAAAGGAAGCGATGTTCAGGAGGAGAAAGACGGGAAGATTAGAGAGGAAGCGATGTGCAGGAGGAGAAAGACGGGAAGATTAGAGAGGAAGCGATGTGCAGGAGGAGAAAGACGTGAAGATTAGAAAGGAAGCGATGTGCAGGAGGAGAAAGACGGGAAGATTAGAGAGGAAGCGATGTGAAGGAGGAGAAAGACGTGAAGATTAGAAAGGAAGCGATGTGCAGAAGGAGAAAGACGAGAAGATTAGAGAGGAAGCGATGTGCAGGAGGAGAAAGACGTGAAGATTAGAGAGGAAGCGATGTGCAGGAGGAGAAAGACAAGAAGATTAGAGAGGAAGCGATGTGCAGGAGGAGAAAGACGGGAAGATTAGAGAGGAAGCGATGTGCAGGAGGAGAAAGACGTGAAGATTATAAAGGAAGCGATATGCAGGAGGAGAAAGATGTGCAGATTAGAAAGGAAGCGATGTGCAGGAGGAGAAAGACGTGAAGATTATAAAGGAAGCGATGTGCAGGAGGAGAAAGACGTGAATATTAGAGAGGAAGCGATGTGCAGGAGGAGAAAGACATGAAGATTAGAGAGGAAGCGATGTGCAGGAGGAGAAAGACATGAAGATTAGAGAGGAAGCGATGTGCAGGAGGAGAAAGACGAGAAGATTAGAAAGGAAGCGATGTGCAGGAGGAGAAAGACGTGAAGATTAGAGAGGAAGCGATGTGCAGGAGGAGAAAGACCTGAAAATTAGAGTGGAAGCGATGTGCAGGAGGAGAAAGACGTGAAGATTAGAGAGGAAGCGATGTGCAGGAGGAGAAAGATGTGAAGATTAGAAAGGAAGCGATGTGCAGGAGGAGAAAGATGGGAAGATTATAGAGGAAGCGAAGTGCAGGAGGAGAAAGACGTGAAGATTATAGAGGAAGCGATGTGCAGGAGGAGAAAGACGTGAAGATTAGAAAGGAAGTGATGTGCAGGAGGAGAAAGACGTGAAGATTAGAGAGGAAGCGATGTGCAGGAGGAGAAAGACGGGAAGATTAGAGAGGAAGCGATGTGCAGGAGGAGAAAGACAAGAAGATTAGAGAGGAAGCGATGTGCAGGAGGAGAAAGACGGGAAGATTAGAGAGGAAGCGATGTGCAGGAGGAGAAAGACGTGAAGATTATAAAGGAAGCGATATGCAGGAGGAGAAAGATGTGCAGATTAGAAAGGAAGCGATGTGCAGGAGGAGAAAGATGTGAAGATTAGAGAGGAAGCGATGTGCAGGAGGAGAAAGACGTGAAGATTAGAGAGGAAGCGATGTGCAGGAGGAGAAAGACCTGAAGATTAGAGAGGAAGCGATGTGCAGGAGGAGAAAGACGTGAAGATTAGAAAGGAAGCAATGTGCAGGAGGAGAAAGACGTGAAGATTAGAGAGGAAGCGATGTGCAGGAGGAGAAAGATGTGAAGATTAGAAAGGAAGCGATGTGCAGGAGGAGAAAGACGTGAAGATTAGAGAGGAAGCGATGTGCAGGAGGAGAAAGACGTGAATATTAGAGAGGAAGCGATGTGCAGGAGGAGAAAGACATGAAGATTAGAGAGGAAGCGATGTGCAGGAGGAGAAAGACGTGAAGATTATAAGGGAAGCGATGTGCAGGAGGAGAAAGACGTGAATATTAGAGAGGAAGCGATGTGCAGGAGGAGAAAGACATGAAGATTAGAGAGGAAGCGATGTGCAGGAGGAGAAAGACATGAAGATTAGAGAGGAAGCGATGTGCAGGAGGAGAAAGACGGGAAGATTAGAAAGGAAGCGATGTGCAGGAGGAGAAAGACGTGAAAATTAGAGTGGAAGCGATGTGCAGCAGGAGAAAGACGTGAAGATTAGAGAGGAAGCGATGTGCAGGAGGAGAAAGATGTGAAGATTAGAAAGGAAGCGATGTGCAGGAGGAGAAAGACGTGAGGTTTAGAGAGGAAGCGAAGTGCAGGAGGAGAAAGACGTGAAGATTATAGAGGAAGCGATGTGCAGGAGGAGAAAGACGTGAAGATTAGAGAGGAAGCGATGTGCAGGAGGAGAAAGATGTGAAGATTAGAGAGGAAGCGATGTGCAGGAGGAGAAAGACGTGAAGATTAGAGAGGAAGCGATGTGCAGGAGGAGAAAGACGTGAAGATTAGAGAGGAAGCGATGTGCAGGAGGAGAAAGATGTGAAGATTAGAGAGGAAGCGATGTGCAGGAGGAGAAAGACGTGAATATTAGAGAGGAAGCGATGTGCAGGAGGAGAAAGACGTGAAGATTAGAGAGGAAGCGATGTGCAGGAGGAGAAAGACGTGAATATTAGAGAGGAAGCGATGTGCAGGAGGAGAAAGACGTGAAGATTAGAGAGGAAGCGATGTGCAGGAGGAGAAAGACGTGAATATTAGAGAGGAAGCGATGTGCAGGAGGAGAAAGACATGAAGATTAGAGAGGAAGCGATGTGCAGGAGGAGAAAGACGTGAAGATTATAAAGGAAGCGATGTGCAGGAGGAGAAAGATGTGAAGATTAGAAAGGAAGCGATGTGCAGGAGGAGAAAGACGTGAAGATTATAGAGGAAGCGAAGTGCAGGAGGAGAAAGACGTGAAGATTAGAGAGGAAGCGATGTGCAGGAGGAGAAAGACGGGAAGATTAGAAAGGAAGCGATGTGCAGGAGGAGAAAGACGTGAAGATTATAAAGGAAGCGATGTGCAGGAGGAGAAAGACGTGAATATTAGAGAGGAAGCGATGTGCAGGAGGAGAAAGACATGAAGATTAGAGAGGAAGCGATGTGCAGGAGGAGAAAGACATGAAGATTAGAGAGGAAGCGATGTGCAGGAGGAGAAAGACGGGAAGATTAGAAAGGAAGCGATGTGCAGGAGGAGAAAGACGTGAAGATTAGAGAGGAAGCGATGTGCAGGAGGAGAAAGACGTGAAAATTAGAGTGGAAGCGATGTGCAGGAGGAGAAAGACGTGAAGATTAGAGAGGAAGCGATGTGCAGGAGGAGAAAGATGTGAAGATTAGAAAGGAAGCGACGTGCAGGAGGAGAAAGACGGGAAGATTATAGAGGAAGCGATGTGCAGGAGGAGAAAGACGTGAGGTTTAGAGAGGAAGCGAAGTGCAGGAGGAGAAAGACGTGAAGATTATAGAGGAAGCGATGTGCAGGAGGAGAAAGACGTGAAGATTAGAGAGGAAGCGATGTGCAGGAGGAGAAAGATGTGAAGATTAGAGAGGAAACGATGTGCAGGAGGAGAAAGACGTGAAGATTATAAGGGAAGCGATGTGCAGGAGGAGAAAGACGTGAATATTAGAGAGGAAGCGATGTGCAGGAGGAGAAAGACATGAAGATTAGAGAGGAAGCGATGTGCAGGAGGAGAAAGACATGAAGATTAGAGAGGAAGCGATGTGCAGGAGGAGAAAGACGGGAAGATTAGAAAGGAAGCGATGTGCAGGAGGAGAAAGACGTGAAGATTAGAGAGGAAGCGATGTGCAGGAGGAGAAAGACGTGAAAATTAGAGTGGAAGCGATGTGCAGGAGGAGAAAGACGTGAATATTAGAGAGGAAGCGATGTGCAGGAGGAGAAAGACGTGAAGATTAGAGAGGAAGCGATGTGCAGGAGGAGAAAGATGTGAAGATTAGAGAGGAAGCGATGTGCAGGAGGAGAAAGATGTGAAGATTAGAAAGGAAGCGATGTGCAGGAGGAGAAAGACGTGAGGTTTAGAGAGGAAGCGAAGTGCAGGAGGAGAAAGACGTGAAGATTATAGAGGAAGCGATGTGCAGGAGGAGAAAGACGGGAAGATTAGAGAGGAAGCGATGTGCAGGAGGAGAAAGACGTGAAGATTATAGAGAGGAAGCCATGTGCAGGAGGAGAAAGACGTGAAGATTAGAAAGGAAGCGATGTGCAGGAGGAGAAAGATGTGAAGATTAGAGAGGAAGCGATGTGCAGGAGGAGAAAGATGTGAAGATTAGAGAGGAAGCGATGTGCAGGAGGAGAAAGATGTGAAGATTAGAGAGGAAGCGATGTGCAGGAGGAGAAAGACGTGAAGATTAGAGAGGAAGCGATGTGCAGGAGGAGAAAGATGTGAAGATTAGAGAGGAAGCGATGTGCAGGAGGAGAAAGACGTGAAGATTAGAGAGGAAGCGATGTGCAGGAGGAGAAAGACGTGAAGATTAGAGAGGAAGCGATGTGCAGGAGGAGAAAGATGTGAAGATTAGAAAGCGATGTGCAGGAGGAGAAAGACGTGAATATTAGAGAGGAAGCGATGTGCAGGAGGAGAAAGACATGAAGATTAGAGAGGAAGCGATGTGCAGGAGGAGAAAGACGTGAAGATTATAAAGGAAGCGATGTGCAGGAGGAGAAAGATGTGAAGATTAGAAAGGAAGCGATGTGCAGAAGGAGAAAGACGTGAAGATTATAGAGGAAGCGAAGTGCAGGAGGAGAAAGACGTGAAGATTAGAGAGGAAGCGATGTGCAGGAGGAGAAAGACGGGAAGATTAGAAAGGAAGCGATGTGCAGGAGGAGAAAGACGTGAAGATTATAAAGGAAGCGATGTGCAGGAGGAGAAAGACGTGAATATTAGAGAGGAAGCGATGTGCAGGAGGAGAAAGACATGAAGATTAGAGAGGAAGCGATGTGCAGGAGGAGAAAGACATGAAGATTAGAGAGGAAGCGATGTGCAGGAGGAGAAAGACGGGAAGATTAGAAAGGAAGCGATGTGCAGGAGGAGAAAGACGTGAAGATTAGAGAGGAAGCGATGTGCAGGAGGAGAAAGACGTGAAAATTAGAGTGGAAGCGATGTGCAGGAGGAGAAAGACGTGAAGATTAGAGAGGAAGCGATGTGCAGGAGGAGAAAGATGTGAAGATTAGAAAGGAAGCGATGTGCAGGAGGAGAAAGACGGGAAGATTATAGAGGAAGCGATGTGCAGGAGGAGAAAGACGTGAGGTTTAGAGAGGAAGCGAAGTGCAGGAGGAGAAAGACGTGAAGATTATAGAGGAAGCGATGTGCAGGAGGAGAAAGACGTGAAGATTAGAGAGGAAGCGATGTGCAGGAGGAGAAAGATGTGAAGATTAGAGAGGAAGCGATGTGCAGAAGGAGAAAGATGTGAAGATTAGAGAGGAAGCGATGTGCAGGAGGAGAAAGATGTGAAGATTAGAGAGGAAGCGATGTGCAGGAGGAGAAAGATGTGAAGATTAGAGAGGAAGCGATGTGCAGGAGGAGAAAGACGTGAAGATTAGAGAGGAAGCGATGTGCAGGAGGAGAAAGACCTGAAGATTAGAGAGGAAGCGATGTGCAGGAGGAGAAAGACGTGAAGATTAGAAAGGAAGCAATGTGCAGGAGGAGAAAGACGTGAAGATTAGAGAGGAAGCGATGTGCAGGAGGAGAAAGATGTGAAGATTAGAGAAGAAGCGATGTGCAGGAGGAGAAAGATGTGAAGATTAGAGAGGAAGCGATGTGCAGGAGGAGAAAGACGTGAAGATTAGAGAGGAAGCGATGTGCAGGAGGAGAAAGACCTGAAGATTAGAGAGGAAGCGATGTGCAGGAGGAGAAAGACATGAAGATTATAAAGGAAGCGATGTGCAGGAGGAGAAAGATGTGAAGATTAGAAAGGAAGCGATGTGCAGGAGGAGAAAGATGTGAAGATTAGAAAGGAAGCGATGTGCAGGAGGAGAAAGACGTGAAGATTAGAGAGGAAGCGATGTGCAGGAGGAGAAAGACGTGAATATTAGAGAGGAAGCGATGTGCAGGAGGAGAAAGACATGAAGATTAGAGAGGAAGCGATGTGCAGGAGGAGAAAGACGTGAAGATTATAAGGGAAGCGATGTGCAGGAGGAGAAAGACGTGAATATTAGAGAGGAAGCGATGTGCAGGAGGAGAAAGACATGAAGATTAGAGAGGAAGCGATGTGCAGGAGGAGAAAGACATGAAGATTAGAGAGGAAGCGATGTGCAGGAGGAGAAAGACGGGAAGATTAGAAAGGAAGCGATGTGCAGGAGGAGAAAGACGTGAAGATTAGAGAGGAAGCGATGTGCAGGAGGAGAAAGACGTGAAAATTAGAGTGGAAGCGATGTGCAGGAGGAGAAAGACGTGAAGATTAGAGAGGAAGCGATGTGCAGGAGGAGAAAGATGTGAAGATTAGAAAGGAAGCGATGTGCAGGAGGAGAAAGACGGGAAGATTATAGAGGAAGCGATGTGCAGGAGGAGAAAGACGTGAGGTTTAGAGAGGAAGCGAAGTGCAGGAGGAGAAAGACGTGAAGATTATAGAGGAAGCGATGTGCAGGAGGAGAAAGACGTGAAGATTAGAGAGGAAGCGATGTGCAGGAGGAGAAAGATGTGAAGATTAGAGAGGAAGCGATGTGCAGGAGGAGAAAGACGTGAAGATTAGAGAGGAAGCGATGTGCAGGAGGAGAAAGACGTGAAGATTAGAGAGGAAGCGATGTGCAGGAGGAGAAAGATGTGAAGATTAGAAAGCGATGTGCAGGAGGAGAAAGACGTGAATATTAGAGAGGAAGCGATGTGCAGGAGGAGAAAGACATGAAGATTAGAGAGGAAGCGATGTGCAGGAGGAGAAAGACGTGAAGATTATAAAGGAAGCGATGTGCAGGAGGAGAAAGATGTGAAGATTAGAAAGGAAGCGATGTGCAGAAGGAGAAAGACGTGAAGATTATAGAGGAAGCGAAGTGCAGGAGGAGAAAGACGTGAAGATTAGAGAGGAAGCGATGTGCAGGAGGAGAAAGACGGGAAGATTAGAAAGGAAGCGATGTGCAGGAGGAGAAAGACGTGAAGATTATAAAGGAAGCGATGTGCAGGAGGAGAAAGACGTGAATATTAGAGAGGAAGCGATGTGCAGGAGGAGAAAGACATGAAGATTAGAGAGGAAGCGATGTGCAGGAGGAGAAAGACATGAAGATTAGAGAGGAAGCGATGTGCAGGAGGAGAAAGACATGAAGATTAGAGAGGAAGCGATGTGCAGGAGGAGAAAGACGTGAAGATTAGAGAGGAAGCGATGTGCAGGAGGAGAAAGACGTGAAAATTAGAGTGGAAGCGATGTGCAGGAGGAGAAAGACGTGAAGATTAGAGAGGAAGCGATGTGCAGGAGGAGAAAGATGTGAAGATTAGAAAGGAAGCGATGTGCAGGAGGAGAAAGACGGGAAGATTATAGAGGAAGCGATGTGCAGGAGGAGAAAGACGTGAGGTTTAGAGAGGAAGCGAAGTGCAGGAGGAGAAAGACGTGAAGATTATAGAGGAAGCGATGTGCAGGAGGAGAAAGACGTGAAGATTAGAGAGGAAGCGATGTGCAGGAGGAGAAAGATGTGAAGATTAGAGAGGAAGTGATGTGCAGGAGGAGAAAGACGTGAAGATTAGAGAGGAAGCGATGTGCAGGAGGAGAAAGACGTGAAGATTAGAGAGGAAGCGATGTGCAGGAGGAGAAAGATGTGAAGATTAGAAAGGAAGCTATGTGCAGGAGGAGAAAGACGTGAAGATTAGAGAGGAAGCGATGTGCAGGAGGAGAAAGATGTGAAGATTAGAGAGGAAGCGATGTGCAGGAGGAGAAAGATGTGAAGATTAGAGAGGAAGCGATGTGCAGGAGGAGAAAGACGTGAAGATTAGAGAGGAAGCGATGTGCAGGAGGAGAAAGATGTGAAGATTAGAGAGGAAGCGATGTGCAGGAGGAGAAAGATGTGAAGATTATAGAGGAAGCGATGTGCAGGAGGAGAAAGACGTGAGGTTTAGAGAGGAAGCGAAGTGCAGGAGGAGAAAGACGTGAAGATTATAGAGGAAGCGATGTGCAGGAGGAGAAAGACGTGAAGATTAGAGAGGAAGCGATGTGCAGGAGGAGAAAGACGTGAAGATTAGAGAGGAAGCGATGTGCAGGAGGAGAAAGACGTGAAGATTAGAGAGGAAGCGATGTGCAGGAGGAGAAAGATGTGAAGATTAGAAAGGAAGCGATGTGCAGGAGGAGAAAGACGGGAAGATTATAGAGGAAGCGATGTGCAGGAGGAGAAAGACGTGAGGTTTAGAGAGGAAGCGAAGTGCAGGAGGAGAAAGACGTGAAGATTATAGAGGAGGCGATGTGCAGGAGGAGAAAGACGTGAAGATTAGAGAGGAAGCGATGTGCAGGAGGAGAAAGACGTGAAGATTAGAGAGGAAGCGATGTGCAGGAGGAGAAAGATGTGAAGATTAGAGAGGAAGCGATGAGCAGGAGGAGAAAGATGTGAAGATTAGAAAGGAAGCGATGTGCAGGAGGAGAAAGACGGGAAGATTATAGAGGAAGCGATGTGCAGGAGGAGAAAGACGTGAGGTTTAGAGAGGAAGCGAAGTGCAGGAGGAGAAAGACGTGAAGATTATAGAGGAAGCGATGTGCAGGAGGAGAAAGACGTGAAGATTAGAGAGGAAGCGATGTGCAGGAGGAGAAAGACGTGAAGATTAGAGAGGAAGCGATGTGCAGGAGGAGAAAGACATGAGGATTAGAGAGGAAGCGATGTGCAGGAGGAGAAAGATGTGAAGATTAGAAAGGAAGCGATGTGCAGGAGGAGAAAGACTGGAAGATTATAGAGGAAGCGATGTGCAGGAGGAGAAAGACGTGAGGTTTAGAGAGGAAGCGAAGTGCAGGAGGAGAAAGACGTGAAGATTATAGAGAGGAAGCCATGTGCAGGAGGAGAAAGACATGAAGATTAGAGAGGAAGCGATGTGCAGGAGGAGAAAGACGTGAAGATTAGAAAGGAAGCGATGTGCAGGAGGAGAAAGACATGAAGATTAGAAAGGAAGCGATGTGCAGGAGGAGAAAGACGTGAAGATTAGAGAGGAAGCGATGTGCAGGAGGAGAAAGACGTGAATATTAGAGAGGAAGCGATGTGCAGGAGGAGAAAGACGTGAAGATTAGAAAGGAAGCGATGTGCAGGAGGAGAAAGATGTGAAGATTAGAAAGGAAGCGATGTGCAGGAAGAGAAAGACGTGAAGATTAGAAAGGAAGCAATGTGCAGGAGGAGAAAGACGTGAAGATTAGAAAGGAAGTGATGTGCAGGAGGAGAAAGACATGAAGATTAGAGAGGAAGCGATGTGCAGGAGGAGAAAGACGTGAAGATTAGAAAGGAAGTGATGTGCAGGAGGAGAAAGACGTGAAGATTAGAGAGGAAGCGATGTGCAGGAGGAGGAAAACGTGAGGATTAGAGAGGAAGCGATGTGCAGGAGGAGAAAGACGTGAAGATTAGGGAGGAAGCGATGTGCAGGAGGAGAAAGATGTGAAGATTAGAAAGGAAGCGATGTGCAGGAGGAGAAAGACGTGAAGATTATAAAGGAAGCGATGTGCAGGAGGAGAAAGACGTGAAGATTAGAAAGGAAGAAATGTGCAGGAGGAGAAAGATGTGAAGATTAGAGAGGAAGCGATGTGCAGGAGGAGAAAGATGTGAAGATTAGAGAGGAAGCGATGTGCAGGAGGAGAAAGATGTGAAGATTAGAGAGGAAGCGATGTGCAGGAGGAGAAAGACGTGAAGATTAGAGAGGAAGCGATGTGCAGGAGGAGAAAGACCTGAAGATTAGAGAGGAAGCGATGTGCAGGAGGAGAAAGACGTGAAGATTAGAAAGGAAGCAATGTGCAGGAGGAGAAAGACGTGAAGATTAGAGAGGAAGCGATGTGCAGGAGGAGAAAGATGTGAAGATTAGAGAAGAAGCGATGTGCAGGAGGAGAAAGATGTGAAGATTAGAGAGGAAGCGATGTGCAGGAGGAGAAAGACGTGAAGATTAGAGAGGAAGCGATGTGCAGGAGGAGAAAGACCTGAAGATTAGAGAGGAAGCGATGTGCAGGAGGAGAAAGACATGAAGATTATAAAGGAAGCGATGGGCAGGAGGAGAAAGATGTGAAGATTAGAAAGGAAGCGATGTGCAGGAGGAGAAAGATGTGAAGATTAGAGAGGAAGCGATGTGCAGGAGGAGAAAGACGTGAATATTAGAGAGGAAGCGATGTGCAGGAGGAGAAAGACATGAAGATTAGAGAGGAAGCGATGTGCAGGAGGAGAAAGACGTGAAGATTATAAGGGAAGCGATGTGCAGGAGGAGAAAGACGTGAATATTAGAGAGGAAGCGATGTGCAGGAGGAGAAAGACATGAAGATTAGAGAGGAAGCGATGTGCAGGAGGAGAAAGACATGAAGATTAGAGAGGAAGCGATGTGCAGGAGGAGAAAGACGGGAAGATTAGAAAGGAAGCGATGTGCAGGAGGAGAAAGACGTGAAGATTAGAGAGGAAGCGATGTGCAGGAGGAGAAAGACGTGAAAATTAGAGTGGAAGCGATGTGCAGGAGGAGAAAGACGTGAAGATTAGAGAGGAAGCGATGTGCAGGAGGAGAAAGACGTGAAGATTAGAAAGGAAGCGATGTGCAGGAGGAGAAAGACGGGAAGATTATAGAGGAAGCGATGTGCAGGAGGAGAAAGACGTGAGGTTTAGAGAGGAAGCGAAGTGCAGGAGGAGAAAGACGTGAAGATTATAGAGGAAGCGATGTGCAGGAGGAGAAAGACGTGAAGATTAGAGAGGAAGCGATGTGCAGGAGGAGAAAGATGTGAAGATTAGAGAGGAAGCGATGTGCAGGAGGAGAAAGACGTGAAGATTAGAGAGGAAGCGATGTGCAGGAGGAGAAAGACGTGAAGATTAGAGAGGAAGCGATGTGCAGGAGGAGAAAGATGTGAAGATTAGAAAGCGATGTGCAGGAGGAGAAAGACGTGAATATTAGAGAGGAAGCGATGTGCAGGAGGAGAAAGACATGAAGATTAGAGAGGAAGCGATGTGCAGGAGGAGAAAGACGTGAAGATTATAAAGGAAGCGATGTGCAGGAGGAGAAAGATGTGAAGATTAGAAAGGAAGCGATGTGCAGGAGGAGAAAGACGTGAAGATTATAAAGGAAGCGATGTGCAGGAGGAGAAAGACGTGAATATTAGAGAGGAAGCGATGTGCAGGAGGAGAAAGACATGAAGATTAGAGAGGAAGCGATGTGCAGGAGGAGAAAGACATGAAGATTAGAGAGGAAGCGATGTGCAGGAGGAGAAAGACAGGAAGATTAGAAAGGAAGCGATGTGCAGGAGGAGAAAGACGTGAAGATTAGAGAGGAAGCGATGTGCAGGAGGAGAAAGACGTGAAAATTAGAGTGGAAGCGATGTGCAGGAGGAGAAAGACGTGAAGATTAGAGAGGAAGCGATGTGCAGGAGGAGAAAGATGTGAAGATTAGAAAGGAAGCGATGTGCAGGAGGAGAAAGACGGGAAGATTATAGAGGAAGCGATGTGCAGGAGGAGAAAGACGTGAGGTTTAGAGAGGAAGCGAAGTGCAGGAGGAGAAAGACGTGAAGATTATAGAGGAAGCGATGTGCAGGAGGAGAAAGACGTGAAGATTAGAGGGGAAGCGATGTGCAGGAGGAGAAAGATGTGAAGATTAGAGAGGAAGTGATGTGCAGGAGGAGAAAGACGTGAAGATTAGAGAGGAAGCGATGTGCAGGAGGAGAAAGACGTGAAGATTAGAGAGGAAGCGATGTGCAGGAGGAGAAAGATGTGAAGATTAGAAAGGAAGCTATGTGCAGGAGGAGAAAGACGTGAAGATTAGAGAGGAAGCGATGTGCAGGAGGAGAAAGATGTGAAGATTAGAGAGGAAGCGATGTGCAGGAGGAGAAAGATGTGAAGATTAGAGAGGAAGCGATGTGCAGGAGGAGAAAGACGTGAAGATTAGAGAGGAAGCGATGTGCAGGAGGAGAAAGATGTGAAGATTAGAGAGGAAGCGATGTGCAGCAGGAGAAAGATGTGAAGATTATAGAGGAAGCGATGTGCAGGAGGAGAAAGACGTGAGGTTTAGAGAGGAAGCGAAGTGCAGGAGGAGAAAGACGTGAAGATTATAGAGGAAGCGATGTGCAGGAGGAGGAAGACGTGAAGATTAGAGAGGAAGCGATGTGCAGGAGGAGAAAGACGTGAAGATTAGAGAGGAAGCGATGTGCAGGAGGAGAAAGACGTGAAGATTAGAGAGGAAGCGATGTGCAGGAGGAGAAAGATGTGAAGATTAGAAAGGAAGCGATGTGCAGGAGGAGAAAGACGGGAAGATTATAGAGGAAGCGATGTGCAGGAGGAGAAAGACGTGAGGTTTAGAGAGGAAGCGAAGTGCAGGAGGAGAAAGACGTGAAGATTATAGAGGAAGCGATGTGCAGGAGGAGAAAGACGTGAAGATTAGAGAGGAAGCGATGTGCAGGAGGAGAAAGACGTGAAGATTAGAGAGGAAGCGATGTGCAGGAGGAGAAAGACGTGAAGATTAGAGAGGAAGCGATGTGCAGGAGGAGAAAGACGTGAAGATTAGAGAGGAAGCGATGTGCAGGAGGAGAAAGATGTGAAGATTAGAGAGGAAGCGATGAGCAGGAGGAGAAAGATGTGAAGATTAGAAAGGAAGCGATGTGCAGGAGGAGAAAGACGGGAAGATTATAGAGGAAGCGATGTGCAGGAGGAGAAAGACGTGAGGTTTAGAGAGGAAGCGAAGTGCAGGAGGAGAAAGACGTGAAGATTATAGAGAGGAAGCCATGTGCAGGAGGAGAAAGACGTGAAGATTAGAGAGGAAGCGATGTGCAGGAGGAGAAAGACGTGAAGATTAGAAAGGAAGCGATGTGCAGGAGGAGAAAGACGTGAAGATTATAAAGGAAGCGATGTGCAGGAGGAGAAAAACGTGAAGATTAGAGGGGAAGCGATGTGCAGGAGGAGAAAGACGTGAAGATTATAGAGGAAGAGATGTGCAGGAGGAGAAAGACGTGAAGATTAGAGTGGAAGCGATGTGCAGGAGGAGAAAGACGTGAAGATTAGAGAGGAAGCGATGTGCAGGAGGAGAAAGATGTGAAGATTAGAAAGGAAGCGATGTGCAGGAGGAGAAAGACGGGAAGATTATAGAGGAAGCGATGTGCAGGAGGAGAAAGACGTGAGGTTTAGAGAGGAAGCGAAGTGCAGGAGGAGAAAGACGTGAAGATTAGAGAGGAAGCAATGTGCAGGAGGAGAAAGACGTGAAGATTAGAGAGGAAGCGATGTGCAGGAGGAGAAAGAAGTGAAGATTAGAAAGGAAGCGATGTGCAGGAGGAGAAAGACATGAAGATTAGAAAGGAAGCGATGTGCAGGAGGAGAAAGACGTGAAGATTAGAGAGGAAGCGATGTGCAGGAGGAGAAAGACGTGAAGATTAGAGAGGAAGTGATGTGCAGGAGGAGAAAGACGTGAAGATTAGAAAGGAAGCGATGTGCAGGAGGAGAAAGACGTGAAGATTAGAAAGGAAGTGATGTGCAGGAGGAGAAAGACATGAAGATTAGAGAGGAAGCGATGTGCAGGAGGAGAAAGACGTGAAGATTAGAAAGGAAGTGATGTGCAGGAGGAGAAAGACGTGAAGATTAGAGAGGAAGCGATGTGCAGGAGGAGGAAAACGTGAGGATTAGAGAGGAAGCGATGTGCAGGAGGAGAAAGACGTGAAGATTAGGGAGGAAGCGATGTGCAGGAGGAGAAAGACGTGAAGATTAGAGAGGAAGCGATGTGCAGGAGGAGAAAGACGTGAAGATTAGGGAGGAAGCGATGTGCAGGAGGAGAAAGATGTGAAGATTAGAAAGGAAGCGATGTGCAGGAGGAGAAAGACGTGAAGATTATAAAGGAAGCGATGTGCAGGAGGAGAAAGACGTGAAGATTAGAAAGGAAGAAATGTGCAGGAGGAGAAAGACGTGAGGATTAGAGAGGAAGCGATGTGCAGGAGGAGAAAGACATGAAGATTAGAGAGGAAGCGATGTGCAGGAGGAGAAAGACGTGAAGATTAGAAAGGAAGTGATGTGCAGGAGGAGAAAGACGTGAAGATTAGAGAGGAAGCGATGTGCAGGAGGAAGAAAACGTGAAGATTAGAGAGGAAGCGATGTGCAGGAGGAGAAAGATGTGAAGATTAGGGAGGAAGCGATGTGCAGGAGGAGAAAGATGTGAAGATTAGAAAGGAAGCGATGTGCAGGAGGAGAAAGACGTGAAGATTAGAGAGGAAGTGATGTGCAGGAGGAGAAAGACGTGAAGATTAGAAAGGAAGCGATGTGCAGGAGGAGAAAGACGTGAAGATTAGAGAGGAAGCGATGTGCAGGAGGAGAAAGACAGGAAGATTATAGAGGAAGCGATGTGCAGGAGGAGAAAGATGTGAAGATTATAAAGGAAGCGATGTGCAGGAGGAGAAAGACGTGAAGATTAGAGAGGAAGCGATGTGCAGGAGGAGAAAGACGGGAAGATTAGAGAGGAAGCGATGTGCAAGAGGAGAAAGATGGGAAGATTAGAGAGGAAGCGATGTGCAGGAGGAGAAAGACGGGAAGTTTATAGAGGAAGCGATGTGCAGGAGGAGAAAGACGGGAAGATTAGAGAGGAAGCGATGTGCAGGAGGAGAAAGACGAGAAGATTAGAGAGGAAGCGATGTGCAGGAGGAGAAAGACGTGGAGATTAGAGAGGAAGCGATGTGCAGGAGGAGAAAGACGTGAAGATTAGAGAGGAAGCGATGTGCAGGAGGAGAAAGACGGGAAGATTAGAGAGGAAGCGATGTGCAGGAGGAGAAAGACGTGAAAATTAGAAAGGAAGCGATGTGCAGGAGGAGAAAGACGGGAAGATTAGAGAGGAAGCGATGTGCAGGAGGAGAAAGACGGGAAGATTAGAGAGGAAGCGATGTGCAGGAGGAGAAAGATGTGAAGATTATAGAGGAAGCGATGTGCAGGAGGAGAAAGACGAGAAGATTAGAGAGGAAGCGATGTGCAGGAGGAGAAAGACGCGAAGATTAGAGAGGAAGCGATGTGCAGGAGGAGAAAGACGTGAAGATTAGAGAGGAAGCGATGTGCAGGAGGAGAAAGATGTGAAGATTAGAGAGGAAGCGATGTGCAGGAGGAGAAAGACGCGAAGATTAGAGAGGAAGCGATGTGCACGAGGAGAAAGACGTGAGGTTTAGAAAGGAAGCGATGTGCAGGAGGAGAAAGACGTGAAGATTAGAGAGAAAGCGATGTGCAGGAGGAGAAAGACGTGAAGATTAGACAGGAAGCGATGTGCAGGAGGAGAAAGATGTGAAGATTAGAGAGGAAGCGATGTGCAAGAGGAGAAAGACGGGAAGATTAGAGAGGAAGCGATGTGCAGCAGGAGAAAGACAAGAAGATTAGAGAGGAAGCGATGTGCAGGAGGAGAAAGACGTGAAGATTAGAGAGGAAGCGATGTGCAGGAGGAGAAAGAGGTGAAGATTAGAAAGGAAGCGATGTGCAGAAGGAGAAAGACGAGAAGATTAGAGAGGAAGCGATGTGCAGGAGGAGAAAGACGGGAAGATTAGAGAGGAAGCGATGTGCAGGAGGAGAAAGACGTGAAGATTAGAAAGGAAGCGATGTGCAGAAGGAGAAAGACAAGAAGATTAGAGAGGAAGCGATGTGCAGGAGGAGAAAGACGGGAAGATTAGAGAGGAAGCGATGTGCAGGAGGAGAAAGACAAGAAGATTAGAGAGGAAGCGATGTGCAGGAGGAGAAAGACGGGAAGATTAGAGAGGAAGCGATGTGCAGGAGGAGAAAGACGTGAAGATTAGAAAGGAAGCGATGTGCAGAAGGAGAAAGACAAGAAGATTAGAGAGGAAGCGATGTGCAGGAGGAGAAAGACGGGAAGATTAGAGAGGAAGCGATGTGCAGGAGGAGAAAGACAAGAAGATTAGAGAGGAAGCGATGTGCAGGAGGAGAAAGACGGGAAGATTAGAGAGGAAGCGATGTGCAGGAGGAGAAAGACGTGAAGATTAGAAAGGAAGCGATGTGCAGGAGGAGAAAGACGGGAAGATTAGAGAGGAAGCGATGTGCAGGAGGAGAAAGACGTGAAGATTAGAGAGGAAGCGATGTGCAGGAGGAGGAAAACGTGAGGATTAGAGAGGAAGCGATATGCAGGAGGAGAAAGACGTGAAGATTAGGGAGGAAGCGATGTGCAGGAGGAGAAAGATGTGAAGATTAGAAAGGAAGCGATGTGCAGGAGGAGAAAGACGTGAAGATTATAAAGGAAGCGATGTGCAGGAGGAGAAAGACGTGAAGATTAGAAAGGAAGCGATGTGCAGGAAGAGAAAGACGTGAAGATTAGAAAGGAAGCAATGTGCAGGAGGAGAAAGACGTGAAGATTAGAAAGGAAGTGATGTGCAGGAGGAGAAAGACATGAAGATTAGAGAGGAAGCGATGTGCAGGAGGAGAAAGACGTGAAGATTAGAAAGGAAGTGATGTGCAGGAGGAGAAAGACGTGAAGATTAGAGAGGAAGCGATGTGCAGGAGGAGGAAAACGTGAGGATTAGAGAGGAAGCGATGTGCAGGAGGAGAAAGACGTGAAGATTAGGGAGGAAGCGATGTGCAGGAGGAGAAAGATGTGAAGATTAGAAAGGAAGCGATGTGCAGGAGGAGAAAGACGTGAAGATTATAAAGGAAGCGATGTGCAGGAGGAGAAAGACGTGAAGATTAGAAAGGAAGAAATGTGCAGGAGGAGAAAGACGTGAAGATTAGAGAGGAAGCGATGTGCAGGAGGAGAAAGACATGAAGATTAGAGAGGAAGCGATGTGCAGGAGGAGAAAGACGTGAAGATTAGAAAGGAAGTGATGTGCAGGAGGAGAAAGACGTGAAGATTAGAGAGGAAGCGATGTGCAGGAGGAGGAAAACGTGAAGATTAGAGAGGAAGCGATGTGCAGGAGGAGAAAGATGTGAAGATTAGGGAGGAAGCGATGTGCAGGAGGAGAAAGATGTGAAGATTAGAAAGGAAGCGATGTGCAGGAGGAGAAAGACGTGAAGATTAGAGAGGAAGTGATGTGCAGGAGGAGAAAGACGTGAAGATTAGAGAGGAAGCGATGTGCAGGAGGAGAAAGACGGGAAGATTATAGAGGAAGCGATGTGCAGGAGGAGAAAGATGTGAAGATTATAAAGGAAGCGATGTGCAGGAGGAGAAAGACGTGAAGATTAGAGAGGAAGCGATGTGCAGGAGGAGAAAGACGTGAAGATTAGAGAGGAAGCGATGTGCAGGAGGAGAAAGACGGGAAGATTAGAGAGGAAGCGATGTGCAGGAGGAGAAAGACGGGAAGATTATAGAGGAAGCGATGTGCAGGAGGAGAAAGACGTGAGGTTTAGAGAGGAAGCGAAGTGCAGGAGGAGAAAGACGTGAAGATTATAGAGAGGAAGCCATGTGCAGGAGGAGAAAGACGTGAAGATTAGAGAGGAAGCGATGTGCAGGAGGAGAAAGACGTGAAGATTAGAAAGGAAGCGATGTGCAGGAGGAGAAAGACGTGAAGATTATAAAGGAAGCGATGTGCAGGAGGAGAAAAACGTGAAGATTAGAGGGGAAGCGATGTGCAGGAGGAGAAAGACGTGAAGATTATAGAGGAAGGGATGTGCAGGAGGAGAAAGACGTGAAGATTAGAGTGGAAGCGATGTGCAGGAGGAGAAAGACGTGAAGATTAGAGAGGAAACGATGTGCAGGAGGAGAAAGATGTGAAGATTAGAAAGGAAGCGATGTGCAGGAGGAGAAAGACTGGAAGATTATAGAGGAAGCGATGTGCAGGAGGAGAAAGACGTGAGGTTTAGAGAGGAAGCGAAGTGCAGGAGGAGAAAGACGTGAAGATTAGAGAGGAAGCAATGTGCAGGAGGAGAAAGACGTGAAGATTAGAGAGGAAGCGATGTGCAGGAGGAGAAAGAAGTGAAGATTAGAAAGGAAGCGATGTGCAGGAGGAGAAAGACATGAAGATTAGAAAGGAAGCGATGTGCAGGAGGAGAAAGACGTGAAGATTAGAGAGGAAGCGATGTGCAGGAGGAGAAAGACGTGAAGATTAGAGAGGAAGTGATGTGCAGGAGGAGAAAGACGTGAAGATTAGAAAGGAAGCGATGTGCAGGAGGAGAAAGACGTGAAGATTAGAAAGGAAGTGATGTGCAGGAGGAGAAAGACATGAAGATTAGAGAGGAAGCGATGTGCAGGAGGAGAAAGACGTGAAGATTAGAAAGGAAGTGATGTGCAGGAGGAGAAAGACGTGAAGATTAGAGAGGAAGCGATGTGCAGGAGGAGGAAAACGTGAGGATTAGAGAGGAAGCGATGTGCAGGAGGAGAAAGACGTGAAGATTAGGGAGGAAGCGATGTGCAGGAGGAGAAAGATGTGAAGATTAGAAAGGAAGCGATGTGCAGGAGGAGAAAGACGTGAAGATTATAAAGGAAGCGATGTGCAGGAGGAGAAAGACGTGAAGATTAGAAAGGAAGAAATGTGCAGGAGGAGAAAGACGTGAAGATTAGAGAGGAAGCGATGTGCAGGAGGAGAAAGACATGAAGATTAGAGAGGAAGCGATGTGCAGGAGGAGAAAGACGTGAAGATTAGAAAGGAAGTGATGTGCAGGAGGAGAAAGACGTGAAGATTAGAGAGGAAGCGATGTGCAGGAGGAAGAAAACGTGAAGATTAGAGAGGAAGCGATGTGCAGGAGGAGAAAGATGTGAAGATTAGGGAGGAAGCGATGTGCAGGAGGAGAAAGATGTGAAGATTAGAAAGGAAGCGATGTGCAGGAGGAGAAAGACGTGAAGATTAGAGAGGAAGTGATGTGCAGGAGGAGAAAGACGTGAAGATTAGAAAGGAAGCGATGTGCAGGAGGAGAAAGACGTGAAGATTAGAGAGGAAGCGATGTGCAGGAGGAGAAAGACAGGAAGATTATAGAGGAAGCGATGTGCAGGAGGAGAAAGATGTGAAGATTATAAAGGAAGCGATGTGCAGGAGGAGAAAGACGTGAAGATTAGAGAGGAAGCGATGTGCAGGAGGAGAAAGACGGGAAGATTAGAGAGGAAGCGATGTGCAAGAGGAGAAAGATGGGAAGATTAGAGAGGAAGCGATGTGCAGGAGGAGAAAGACGGGAAGTTTATAGAGGAAGCGATGTGCAGGAGGAGAAAGACGGGAAGATTAGAGAGGAAGCGATGTGCAGGAGGAGAAAGACGAGAAGATTAGAGAGGAAGCGATGTGCAGGAGGAGAAAGACGTGGAGATTAGAGAGGAAGCGATGTGCAGGAGGAGAAAGACGTGAAGATTAGAGAGGAAGCGATGTGCAGGAGGAGAAAGACGGGAAGATTAGAGAGGAAGCGATGTGCAGGAGGAGAAAGACGTGAAAATTAGAAAGGAAGCGATGTGCAGGAGGAGAAAGACGGGAAGATTAGAGAGGAAGCGATGTGCAGGAGGAGAAAGACGGGAAGATTAGAGAGGAAGCGATGTGCAGGAGGAGAAAGACGAGAAGATTAGAGAGGAAGCGATGTGCACGAGGAGAAAGACGTGAGGTTTAGAAAGGAAGCGATGTGCAAGAGGAGAAAGACGGGAAGATTAGAAAGGAAGCGATGTGCAGGAGGAGAAAGACATGAAGATTAGAAAGGAAGCGATGTGCAGGAGGAGAAAGACGTGAAGATTAGAGAGGAAGCGATGTGCAGGAGGAGAAAGACGTGAAGATTAGAGAGGAAGTGATGTGCAGGAGGAGAAAGACGTGAAGATTAGAAAGGAAGCGATGTGCAGGAGGAGAAAGACGTGAAGATTAGAAAGGAAGTGATGTGCAGGAGGAGAAAGACATGAAGATTAGAGAGGAAGCGATGTGCAGGAGGAGAAAGACGTGAAGATTAGAAAGGAAGTGATGTGCAGGAGGAGAAAGACGTGAAGATTAGAGAGGAAGCGATGTGCAGGAGGAGGAAAACGTGAGGATTAGAGAGGAAGCGATGTGCAGGAGGAGAAAGACGTGAAGATTAGGGAGGAAGCGATGTGCAGGAGGAGAAAGATGTGAAGATTAGAAAGGAAGCGATGTGCAGGAGGAGAAAGACGTGAAGATTATAAAGGAAGCGATGTGCAGGAGGAGAAAGACGTGAAGATTAGAAAGGAAGAAATGTGCAGGAGGAGAAAGACGTGAAGATTAGAGAGGAAGCGATGTGCAGGAGGAGAAAGACATGAAGATTAGAGAGGAAGCGATGTGCAGGAGGAGAAAGACGTGAAGATTAGAAAGGAAGTGATGTGCAGGAGGAGAAAGACGTGAAGATTAGAGAGGAAGCGATGTGCAGGAGGAAGAAAACGTGAAGATTAGAGAGGAAGCGATGTGCAGGAGGAGAAAGATGTGAAGATTAGGGAGGAAGCGATGTGCAGGAGGAGAAAGATGTGAAGATTAGAAAGGAAGCGATGTGCAGGAGGAGAAAGACGTGAAGATTAGAGAGGAAGTGATGTGCAGGAGGAGAAAGACGTGAAGATTAGAAAGGAAGCGATGTGCAGGAGGAGAAAGACGTGAAGATTAGAGAGGAAGCGATGTGCAGGAGGAGAAAGACAGGAAGATTATAGAGGAAGCGATGTGCAGGAGGAGAAAGATGTGAAGATTATAAAGGAAGCGATGTGCAGGAGGAGAAAGACGTGAAGATTAGAGAGGAAGCGATGTGCAGGAGGAGAAAGACGGGAAGATTAGAGAGGAAGCGATGTGCAAGAGGAGAAAGATGGGAAGATTAGAGAGGAAGCGATGTGCAGGAGGAGAAAGACGGGAAGTTTATAGAGGAAGCGATGTGCAGGAGGAGAAAGACGGGAAGATTAGAGAGGAAGCGATGTGCAGGAGGAGAAAGACGAGAAGATTAGAGAGGAAGCGATGTGCAGGAGGAGAAAGACGTGGAGATTAGAGAGGAAGCGATGTGCAGGAGGAGAAAGACGTGAAGATTAGAGAGGAAGCGATGTGCAGGAGGAGAAAGACGGGAAGATTAGAGAGGAAGCGATGTGCAGGAGGAGAAAGACGTGAAAATTAGAAAGGAAGCGATGTGCAGGAGGAGAAAGACGGGAAGATTAGAGAGGAAGCGATGTGCAGGAGGAGAAAGACGGGAAGATTAGAGAGGAAGCGATGTGCAGGAGGAGAAAGACGAGAAGATTAGAGAGGAAGCGATGTGCAGGAGGAGAAAGACGCGAAGATTAGAGAGGAAGCGATGTGCAGGAGGAGAAAGACGTGAAGATTAGAGAGGAAGCGATGTGCAGGAGGAGAAAGATGTGAAGATTAGAGAGGAAGCGATGTGCAGGAGGAGAAAGACGCGAAGATTAGAGAGGAAGCGATGTGCACGAGGAGAAAGACGTGAGGTTTAGAAAGGAAGCGATGTGCAAGAGGAGAAAGACGGGAAGATTAGAGAGGAAGCGATGTGCAGGAGGAGAAAGACATGAAGATTAGAAAGGAAGCGATGTGCAGGAGGAGAAAGACGTGAAGATTAGAGAGGAAGCGATGTGCAGGAGGAGAAAGACGTGAAGATTAGAGAGGAAGTGATGTGCAGGAGGAGAAAGACGTGAAGATTAGAAAGGAAGCGATGTGCAGGAGGAGAAAGACGTGAAGATTAGAGAGGAAGCGATGTGCAGGAGGAGAAAGACGTGAAGATTAGAAAGGAAGCGATGTGCAGGAGGAGAAAGACGGGAAGATTAGAGAGGAAGCGATGTGAAGGAGGAGAAAGACGTGAAGATTAGAAAGGAAGCGATGTGCAGAAGGAGAAAGACAAGAAGATTAGAGAGGAAGCGATGTGCAGGAGGAGAAAGACGGGAAGATTAGAGAGGAAGCGATGTGCAGGAGGAGAAAGACAAGAAGATTAGAGAGGAAGCGATGTGCAGGAGGAGAAAGACGGGAAGATTAGAGAGGAAGCGATGTGCAGGAGGAGAAAGACGTGAAGATTAGAAAGGAAGCGATGTGCAGGAGGAGAAAGACGTGAAGATTAGAGAGGAAGCGATGTGCAGGAGGAGAAAGACGTGAAGATTAGAAAGGAAGCGATGTGCAGGAGGAGAAAGACGTGAAGATTAGAGAGGAAGCGATGTGCAGGAGGAGGAAAACGTGAGGATTAGAGAGGAAGCGATATGCAGGAGGAGAAAGACGTGAAGATTAGGGAGGAAGCGATGTGCAGGAGGAGAAAGATGTGAAGATTAGAAAGGAAGCGATGTGCAGGAGGAGAAAGACGTGAAGATTATAAAGGAAGCGATGTGCAGGAGGAGAAAGACGTGAAGATTAGAAAGGAAGCGATGTGCAGGAAGAGAAAGACGTGAAGATTAGAAAGGAAGCAATGTGCAGGAGGAGAAAGACGTGAAGATTAGAAAGGAAGTGATGTGCAGGAGGAGAAAGACATGAAGATTAGAGAGGAAGCGATGTGCAGGAGGAGAAAGACGTGAAGATTAGAAAGGAAGTGATGTGCAGGAGGAGAAAGACGTGAAGATTAGAGAGGAAGCGATGTGCAGGAGGAGGAAAACGTGAGGATTAGAGAGGAAGCGATGTGCAGGAGGAGAAAGACGTGAAGATTAGGGAGGAAGCGATGTGCAGGAGGAGAAAGATGTGAAGATTAGAAAGGAAGCGATGTGCAGGAGGAGAAAGACGTGAAGATTATAAAGGAAGCGATGTGCAGGAGGAGAAAGACGTGAAGATTAGAAAGGAAGAAATGTGCAGGAGGAGAAAGACGTGAAGATTAGAGAGGAAGCGATGTGCAGGAGGAGAAAGACATGAAGATTAGAGAGGAAGCGATGTGCAGGAGGAGAAAGACGTGAAGATTAGAAAGGAAGTGATGTGCAGGAGGAGAAAGACGTGAAGATTAGAGAGGAAGCGATGTGCAGGAGGAGGAAAACGTGAAGATTAGAGAGGAAGCGATGTGCAGGAGGAGAAAGATGTGAAGATTAGGGAGGAAGCGATGTGCAGGAGGAGAAAGATGTGAAGATTAGAAAGGAAGCGATGTGCAGGAGGAGAAAGACGTGAAGATTAGAGAGGAAGTGATGTGCAGGAGGAGAAAGACGTGAAGATTAGAGAGGAAGCGATGTGCAGGAGGAGAAAGACGGGAAGATTATAGAGGAAGCGATGTGCAGGAGGAGAAAGATGTGAAGATTATAAAGGAAGCGATGTGCAGGAGGAGAAAGACGTGAAGATTAGAGAGGAAGCGATGTGCAGGAGGAGAAAGACGTGAAGATTAGAGAGGAAGCGATGTGCAGGAGGAGAAAGACGGGAAGATTAGAGAGGAAGCGATGTGCAGGAGGAGAAAGATGGGAAGATTAGAGAGGAAGCGATGTGCAGGAGGAGAAAGACGGGAAGTTTATAGAGGAAGCGATGTGCAGGAGGAGAAAGACGGGAAGATTAGAGAGGAAGCGATGTGCAGGAGGAGAAAGACGAGAAGATTAGAGAGGAAGCGATGTGCAGGAGGAGAAAGACGTGAAGATTAGAGAGGAAGCGATGTGCAGGAGGAGAAAGACGTGAAGATTAGAGAGGAAGCGATGTGCAGGAGGAGAAAGACGGGAAGATTAGAGAGGAAGCGATGTGCAGGAGGAGAAAGACGTGAAAATTAGAAAGGAAGCGATGTGCAGGAGGAGAAAGACGGGAAGATTAGAGAGGAAGCGATGTGCAGGAGGAGAAAGACGGGAAGATTAGAGAGGAAGCGATGTGCAGGAGGAGAAAGATGTGAAGATTATAGAGGAAGCGATGTGCAGGAGGAGAAAGACGGGAAGATTAGAGAGGAAGCGATGTGCAGGAGGAGAAAGATGTGAAGATTATAGAGGAAGCGATGTGCAGGAGGAGAAAGACGTGAAGATTAGAGAGGAAGCGATGTGCAGGAGGAGAAAGACGTGAAGATTAGAAAGGAAGTGATGTGCAGGAGGAGAAAGACGTGAAGATTAGAGAGGAAGCGATGTGCAGGAGGAGAAAGACGTGAAGATTAGAGAGGAAGCGATGTGCAGGAGGAGAAAGAAGTGAAGATTAGAAAGGAAGCGATGTGCAGGAGGAGAAAGACGTGAAGATTAGAGAGGAAGCGATGTGCAGGAGGAGAAAGACGCGAAGATTAGAGAGGAAGCGATGTGCAGGAGGAGAAAGACGTGAGGTTTAGAAAGGAAGCGATGTGCAGGAGGAGAAAGACGTGAAGATTAGAGAGAAAGCGATGTGCAGGAGGATAAAGACGTGAAGATTAGACAGGAAGCGATGTGCAGGAGGAGAAAGATGTGAAGATTATAGAGGAAGCGATGTGCAGGAGGAGAAAGACGGGAAGTTTAGAGAGGAAGCGATGTGCAAGAGGAGAAAGACGGGAAGATTAGAGAGGAAGCGATGTGCAGCAGGAGAAAGACAAGAAGATTAGAGAGGAAGCGATGTGCAGGAGGAGAAAGACGTGAAGATTAGAGAGGAAGCGATGTGCAGGAGGAGAAAGAGGTGAAGATTAGAAAGGAAGCGATGTGCAGAAGGAGAAAGACGAGAAGATTAGAGAGGAAGCGATGTGCAGGAGGAGAAAGACGGGAAGATTAGAGAGGAAGCGATGTGCAGGAGGAGAAAGACGTGAAGATTAGAAAGGAAGCGATGTGCAGGAGGAGCAAGACGGGAAGATTAGAGAGGAAGCGATGTGCAGGAGGAGAAAGACGTGAAGATTAGAAAGGAAGCGATGTGCAGGAGGAGAAAGATGTGAAGATTAGAAAGGAAGCGATGTGCAGAAGGAGAAAGACGAACAGATTAGAGAGGAAGCGATGTGCAGGAGGAGAAAGACGGGAAGATTAGAGAGGAAGCGATGTGCAGGAGGAGAAAGACGTGAAGATTAGAAAGGAAGCGATGTGCAGGAGGAGAAAGACGGGAAGATTAGAGAGGAAGCGATGTGAAGGAGGAGAAAGACGTGAAGATTAGAAAGGAAGCGATGTGCAGAAGGAGAAAGACAAGAAGATTAGAGAGGAAGCGATGTGCAGGAGGAGAAAGACGGGAAGATTAGAGAGGAAGCAATGTGCAGGAGGAGAAAGACAAGAAGATTAGAGAGGAAGCGATGTGCAGGAGGAGAAAGACGGGAAGATTAGAGAGGAAGCGATGTGCAGAAGGAGAAAGACGTGAAGATTAGAAAGGAAGCGATGTGCAGGAGGAGAAAGACGTGAAGATTAGAGAGGAAGCGATGTGCAGGAGGAGAAAGACGTGAAGATTAGAAAGGAAGCGATGTGCAGGAGGAGAAAGACGTGAAGATTAGAGAGGAAGCGATGTGCAGGAGGAGGAAAACGTGAGGATTAGAGAGGAAGCGATGTGCAGGAGGAGAAAGACGTGAAGATTAGGGAGGAAGCGATGTGCAGGAGGAGAAAGATGTGAAGATTAGAAAGGAAGCGATGTGCAGGAGGAGAAACACGTGAAGATTATAAAGGAAGCGATGTGCAGGAGGAGAAAGACGTGAAGATTAGAAAGGAAGCGATGTGCAGGAGGAGAAAGATGTGAAGATTAGAGAGGAAGCGATGTGCAGGAGGAGAAAGACGTGAAGATTAGAAAGGAAGTGATGTGCAGGAGGAGAAAGACATGAAGATTAGAGAGGAAGCGATGTGCAGGAGGAGAAAGACGTGAAGATTAGAAAGGAAGTGATGTGCAGGAGGAGAAAGACGTGAAGATTAGAGAGGAAGCGATGTGCAGGAGGAGGAAAACGTGAGGATTAGAGAGGAAGCGATGTGCAGGAGGAGAAAGACGTGAAGATTAGGGAGGAAGCGATGTGCAGGAGGAGAAAGATGTGAAGATTAGAAAGGAAGCGATGTGCAGGAGGAGAAAGACGTGAAGATTATAAAGGAAGCGATGTGCAGGAGGAGAAAGACGTGAAGATTAGAAAGGAAGAAATGTGCAGGAGGAGAAAGACGTGAAGATTAGAGAGGAAGCGATGTGCAGGAGGAGAAAGACATGAAGATTAGAGAGGAAGCGATGTGCAGGAGGAGAAAGACGTGAAGATTAGAAAGGAAGTGATGTGCAGGAGGAGAAAGACGTGAAGATTAGAGAGGAAGCGATGTGCAGGAGGAGGAAAACGTGAAGATTAGAGAGGAAGCGATGTGCAGGAGGAGAAAGATGTGAAGATTAGGGAGGAAGCGATGTGCAGGAGGAGAAAGATGTGAAGATTAGAAAGGAAGCGATGTGCAGGAGGAGAAAGACGTGAAGATTAGAGAGGAAGTGATGTGCAGGAGGAGAAAGACGTGAAGATTAGAAAGGAAGCGATGTGCAGGAGGAGAAAGACGTGAAGATTAGAGAGGAAGCGATGTGCAGGAGGAGAAAGACGGGAAGATTATAGAGGAAGCGATGTGCAGGAGGAGAAAGATGTGAAGATTATAAAGGAAGCGATGTGCAGGAGGAGAAAGACGTGAAGATTAGAGAGGAAGCGATGTGCAGGAGGAGAAAGACGTGAAGATTAGAGAGGAAGCGATGTGCAGGAGGAGAAAGACGGGAAGATTAGAGAGGAAGCGATGTGCAGGAGGAGAAAGATGGGAAGATTAGAGAGGAAGCGATGTGCAGGAGGAGAAAGACGGGAAGTTTATAGAGGAAGCGATGTGCAGGAGGAGAAAGACGGGAAGATTAGAGAGGAAGCGATGTGCAGGAGGAGAAAGACGAGAAGATTAGAGAGGAAGCGATGTGCAGGAGGAGAAAGACGTGAAGATTAGAGAGGAAGCGATGTGCAGGAGGAGAAAGACGTGAAGATTAGAGAGGAAGCGATGTGCAGGAGGAGAAAGACGGGAAGATTAGAGAGGAAGCGATGTGCAGGAGGAGAAAGACGTGAAAATTAGAAAGGAAGCGATGTGCAGGAGGAGAAAGACGGGAAGATTAGAGAGGAAGCGATGTGCAGGAGGAGAAAGACGGGAAGATTAGAGAGGAAGCGTTGTGCAGGAGGAGAAAGATGTGAAGATTATAGAGGAAGCGATGTGCAGGAGGAGAAAGACGAGAAGATTAGAGAGGAAGCGATGTGCAGGAGGAGAAAGACGCGAAGATTAGAGAGGAAGCGATGTGCAGGAGGAGAAAGACGTGAGGTTTAGAAAGGAAGCGATGTGCAGGAGGAGAAAGACGTGAAGATTAGAGAGAAAGCGATGTGCAGGAGGAGAAAGACGTGAAGATTAGACAGGAAGCGATGTGCAGGAGGAGAAAGATGTGAAGATTATAGAGGAAGCGATGTGCAGGAGGAGAAAGACGGGAAGTTTAGAGAGGAAGCGATGTGCAAGAGGAGAAAGACGGGAAGATTAGAGAGGAAGCGATGTGCAGCAGGAGAAAGACAAGAAGATTAGAGAGGAAGCGATGTGCAGGAGGAGAAAGACGTGAAGATTAGAGAGGAAGCGATGTGCAGGAGGAGAAAGAGGTGAAGATTAGAAAGGAAGCGATGTGCAGGAGGAGAAAGACGTGAAGATTAGAGAGGAAGCGATGTGCAGGAGGAGGAAAACGTGAGGATTAGAGAGGAAGCGATGTGCAGGAGGAGAAAGACGTGAAGATTAGGGAGGAAGCGATGTGCAGGAGGAGAAAGATGTGAAGATTAGAAAGGAAGCGATGTGCAGGAGGAGAAAGACGTGAAGATTATAAAGGAAGCGATGTGCAGGAGGAGAAAGACGTGAAGATTAGAAAGGAAGCGATGTGCAGGAAGAGAAAGACGTGAAGATTAGAAAGGAAGCGATGTGCAGGAGGAGAAAGACAAGAAGATTAGAAAGGAAGTGATGTGCAGGAGGAGAAAGACATGAAGATTAGAGAGGAAGCGATGTGCAGGAGGAGAAAGACGTGAAGATTAGAAAGGAAGTGATGTGCAGGAGGAGAAAGACGTGAAGATTAGAGAGGAAGCGATGTGCAGGAGGAGGAAAACGTGAGGATTAGAGAGGAAGCGATGTGCAGGAGGAGAAAGACGTGAAGATTAGGGAGGAAGCGATGTGCAGGAGGAGAAAGATGTGAAGATTAGAAAGGAAGCGATGTGCAGGAGGAGAAAGACGTGAAGATTATAAAGGAAGCGATGTGCAGGAGGAGAAAGACGTGAAGATTAGAAAGGAAGAAATGTGCAGGAGGAGAAAGACGTGAAGATTAGAGAGGAAGCGATGTGCAGGAGGAGAAAGATGTGAAGATTAGAAAGGAAGCGATGTGCAGGAGGAGAAAGACGGGAAGATTATAGAGGAAGCGATGTGCAGGAGGAGAAAGACGTGAGGTTTAGAGAGGAAGCGAAGTGCAGGAGGAGAAAGACGTGAAGATTAGAAAGGAAGCGATGTGCAGGAGGAGAAAGACATGAAGATTAGAGAGGAAGCGATGTGCAGGAGGAGAAAGACGTGAAGATTAGAAAGGAAGTGATGTGCAGGAGGAGAAAGACGTGAAGATTAGAGAGGAAGCGATGTGCAGGAGGAGGAAAACGTGAAGATTAGAGAGGAAGCGATGTGCAGGAGGAGAAAGATGTGAAGATTAGGGAGGAAGCGATGTGCAGGAGGAGAAAGATGTGAAGATTAGAAAGGAAGCGATGTGCAGGAGGAGAAAGACGTGAAGATTAGAGAGGAAGTGATGTGCAGGAGGAGAAAGACGTGAAGATTAGAGAGGAAGCGATGTGCAGGAGGAGAAAGACGGGAAGATTATAGAGGAAGCGATGTGCAGGAGGAGAAAGATGTGAAGATTATAAAGGAAGCGATGTGCAGGAGGAGAAAGACGTGAAGATTAGAGAGGAAGCGATGTGCAGGAGGAGAAAGACGTGAAGATTAGAGAGGAAGCGATGTGCAGGAGGAGAAAGACGGGAAGATTAGAGAGGAAGCGATGTGCAGGAGGAGAAAGATGGGAAGATTAGAGAGGAAGCGATGTGCAGGAGGAGAAAGACGGGAAGTTTATAGAGGAAGCGATGTGCAGGAGGAGAAAGACGGGAAGATTAGAGAGGAAGCGATGTGCAGGAGGAGAAAGACGAGAAGATTAGAGAGGAAGCGATGTGCAGGAGGAGAAAGACGTGAAGATTAGAGAGGAAGCGATGTGCAGGAGGAGAAAGACGTGAAGATTAGAGAGGAAGCGATGTGCAGGAGGAGAAAGACGGGAAGATTAGAGAGGAAGCGATGTGCAGGAGGAGAAAGACGTGAAAATTAGAAAGGAAGCGATGTGCAGGAGGAGAAAGACGGGAAGATTAGAGAGGAAGCGATGTGCAGGAGGAGAAAGACGGGAAGATTAGAGAGGAAGCGATGTGCAGGAGGAGAAAGATGTGAAGATTATAGAGGAAGCGATGTGCAGGAGGAGAAAGACGAGAAGATTAGAGAGGAAGCGATGTGCAGGAGGAGAAAGACGTGAAGATTAGAAAGGAAGTGATGTGCAGGAGGAGAAAGACGTGAAGATTAGAGAGGAAGCGATGTGCAGGAGGAGAAAGACGTGAAGATTAGAGAGGAAGCGATGTGCAGGAGGAGAAAGAAGTGAAGATTAGAAAGGAAGCGATGTGCAGGAGGAGAAAGACGTGAAGATTAGAGAGGAAGCGATGTGCAGGAGGAGAAAGACGCGAAGATTAGAGAGGAAGCGATGTGCAGGAGGAGAAAGACGTGAGGTTTAGAAAGGAAGCGATGTGCAGGAGGAGAAAGACGTGAAGATTAGAGAGAAAGCGATGTGCAGGAGGATAAAGACGTGAAGATTAGACAGGAAGCGATGTGCAGGAGGAGAAAGATGTGAAGATTATAGAGGAAGCGATGTGCAGGAGGAGAAAGACGGGAAGTTTAGAGAGGAAGCGATGTGCAAGAGGAGAAAGACGGGAAGATTAGAGAGGAAGCGATGTGCAGCAGGAGAAAGACAAGAAGATTAGAGAGGAAGCGATGTGCAGGAGGAGAAAGACGTGAAGATTAGAGAGGAAGCGATGTGCAGGAGGAGAAAGACGTGAAGATTAGAGAGGAAGCGATGTGCAGGAGGAGAAAGACGGGAAGATTAGAGAGGAAGCGATGTGCAGGAGGAGAAAGACGTGAAGATTAGAAAGGAAGCGATGTGCAGGAGGAGAAAGACGGGAAGATTAGAGAGGAAGCGATGTGCAGGAGGAGAAAGACGTGAAGATTAGAAAGGAAGCGATGTGCAGGAGGAGAAAGATGTGAAGATTAGAAAGGAAGCGATGTGCAGAAGGAGAAAGACGAAAAGATTAGAGAGGAAGCGATGTGCAGGAGGAGAAAGACGGGAAGATTAGAGAGGAAGCGATGTGCAGGAGGAGAAAGACGTGAAGATTAGAAAGGAAGCGATGTGCAGGAGGAGAAAGACGGGAAGATTAGAGAGGAAGCGATGTGAAGGAGGAGAAAGACGTGAAGATTAGAAAGGAAGCGATGTGCAGAAGGAGAAAGACAAGAAGATTAGAGAGGAAGCGATGTGCAGGAGGAGAAAGACGGGAAGATTAGAGAGGAAGCAATGTGCAGGAGGAGAAAGACAAGAAGATTAGAGAGGAAGCGATGTGCAGGAGGAGAAAGACGGGAAGATTAGAGAGGAAGCGATGTGCAGGAGGAGAAAGACGTGAAGATTAGAAAGGAAGCGATGTGCAGGAGGAGAAAGACGTGAAGATTAGAGAGGAAGCGATGTGCAGGAGGAGAAAGACGTGAAGATTAGAAAGGAAGCGATGTGCAGGAGGAGAAAGACGTGAAGATTAGAGAGGAAGCGATGTGCAGGAGGAGGAAAACGTGAGGATTAGAGAGGAAGCGATGTGCAGGAGGAGAAAGACGTGAAGATTAGGGAGGAAGCGATGTGCAGGAGGAGAAAGATGTGAAGATTAGAAAGGAAGCGATGTGCAGGAGGAGAAACACGTGAAGATTATAAAGGAAGCGATGTGCAGGAGGAGAAAGACGTGAAGATTAGAAAGGAAGCGATGTGCAGGAAGAGAAAGACGTGAAGATTAGAAAGGAAGCAATGTGCAGGAGGAGAAAGACGTGAAGATTAGAAAGGAAGTGATGTGCAGGAGGAGAAAGACATGAAGATTAGAGAGGAAGCGTTGTGCAGGAGGAGAAAGACGTGAAGATTAGAAAGGAAGTGATGTGCAGGAGGAGAAAGACGTGAAGATTAGAGAGGAAGCGATGTGCAGGAGGAGGAAAACGTGAGGATTAGAGAGGAAGCGATGTGCAGGAGGAGAAAGACGTGAAGATTAGGGAGGAAGCGATGTGCAGGAGGAGAAAGATGTGAAGATTAGAAAGGAAGCGATGTGCAGGAGGAGAAAGACGTGAAGATTATAAAGGAAGCGATGTGCAGGAGGAGAAAGACGTGAAGATTAGAAAGGAAGAAATGTGCAGGAGGAGAAAGACGTGAAGATTGGAGAGGAAGCGATGTGCAGGAGGAGAAAGACATGAAGATTAGAGAGGAAGCGATGTGCAGGAGGAGAAAGACGTGAAGATTAGAAAGGAAGTGATGTGCAGGAGGAGAAAGACGTGAAGATTAGAGAGGAAGCGATGTGCAGGAGGAGGAAAACGTGAAGATTAGAGAGGAAGCGATGTGCAGGAGGAGAAAGATGTGAAGATTAGGGAGGAAGCGATGTGCAGGAGGAGAAAGATGTGAAGATTAGAAAGGAAGCGATGTGCAGGAGGAGAAAGACGTGAAGATTAGAGAGGAAGTGATGTGCAGGAGGAGAAAGACGTGAAGATTAGAAAGGAAGCGATGTGCAGGAGGAGAAAGACGTGAAGATTAGAGAGGAAGCGATGTGCAGGAGGAGAAAGACGGGAAGATTATAGAGGAAGCGATGTGCAGGAGGAGAAAGATGTGAAGATTATAAAGGAAGCGATGTGCAGGAGGAGAAAGACGTGAAGATTAGAGAGGAAGCGATGTGCAGGAGGAGAAAGACGTGAAGATTAGAGAGGAAGCGATGTGCAGGAGGAGAAAGACGGGAAGATTAGAGAGGAAGCGATGTGCAGGAGGAGAAAGATGGGAAGATTAGAGAGGAAGCGATGTGCAGGAGGAGAAAGACGGGAAGTTTATAGAGGAAGCGATGTGCAGGAGGAGAAAGACGGGAAGATTAGAGAGGAAGCGATGTGCAGGAGGAGAAAGACGAGAAGATTAGAGAGGAAGCGATGTGCAGGAGGAGAAAGACGTGAAGATTAGAGAGGAAGCGATGTGCAGGAGGAGAAAGACGTGAAGATTAGAGAGGAAGCGATGTGCAGGAGGAGAAAGACGGGAAGATTAGAGAGGAAGCGATGTGCAGGAGGAGAAAGACGTGAAAATTAGAAAGGAAGCGATGTGCAGGAGGAGAAAGACGGGAAGATTAGAGAGGAAGCGATGTGCAGGAGGAGAAAGACGTTAAGATTAGAGAGGAAGCGTTGTGCAGGAGGAGAAAGATGTGAAGATTATAGAGGAAGCGATGTGCAGGAGGAGAAAGACGAGAAGATTAGAGAGGAAGCGATGTGCAGGAGGAGAAAGACGCGAAGATTAGAGAGGAAGCGATGTGCAGGAGGAGAAAGACGTGAGGTTTAGAAAGGAAGCGATGTGCAGGAGGAGAAAGACGTGAAGATTAGAGAGAAAGCGATGTGCAGGAGGAGAAAGACGTGAAGATTAGACAGGAAGCGATGTGCAGGAGGAGAAAGATGTGAAGATTATAGAGGAAGCGATGTGCAGGAGGAGAAAGACGGGAAGTTTAGAGAGGAAGCGATGTGCAAGAGGAGAAAGACGGGAAGATTAGAGAGGAAGCGATGTGCAGCAGGAGAAAGACAAGAAGATTAGAGAGGAAGCGATGTGCAGGAGGAGAAAGACGTGAAGATTAGAGAGGAAGCGATGTGCAGGAGGAGAAAGAGGTGAAGATTAGAAAGGAAGCGATGTGCAGAAGGAGAAAGACGAGAAGATTAGAGAGGAAGCGATGTGCAGGAGGAGAAAGACGGGAAGATTAGAGAGGAAGCGATGTGCAGGAGGAGAAAGACGTGAAGATTAGAAAGGAAGCGATGTGCAGGAGGAGAAAGACGGGAAGATTAGAGAGGAAGCGATGTGAAGGAGGAGAAAGACGTGAAGATTAGAAAGGAAGCGATGTGCAGAAGGAGAAAGACAAGAAGATTAGAGAGGAAGCGACGTGCAGGAGGAGAAAGACGGGAAGATTAGAGAGGAAGCGATGTGCAGGAGGAGAAAGACAAGAAGATTAGAGAGGAAGCGAAGTGCAGGAGGAGAAAGACGGGAAGATTAGAGAGGAAGCGATGTGCAGGAGGAGAAAGACGTGAAGATTAGAAAGGAAGCGATGTGCAGGAGGAGAAAGACGGGAAGATTAGAGAGGAAGCGATGTGAAGGAGGAGAAAGACGTGAAGATTAGAAAGGAAGCGATGTGCAGGAGGAGAAAGACGGGAAGATTAGAGAGGAAGCGATGTGCAGGAGGAGAAAGACGTGAAGATTAGAGAGGAAGCGATGTGCAGGAGGAGAAAGACGTGAAGATTAGAAAAGAAACTATGTGCAGGAGGAGAAATTGAGTGTATATGTGTATGGGGCACCCCATACTTCCCTTACCCCATCCAAGTCCAATCCCCTCAATAAAACAAGAAAAACAAAGTGCATGGACTGTTCTATGTCTCTGAGTGTCTGAGAGGTGAATGCGGGGAAGGGCAGAGTGACAGGTGGACCACAATACTCAGTGGCTCCTACAGGGGTATCGCTACAATTCTTACAAAAAAATAAATTATAAATAAATGCCTTTAAAAAAAAAAACTGTACTGTCTGCACCTATGTTGTAATGCGCTGTGCAAACTGTTGGTGCTGTATAAATCCTGTATAATAATAATAGTACAGTGAAACCTCGGATTGTGAGTAACGCGATTAACGAGCGTTTTGCAATACGAGCACTGTATTTTGAAAAATCCTAACTCGGTTTGCGAGTGTTGTCTCGCAAAACGAGCAGGATTCAGGCCTGAGGTGAGGGGGGGGGGGGGCGCCGGAGCCGAGCGGAGCCGTTCGAAAATGTTTGGAAAGACTCGGAAATATGACTTTTCCAAGCCTTTCCGAGGTTTGTCAAGGTCAGTCGAGCTGTCCTCAGGCCTTTCCGGCTGTTTCCGAGGCTCTCCGCGCCCCCCCCCCCCGTCTCTGGCCGCATGCGGTATTGCATGCCATTGAAGTCAATGCGGAACAAATTATTTTCGTTTCCATTGACTTCAATAGGGAAAGTCGCTTTGATATGCGAGAGCTTTGGATTACGAGCATTCTCCTGGAATGTATTATGCTCGTAATCCGAGGTTCCACTGTATTTGAATCCATAGGCAATGTTATTGGAGTTATGTAATACAGTTGTTCACAGAGAAAAAAACTGAAATTAGCATGCGGATGGTAGGATGGGATGAGGTTTACTGATCCACAAAGATAGAAGGAGCAACAGAGCTGAGCAGCCTGTCTTCAAGAAGAAATATCATTATATATGAAATGTAAAAATACCCCTCTATAGTGGCATTGCACAGGAAATTGAGAAACCCCCTTTAGGCCTGATTCACACCTATGCATTTTTAGTGCTTTTTGCATTTTGCAGATTTGCACTACAGTTCATTTAACATGGTGTCCTAAGGAACTTTTCCTGTAGTGCACATATGCAAAATGCAAAAAGCACTAAACATGGCTTACGAAAACCATCTTCCGTTGCTTAACCACTTCAATTCCAGGCACTTTCACCCCCTTACTGCCCAGGCCAATTTTCAGCTTTCAGCGCTGTTGCACTTTGAATAACAATTACGCGGCCATGCAACACCTTACCCAAATGACATTTTTATCCTTTTTTTGAGACAGATAGAGTTTTCTTTTGGGGTATTTAATTACCACTGGCTTTTAATTTTTTACGAAAAAAAAAACGAAAAAAGACTGAACACTTAAAAAAAAAAAAAAAAAAAACTTTTTCTAATGCCGCATACACACGACCGTTTTTCATGACGATAAAAATGCCATTTTTTAAATTGGTCATTAAAAACGACCGTGTGTGGGCTCCAGAGCAATTTTCGCGACGTGAAAAATGGCCATTAAAAATTTGGAACATGCTCTATTTTTTCTTGTCGTTTTTTACGTCATCGTTTTTCTCGTCGTGAAAAACGGGCGTGTGCAGGCTTTAACGACGTGAAAAAAATGCGAATGCTCAGAAGCAAGTTATGAGACGGGAGCGCTCGTTCTGGAAAAACTAGCGTTCGTAATGGAGATAGCACATTCGTCACGCTGTAACAGACTGAAGAGCACGAGGCTGAAAATCGTGAATCGTCTCTCAACAAACTTTACTAACACGAGGATCAGCAAGAGCAGCCCAAAGAGTGGCGCCATCCGAATGGAACTTCCCCTTTATAGTGCCGTCATACATTTCGTACGTCACCGCGCTTTGTTCGAGCATTTTTTTTTCATGATAGTGTGTAGGCAAGGCAGGCTTGAGAAGAATCACGTCGAGAAAAACTTCGTTTTTTTTCAATGACATTAAAAACGGCCGTGTGTACGCGGCATCAGTTTCTGTTATAAAATTTTGCAAATAAGTAACTTCTCTTCTCCACTGATGTGCGCTGATGAGGCGGCCTTGATAGGCACTGATGAAGAGGCACTGATAAGGCGGCACTGATGGGTACCGATAAACAGCACAGATGGGTACCGATATGCTGCAATGATTTGCTGCCAGGGTCGCCAACCGCCAGAAAATTTACTGACAGTTTGTAAAAATCTGCCAGTAAATATCAGGGGCTGATAATTTCATGCTGTGTTGACTTTTTTCATTTAAATCAGCAAATGACTTTGTTATAGGTATTGTCAGTGTTTCCATATCATGTTTATACTGTTCAAATATTCACTGTGTTAGTTTTCAATAGGAGTTCTGTGATTTCTCAGGTTGCCAGTAAAAAATGTGCTACACCAGTAAATGTTCCATGTTTTGTCAGTAAAAAATGCTGCGGGAGGTTGGCAACCCTGTTTACTGCACTGATGGACACTGATTGGCACTGATGGGGCTGCACTGATGATCCGTCTACATGTGCCTTGTCACAGGAAATCTGGGTATTGGCTTTCTTTTCCTCAGGCAACTGATAGTGCTGAGGAAAGGAAATGCCGATAACCGGCATTTGTTTACATGTGATCAGCTGTGATTGGACACAGCTGATCATGTGGTAAAGAGCCAATGTCATTGACTCTTTACCATGATCGGCGATGTCCTGTGTCTGAGGGACACAGCTCATCACTTATTCCTGCGCGCCCCTAGGAAGTGCCCAATGCGCAGCTAGAATGGAAGGATGTCGTATAACGTCCTGCCAGAATACGCCCAGCCGTCATTGTACAATAGGCCGGACGGGAACCCGTTAAAGTGACCCTGTCACCAGCTTAAAAAAATTGCAGGTAAAGGCACAGAAAAGTCAAATATGATAAATGCTTACTTGGACAATTAACAGGTGGATGACTGCACACTGTTGTTGATAAGATCCATACATTTACTGAAAAAATCAAAAAGGTCCCAAGATTTTGCCTTTGAATATGTTTGAGGACCCTCATCAGGGCAGATACTGTTTGTTAAATTGTTTATATGTTATGCTTCTGTAGCAAGGGATTGCTACTGGAAAGTTATCATCATTAGGTTATGTATTGTTTATTAGTAAAGGATTTGGCTCCCTCTGGTGACCATTGAACGTTATTAGAATATTTCTTTTCTGGTTAACAGATGAACAGTGATGCATTGTGGGATGGGTAGTTTAATGAGGAAGTGACTCTTATTGTGTAAATCAGTTTGAGAACTACAAACCCACAATGCTGAGCTGCAGACCCACAATTAAAAACATCACAGAACAGCCTCTCTGGACGCCTTTCAAGAGGTCTGTGTATGTGCCCAGGGCTGGGAGAGCCTGCGGCCTACAACAGCGAGCGGATCACCTGCCAGAGGGATCTTTGGAGGACAGCCCTGCTAGTCAAGCAGGCAGATCGACCTGCACTTGAAGCGGTTTCACCTGTTGGAGTGTCTGGAGCTGCTGCACAGTCTGACGGCGCCATTTTCTCCCACAGTGGCGCCATCAAGTGAAGCTTCAGATACAGTGTACCAGCTGGCTGAGGACCGAAAGCAGTGAGAGGGCATCTGCCCATTAAAGTTTTTGACTGAAATATTGATTATTATTATTATTTAGGTACTCATATAGCGCCATCAATTTACGCAGCACTTTACATATACATTCACATCAGTCCCTACCCACAAGGAGCTTACAATCTAAGGTCCCTAACTCACATTCATATACTAGGGCCAATTTAGACAGAAGCTAATTAACTTATCAGCATGTCTTTGGAGTGTGGGAGGAAACCCACACAAGCACAGGGAGAACATGCAAACTCCAAGCAGGTAGTGTCGTGGTTGGGATTCAAACCAGCGACCCTTTTTACTGCTAGGCGAGAGTGCTACCCACTACACCACTGTGCCGCCATATTGATAGCTGATTTTCCTGCTATCCAGACTGTCGCTGACACTTGTAGTCCCACGGATGGGTATCTATTGCATCTAAGTGTTTCTGCAGCCGGATGTTCAGATTTAGCATTCCTTTTATAAGAGGATTAATCATCTCACATCCTTCAGTTATTGCTTACTTCTTTATTACATTGGATTACAATTAAGTGCACCACCTTACACCTCAGAACAACTAAGCTAGCAGAAGAAAAGACTGGAACATAAAGAACTGCCATTACTTTGTGATTTACTAAGCTTTGCACTATACAGTAAGGTCACATGGAACTGCACTCTAGAGGGAGCCATTTAGCAATATAAGATTAAAGCATATACGGTGATTACTGTGTTTATTGTTGTTATTGATGTGTGTTTGGGCGTTGGTGGAGAGGTAATTCAATACAAATATCAAAGTATTGGGGGCTCACTCCGCTGTATACCTACTCACATATCCTATTGTCAGGCTGCTGTTTGATACAGTGGTATGACATTGTTGCTTTGAACAAATATCTCTGCCAATCAATACGTGTGTCATTCATCTGTTATTCACACCATTGCTTCATGTTATTCTTCACCATTCTTTATCAAAGTAAACTTTTACAAGTTGTTAATCGATACCTTGTGTGATGCCGCGTACACACGATCGTGATTCACGGCGATGAAAACACCGCCGTGAATCAAGACAGGAAAAACAAGGGAATGGCTTGTTCCCCCACACACGGCCGTTTTTCCCGTCATTTTTTCTCTTGACGAGAAAAACGACCGTGTGTAGGCTCCGCGGCAGTGTTTCCCTATGGGAAAACTGCCGCGGAAAAAAATGACAGGAATCACAACGAGAAAAATTAGAGCATGTTCTAATTTTTCTCGTCGTGATTAATGCCGTTTTTCCCGTCGGGAAAAATGGCAAAAAGCCCATAGACGATCGTTTTTCTCGTCCAAAGGAAAAAATGTAATTTTTCCCGACGGGAAAAATGATCGTGTGTATGCGGCATGAGTCTCTGTTTACTACCACTGCTGGTGAAGTGACGGAACCCAGGGCCTCGGTAAATATACTACATGTTCTATTATTATTGTGTTTTCTCTCTGTTGTTGGGTCCCACACTAACATTACTAACCAGGTGTGCCAAAAGCAGCTCCTAAGGGGGTAGTGCTACACTTCTTTCTATGCTCGTAGGGAGATATTTCTTAGATGGAAGTCGGCTAACCTTCCCACAGTAGACCCTTGGCGTACGACTATATTAACCGCAGTTGCCCTAAAAAAAATTGACAAGATCTGGTCTGCCTCCTGCATGGATAGATTCTTGGGGCTCAAATGTCAACCTGCCTGTGCAGCCCTGAGTGGTCCCTTATGTTAGAATCTATGGTAGTGGTTCCCGTCTCCTTTCCACTAACCCCCCCCCCTTCCCTGCCCCCCGCTTTTTTATTTTTCCCCTTTAGGATCAGCACCCTTGAGCTGAGCTCCTTCTTTGCTTTCGTCTGCCCCCCCCCTTTTTTCTTCCTCCCTTCTCCTGTCCCTACTCTTCCTCTCCCTCCTCCTTCTTCATGCCCTAGGTTGATTTAAGTTCATATATCCTTTCTAATGCCGCGTACACAAGACCGTTTTTAATGACATTGAAAAAAACGATGTTTTTCTCAACGTGATTCTTCTCAAGCCTGCCTTGCCTACACACTATCGTGAAAAAAAATGCTCGAGCAAAGCGCGGTGACGTACAACACCTACGACGGCACTATAAAGGGGAAGTTCCATTCGGATGGCGCCACCCTTTGGGCTGCTTTTGCTGATCCTCGTCTTAATAAAGTTTGGTGAGAGACTATTCGCGCTTTTCAGCTCCGTGCTCTTCAGTCTGTTACAGCGTGATGAATGTGCTATCTCCGTTACGAAAGTTAGTTTTACCAGAAAGAGCGCTCCCATCTCATCACTTGATTCTGAGCATGCGCATTTTTTTTCCCCTCGTAGAAGCATACACACTACCGTTTTTCACAACGTTAAAAAGAACAACGTGAAAAACAACGTGAAAAAATAGAGCATGTTCTAATTTTTTTAGGGCACTTTTCACGTCGTTAAAAATTCTCTGGAGCCTACGCACCACCGTTTTTAATGACCAATTAAAAAAATTGAATTTTTCACATCATGAAAAACGGTCGTGTGTACGCGACATTAGGTTTTGTGGAACCACGGAAGATATACTCTCCATTTTATTTTGGGCTGTTTACGACAGATTTAAGTGGATCTGTTTTTTTATCCACCCTGCTCTATATGTCAAAACTATTTTCTGTAATTATGAAATTAAAGTGAAACAAATCTTAGTAAAATAAATCAGACAGTGAAAATTGTAATGTATCCTGCCATTGGTGGTCGGAGAGGACATGTAATGCCCATTACATTGGAAGGCAGTGAAGAACGGCCTCCTTACATTAATAGTCTGTGTAGTGCTCCCTTACATTGGTGGTCAATGGAGAAGGACCCCCTTTAAAAGTGATCAGCAGGGAAGAGCATCCATACCTTAGTAGTCATGGGGAGAAATGCCTTGATAGGTTGGTGGTCCGCACTAGAGGTGCCTTCTTGCCTTTCTTGTTGCTGTAGAAGTGTCCACTTACATTGCTGGTCAGTGGCCTCTGTACATTAGCCATCAGTGGAAAAGGGCCCCCCTACATTGGAGATTAGTAGATAAGTGCCCCCTTACATTGCTAATCAGTGAAGTGCATCCTAATTTGGTAATCAGTGAAGAAGTGCCCACTTACATGTTTATATTGGTAATAAGAGATGTTTTCCCTTACATTGGTGATCAGTGGAGATATGCCCCCTTATGTCAGTGGTGAGAGGCAAAGTGCCTTCTTACACTGGTGGTCAAAGGAGAAGAGCGATTAATGGAGAAGTGCCCTTTTACATAAGAGGTCAGTGGGAGAGGTACCCCATCCATACATTGGTGGCCAGTAGAGAAGTGCCTTCTTCAGTGGGAGAGGTGCCCCATTACCTTGATGGTCAGTGGAGAAGTGTTCTTTTACATTGATGGCAAGGTTAATTGAAAATGTAGTCCTTAGGGGTTTAAACATATAACAAAGGTATGGGGGGTACCATCATCCTAGCATTATTTGTCAAAGAGAAAATTGAAGGGCACCCCTCATGTACCCATTAAAAAGAACTGAATGGAAAATCTCAGGTACCCAAGGATTACTCACATATTAAAAAATATAAAGTTGTATTTATACATGGTTAAATATGAAAACAAATATCCATAAATATTAAAAACATAAATTAAAGCGACAGCTACAAAATCATTAATATTTCAAGCTGGTGTTGATGGAAGAGTAATGTCCTCAGTTGAAGCTGAGGGGATTCATGCTCTTGGATGTATGCTGGATTCTAGACATGTGCACTGCCGAATTTTTTTTTTTTTTTAGTTTTTTTGCTTTTTTCGGAAATTCTGGAAATTCGAAAAATTCATTTTTTTCTTTTTTTTTGCTTTTTTCGGAAATTCGAGAAATTATTTTTTTTCTTTGCTTTTTTCGGAAATTCGAGAAATTCGAAAAATTCATACTAATTAACGAATTCCGAATTTTCGAATTTCCGAATTTCCCAAAAAACGAATAAAACTAATTTTTCGAATTTCCGAAAAAAGCAAAAAAAAATGAAAAAAATTCGGGATTCAGAAATTCAACTTTCCAAATTTCCCATTTTCGAATTTTAGATTTTCGAATTTTGCAATCTCGAATTTCGGAAATTCAGAATTTCGGAAATTCAGAATTTCGAAATTTCGGAAATCTGAAAATCTAAAAATTCGTAAATTGAATAATTTCGGAAATCTGAAAATTCGTAAATTAAAAAATTCTGAAATTCTAAATTTCGGAAATCCGAAAATTCAAAAATTCTGAAATTTCGGAATTAACGAATTTCTCTAAATTCGTGAAAAACGAATTAGAAATTAAACGAATTGCACATGTCTACTGGATTCTCTACATGTTTCGTAATGAAAAACGCTCCTTCAGAAGGAATTACACACAAGGGAGAACAGGCAAATAAGCGCAGCAAGGAGAAGGGATGGCCGGTGGATACGGGGGGCAATAAGCGGGCACACGTAAACCGGGTGCATACTGAAATCAACCTGGATAAGAATAACTTGACCCTAGGAGGAACAGAATTCAATCTAAATTGCTTTTTTTTATTTTCTATTAAATGTTCCTCTGTTTTAATCCCTTATTAATCCTTAATTTACTAATTAACTCCTTATTCTCCTTCTCCATTTAATTATAATTTTCCTGCTGATGTTTTTTAAACTTTTTTTTACTTTGTTCATTAATATTTTTTCACCTTTAACATATATTTACACGTTTCACATTAGAAACAGTGTAAAATGAGAAAAAAAAAATGATTTGATTTTATTTATAAATAACTTTTCAATGCTTTGTACCATTGCTGACAGCTGAAGTGTAAACAAACTGTTGCGGTAGGTATCGGTAATTGGTATCAGTGAGTCATAAAAAAAGTATCGGTACTCGTAAAAAAAAAAAAATGGTATTGGTGCATCCCCGATTTCTTGGCCATTTTTTAGAGAACATGAATGATAACACAAAAACTTTTCTTTCTTGGTTAGTGTTTGGCTGAACCATTTATTATCAATCAACTGTGTTTACTCTTTTTAAATCATAATGGCAACAGAAACTACCCAAATGACCCTGATCAAAAGTTTACATACCCTGGTGATTGTGGCCTGATAACATGCACACAAGTTGACACAAAGGGGTTTGAATGGCTATTAAAGGTAACCATCCTCACTTGTGATCTGTTTGCTTGTAATTAGTGTGTGTGTATAAAAGGTCAATGAGTTTCTGGACTCCTGACAGACCCTTGCATCTTTCATCCAGTGCTGCACTGAAGTTTCTGGATTCTGAATCATGGGGAAAACAAAAGAATTGTCAAAGGATATGTGGGAAAAGGTAGTTGAACTGTATAAAACAGGAAGGGGATATAAAAACATAACCAAGGAATTGAGAATGCCAATCAGCAGTGTTCAAACTCTAATCAAGAAGTGGAAAATGAGGGTTTCTGTTGAAACCAAACCACGGTCAGGTAGACCAACTAAAATTTCAGCCACAACTGCCAGGAAAATTGTTCGGAATGCAAAGAAAAAAACACAAATAACTTCAGGTGAAATACAGGACTCTCTGAAAACATGTTGTCGGCCTGTCTCCCCTGACCTTCTTCTGCAGGTTCTAGTGGCTACTTAAGGCCTTGGGGCCTGGACAGAGTGCTTGCATTTGATTAATGGTGGAAGCTTGGGAATGAGAATGTCACCTGGAAGCGTGCCTGGCTGGGCAAAGCTATAGAAGGGACATTAGGAAGAGACTGGTATACTAATGGAGGTACCTTGTCCCCCTCCCCCCATCGACCCTCAGCTCCTCAGATTGGTGGCAGAAGCTTAATGCTGTGGACTTGGTATACATATTGAAGTGATCCCAACTCTGTGGTGCTCCCAATGAAGGTAATCGAGGAGAAAGAAGAAAGCTTAACAAGCTTAACCTTGCTCATGGCATTCCACAACAAAGATTCTGATAGTATGTCTATTGTGATATAGTATGTCATGGGAAGCTTTATGAAGACATGAAGTTGCATTTAAAGCCTGAAAAAGCATTTGCTTGTGGACATTCCTTTCATTCCTAAATATTAAGACTTCTGGCTGGGGATGTCGTGAGCGGGCCTCTGGCCAAGAGTGTGATACAATATAACGGAGAGTTTAACTCAACAAGTGCCCTGTGGGACTTGTACAGTTGGCACCAACGTCCGCCGAATTAGAAGCTCCCCTTACAAGCGGCCCATAAGCGCCCAAGGCATTCCTCAACCCCGAAGCCACATGCATACAAGGGGTGTGTATATGTGCGGGGCATGGAATGCCTGAGCTGCTTATGATTGGCAGTTTGCAGTGACAGCTTTCTGGCGGGATAGCTCAGGTGGGTTCAGGATAGGATCCCCTAGGAACACCCCTAAGCTCATAACTGGTCCTTTGCCCCCCCCCCCCCCCGTCAATTTTTTTTTGGGCACAGCTTCCAGAGCTTCACTTCCTCTTTAACACATTTACTGAATGATTATACTACCCAACAACATCACCCGCACCCCCCCACCCCCAAAAAAATGAGGCACACACAAACTTTTGTTATTTACAAAAATGAAATTTATTCTGCAAGTTATTTAATGCCATGTCTTTCTGTGTGCAACATGTAGTGCTAAGTTCTACTAGAACTGGGTACAAGAGTACCTTGTGTTATATCGGACAGCCTTCATGACGTAGATTATAAATTGCTTCTCTAGTAACACTATGAGGGTTGAAGAAACTCTGTTCAATAATACGAAGAGGCAGCCATTTTATCTGCTGAGCCAATATTGTTGTATATCATAGCAGAAGCAGTGGTGCCCGCAGTGCCATGGTCACACTGACGTTAATTCATATGTTGTTTCGATTGGCTCCCTTGAGTGGGCTCTTCTGCTTGCAACAATGGAAATTTTGAAAAGCCAACTTTGCTGTGATATTGAACTACAAAATATCACTAACGCCCCTGTTCCTCATTTCATTCATTCCTACTGAACAGTTATCAGTAGATAAAATGGTTCCCTCTTCAGTACGTCTGTAGTAGACCAAATTTAAGGTGCACCTGATATTTTATAATTGACATATTGCTGCAAAGGAGGAGGATGTGAATGAGATAAACTTTGAGAGGTAAAAATGTTGGCAGGTTGGGTTGAGGGAGTTAGGTGTGTCTACAGCTGCGATTTACAAAATGAAGGAAACGCTGTTGCCCGACCATTCATTTCACCAAAAATCTTTCCATTGGTCTATGCCTGCATTTAATGTATTTTATGCATATTATTTATGGGCAAAAGCCTCCCTTGTGTAGGCATCCAAAAGCCTTTGGGATGGCTGCTGGGCGCCGCCATTTTGGATGTGATGTGAGCTGCTCAAGCAGACTTAAGCCTCGTACACACGATCGATTTTCCGTTCGTGTGTATGGTTTCTCGTCGAGAAAACTGCAGGGAATCTCGACGAGAAAAATAGAGAACCTGCTCTCTATTCTCTCGTCAGGATTCTCGTTTTTCTCGGCGGGATTCTCGTCGGCCTGTTTCCCGACGAGAAAACCGGTAGTGTGTATGCTTTTCCGAGTCTTAAAAAATCGCGCATGCTCAGAATCAAGTATAAGACGGGAGCGCTCCTTCTGGTAAAACTAGCGTTCGTAATGGAGATAGCACATTCGTCACGCTGTAACGGACTGAAAGCACGAAGACTGAAAAGCGCAAATCGTCTCTCACTAAACTTTTACTAACACGCGGTAACACGAGATCAGCAAAAGCAGCCCAAGGGGTGGCGCCATTGAAATTGAACTTCCCCTTTATACTGCCGTCGTACGTGTTGTACGTGACCGCGCTTTACAACAACGCGATTTGGAATTGACAGTGTGTATGCAAGGAAAGCTTGACAAGAAGCTCGTCAAGCTTTGAGAAAAACTACGTTTTTTTTTACGACGCGATTCTCGGTGGTGTGTACGAGGCTTCAGAGTTGTCACTTATGTGACATTCTCTAGTATTACCCTTTACTCTTACCCTAATATTTATATAGGAGCCTATGTAGGGGGGTGAGAAGAAGGGCGGAGGAGCTGGCCCAGCACAGGCAGTAATAAGACACTCCCAGAAGAGGAGAGGGCTATGACTTGAAAGGAAGGATGGAACTGTGCTAGGAAATTGACGATTGGGGTAGTGACTTTTTCTAGCAAGTTCAAAGACACATTGCAAGTGAATAAAAAAATAATTTAGGAATTGTAAAAACACTAATGCCCCGTACACACGAACGGATTTTCCGCCTGCAAAAACTTGGATGGTTTTTCCGACGGAATTCCGCTCAAGCTTGGCTTGCATACACACGGTCACACAAAAGTTCTCTGAATGTTCGACCGTCAAGAACGCGGTGGCGTACAACACTACAACGAGCCGAGAAAATTAAGTTCAATGCTTCCGAGCATGCGTCGAATTGTTTCCGAGCATGCGTTGGAATTGCTACAGACGATCGATATTTCCGATTGGATTTTTTTCCATCGGAAAAATAGAGAACCTGCTCTCTATCCAAGTCCGTCGGATTTTCCGACAGAAAAATTCAGATGGGGCATACACACGGTCGGAATATCCCACGAAAAGCTCCCATCTGACTTTTTCTGTCGGAAAATCCGTTCGTGTGTACGCGGCATTAAACATTTAAAATTAGATTTTTTTTGTGCTTTTTCTTGCAATTTTTTTTGGTTGGTGACATGGTTTCTTTAAAGAGGAATAAACCTTCCTCTAATGTTTGTACCTATAGTAAGACCTACCTATAGGTACTGTAAATATTTCCTAAACTTACAGCGTTTAGGAGATAATTACTGTATACTGCACGGATTATGTCATTGGCGCATGCGCTCTGAAGGAACGACCGCTGTGCCGTGACCGGCAGCTCCCACGCGCATGTGCGGGAGTGATGTCACGCGCCTCCAGCCAGTCACAGACCTAGAGACTGTGGATCCGGAAGGAAGATTGATGCGGCCTGCAGCGGGGACGACGAGGGCAGCTCCCACGCGGATGTGCAGGAGGAGAAAGACGTGAAGATTAGGGAGGAAGCGATGTGCAGGAGGAGAAAGATGTGAAGATTAGAAAGGAAGCGATGTGCAGGAGGAGAAAGACGTGAAGATTATAAAGGAAGCGATGTGCAGGAGGAGAAAGACGTGAAGATTAGAAAGGAAGCGATGTGCAGGAAGAGAAAGACGTGAAGATTAGAGAGGAAGCGATGTGCAGGAGGAGAAAGACGGGAAGATTAGAAAGGAAGCGATGTGCAGGAGGAGAAAGACAAGAAGATTAGAAAGGAAGTGATGTGCAGGAGGAGAAAGACATGAAGATTAGAGAGGAAGCGATGTGCAGGAGGAGAAAGACGTGAAGATTAGAAAGGAAGTGATGTGCAGGAGGAGAAAGACGTGAAGATTAGAGAGGAAGCGATGTGCAGGAGGAGGAAAACGTGAGGATTAGAGAGGAAGCGATGTGCAGGAGGAGAAAGACGTGAAGATTAGGGAGGAAGCGATGTGCAGGAGGAGAAAGATGTGAAGATTAGAAAGGAAGCGATGTGCAGGAGGAGAAAGACGTGAAGATTATAAAGGAAGCGATGTGCAGGAGGAGAAAGACGTGAAGATTAGAAAGGAAGAAATGTGCAGGAGGAGAAAGACGTGAAGATTAGAGAGGAAGCGATGTGCAGGAGGAGAAAGATGTGAAGATTAGAAAGGAAGCGATGTGCAGGAGGAGAAAGACGGGAAGATTATAGAGGAAGCGATGTGCAGGAGGAGAAAGACGTGAGGTTTAGAGAGGAAGCGAAGTGCAGGAGGAGAAAGACGTGAAGATTAGAAAGGAAGCGATGTGCAGGAGGAGAAAGACATGAAGATTAGAGAGGAAGCGATGTGCAGGAGGAGAAAGACGTGAAGATTATAAAGGAAGCGATGTGCAGGAGGAGAAAGACGTGAAGATTAGAGAGGAAGCGATGTGCAGGAGGAGGAAAACGTGAAGATTAGAGAGGAAGCGATGTGCAGGAGGAGAAAGATGTGAAGATTAGGGAGGAAGCGATGTGCAGGAGGAGAAAGATGTGAAGATTAGAAAGGAAGCGATGTGCAGGAGGAGAAAGACGTGAAGATTAGAGAGGAAGTGATGTGCAGGAGGAGAAAGACGTGAAGATTAGAGAGGAAGCGATGTGCAGGAGGAGAAAGACGGGAAGATTATAGAGGAAGCGATGTGCAGGAGGAGAAAGATGTGAAGATTATAAAGGAAGCGATGTGCAGGAGGAGAAAGACGTGAAGATTAGAGAGGAAGCGATGTGCAGGAGGAGAAAGACGTGAAGATTAGAGAGGAAGCGATGTGCAGGAGGAGAAAGACGGGAAGATTAGAGAGGAAGCGATGTGCAGGAGGAGAAAGATGGGAAGATTAGAGAGGAAGCGATGTGCAGGAGGAGAAAGACGGGAAGTTTATAGAGGAAGCGATGTGCAGGAGGAGAAAGACGGGAAGATTAGAGAGGAAGCGATGTGCAGGAGGAGAAAGACGAGAAGATTAGAGAGGAAGCGATGTGCAGGAGGAGAAAGACGTGAAGATTAGAGAGGAAGCGATGTGCAGGAGGAGAAAGACGTGAAGATTAGAGAGGAAGCGATGTGCAGGAGGAGAAAGACGGGAAGATTAGAGAGGAAGCGATGTGCAGGAGGAGAAAGACGTGAAGATTATAAAGGAAGCGATGTGCAGGAGGAGAAAGACGGGAAGATTAGAGAGGAAGCGATGTGCAGGAGGAGAAAGATGTGAAGATTATAGAGGAAGCGATGTGCAGGAGGAGAAAGACGAGAAGATTAGAGAGGAAGCGATGTGCAGGAGGAGAAAGACGTGAAGATTAGAAAGGAAGTGATGTGCAGGAGGAGAAAGACGTGAAGATTAGAGAGGAAGCGATGTGCAGGAGGAGAAAGACGTGAAGATTAGAGAGGAAGCGATGTGCAGGAGGAGAAAGAAGTGAAGATTAGAAAGGAAGCGATGTGCAGGAGGAGAAAGACGTGAAGATTAGAGAGGAAGCGATGTGCAGGAGGAGAAAGACGCGAAGATTAGAGAGGAAGCGATGTGCAGGAGGAGAAAGACGTGAGGTTTAGAAAGGAAGCGATGTGCAGGAGGAGAAAGACGTGAAGATTAGAGAGGAAGTGATGTGCAGGAGGAGAAAGACGTGAAGATTAGAGAGGAAGCGATGTGCAGGAGGAGAAAGATGTGAAGATTATAGAGGAAGCGATGTGCAGGAGGAGAAAGACGGGAAGTTTAGAGAGGAAGCGATGTGCAAGAGGAGAAAGACGGGAAGATTAGAGAGGAAGCGATGTGCAGCAGGAGAAAGACAAGAAGATTAGAGAGGAAGCGATGTGCAGGAGGAGAAAGACGTGAAGATTAGAGAGGAAGCGATGTGCAGGAGGAGAAAGAGGTGAAGATTAGAAAGGAAGCGATGTGCAGAAGGAGAAAGACGAGAAGATTAGAGAGGAAGCGATGTGCAGGAGGAGAAAGACGGGAAGATTAGAGAGGAAGCGATGTGCAGGAGGAGAAAGACGTGAAGATTAGAAAGGAAGCGATGTGCAGGAGGAGAAAGACGGGAAGATTAGAGAGGAAGCGATGTGCAGGAGGAGAAAGACGTGAAGATTAGAAAGGAAGCGATGTGCAGGAGGAGAAAGATGTGAAGATTAGAAAGGAAGCGATGTGCAGAAGGAGAAAGACGAAAAGATTAGAGAGGAAGCGATGTGCAGGAGGAGAAAGACGGGAAGATTAGAGAGGAAGCGATGTGCAGGAGGAGAAAGACGTGAAGATTAGAAAGGAAGCGATGTGCAGGAGGAGAAAGACGGGAAGATTAGAGAGGAAGCGATGTGAAGGAGGAGAAAGACGTGAAGATTAGAAAGGAAGCGATGTGCAGAAGGAGAAAGACAAGAAGATTAGAGAGGAAGCGATGTGCAGGAGGAGAAAGACGGGAAGATTAGAGAGGAAGCAATGTGCAGGAGGAGAAAGACAAGAAGATTAGAGAGGAAGCGATGTGCAGGAGGAGAAAGACGGGAAGATTAGAGAGGAAGCGATGTGCAGGAGGAGAAAGACGTGAAGATTAGAAAGGAAGCGATGTGCAGGAGGAGAAAGACGTGAAGATTAGAGAGGAAGCGATGTGCAGGAGGAGAAAGACGTGAAGATTAGAAAGGAAGCGATGTGCAGGAGGAGAAAGACGTGAAGATTAGAGAGGAAGCGATGTGCAGGAGGAGGAAAACGTGAGGATTAGAGAGGAAGCGATGTGCAGGAGGAGAAAGACGTGAAGATTAGGGAGGAAGCGATGTGCAGGAGGAGAAAGATGTGAAGATTAGAAAGGAAGCGATGTGCAGGAGGAGAAACACGTGAAGATTATAAAGGAAGCGATGTGCAGGAGGAGAAAGACGTGAAGATTAGAAAGGAAGCGATGTGCAGGAAGAGAAAGACGTGAAGATTAGAAAGGAAGCAATGTGCAGGAGGAGAAAGACGTGAAGATTAGAAAGGAAGTGATGTGCAGGAGGAGAAAGACATGAAGATTAGAGAGGAAGCGTTGTGCAGGAGGAGAAAGACGTGAAGATTAGAAAGGAAGTGATGTGCAGGAGGAGAAAGACGTGAAGATTAGAGAGGAAGCGATGTGCAGGAGGAGGAAAACGTGAGGATTAGAGAGGAAGCGATGTGCAGGAGGAGAAAGACGTGAAGATTAGGGAGGAAGCGATGTGCAGGAGGAGAAAGATGTGAAGATTAGAAAGGAAGCGATGTGCAGGAGGAGAAAGACGTGAAGATTATAAAGGAAGCGATGTGCAGGAGGAGAAAGACGTGAAGATTAGAAAGGAAGAAATGTGCAGGAGGAGAAAGACGTGAAGATTAGAGAGGAAGCGATGTGCAGGAGGAGAAAGACATGAAGATTAGAGAGGAAGCGATGTGCAGGAGGAGAAAGACGTGAAGATTAGAAAGGAAGTGATGTGCAGGAGGAGAAAGACGTGAAGATTAGAGAGGAAGCGATGTGCAGGAGGAGGAAAACGTGAAGATTAGAGAGGAAGCGATGTGCAGGAGGAGAAAGATGTGAAGATTAGGGAGGAAGCGATGTGCAGGAGGAGAAAGATGTGAAGATTAGAAAGGAAGCGATGTGCAGGAGGAGAAAGACGTGAAGATTAGAGAGGAAGTGATGTGCAGGAGGAGAAAGACGTGAAGATTAGAAAGGAAGCGATGTGCAGGAGGAGAAAGACGTGAAGATTAGAGAGGAAGCGATGTGCAGGAGGAGAAAGACGGGAAGATTATAGAGGAAGCGATGTGCAGGAGGAGAAAGATGTGAAGATTATAAAGGAAGCGATGTGCAGGAGGAGAAAGACGTGAAGATTAGAGAGGAAGCGATGTGCAGGAGGAGAAAGACGTGAAGATTAGAGAGGAAGCGATGTGCAGGAGGAGAAAGACGGGAAGATTAGAGAGGAAGCGATGTGCAGGAGGAGAAAGATGGGAAGATTAGAGAGGAAGCGATGTGCAGGAGGAGAAAGACGGGAAGTTTATAGAGGAAGCGATGTGCAGGAGGAGAAAGACGGGAAGATTAGAGAGGAAGCGATGTGCAGGAGGAGAAAGACGAGAAGATTAGAGAGGAAGCGATGTGCAGGAGGAGAAAGACGTGAAGATTAGAGAGGAAGCGATGTGCAGGAGGAGAAAGACGTGAAGATTAGAGAGGAAGCGATGTGCAGGAGGAGAAAGACGGGAAGATTAGAGAGGAAGCGATGTGCAGGAGGAGAAAGACGTGAAAATTAGAAAGGAAGCGATGTGCAGGAGGAGAAAGACGGGAAGATTAGAGAGGAAGCGATGTGCAGGAGGAGAAAGACGGGAAGATTAGAGAGGAAGCGTTGTGCAGGAGGAGAAAGATGTGAAGATTATAGAGGAAGCGATGTGCAGGAGGAGAAAGACGAGAAGATTAGAGAGGAAGCGATGTGCAGGAGGAGAAAGACGCGAAGATTAGAGAGGAAGCGATGTGCAGGAGGAGAAAGACGTGAGGTTTAGAAAGGAAGCGATGTGCAGGAGGAGAAAGACGTGAAGATTAGAGAGAAAGCGATGTGCAGGAGGAGAAAGACGTGAAGATTAGACAGGAAGCGATGTGCAGGAGGAGAAAGATGTGAAGATTATAGAGGAAGCGATGTGCAGGAGGAGAAAGACATGAAGATTAGAGAGGAAGCGATGTGCAAGAGGAGAAAGACGGGAAGATTAGAGAGGAAGCGATGTGCAGCAGGAGAAAGACAAGAAGATTAGAGAGGAAGCGATGTGCAGGAGGAGAAAGACGTGAAGATTAGAGAGGAAGCGATGTGCAGGAGGAGAAAGAGGTGAAGATTAGAAAGGAAGCGATGTGCAGAAGGAGAAAGACGAGAAGATTAGAGAGGAAGCGATGTGCAGGAGGAGAAAGACGGGAAGATTAGAGAGGAAGCGATGTGCAGGAGGAGAAAGACGTGAAGATTAGAAAGGAAGCGATGTGCAGGAGGAGAAAGACGGGAAGATTAGAGAGGAAGCGATGTGAAGGAGGAGAAAGACGTGAAGATTAGAAAGGAAGCGATGTGCAGAAGGAGAAAGACAAGAAGATTAGAGAGGAAGCGACGTGCAGGAGGAGAAAGACGGGAAGATTAGAGAGGAAGCGATGTGCAGGAGGAGAAAGAGGTGAAGATTAGAAAGGAAGCGATGTGCAGAAGGAGAAAGATGTGAAGATTAGAGAGGAAGCGATGTGCAGGAGGAGAAAGACGGGAAGATTAGAGAGGAAGCGATGTGCAGGAGGAGAAAGACGTGAAGATTAGAAAGGAAGCGATGTGCAGGAGGAGAAAGACGGGAAGATTAGAGAGGAAGCGATGTGCAGGAGGAGAAAGACGTGAAGATTAGAAAGGAAGCGATGTGCAGAAGGAGAAAGACAAGAAGATTAGAGAGGAAGCGACGTGCAGGAGGAGAAAGACGGGAAGATTAGAGAGGAAGCGATGTGCAGGAGGAGAAAGACAAGAAGATTAGAGAGGAAGCGAAGTGCAGGAGGAGAAAGACGGGAAGATTAGAGAGGAAGCGATGTGCAGGAGGAGAAAGACGTGAAGATTAGAAAGGAAGCGATGTGCAGGAGGAGAAAGACGGGAAGATTAGAGAGGAAGCGATGTGAAGGAGGAGAAAGACGTGAAGATTAGAAAGGAAGCGATGTGCAGGAGGAGAAAGACGGGAAGATTAGAGAGGAAGCGATGTGCAGGAGGAGAAAGACGTGAAGATTAGAGAGGAAGCGATGTGCAGGAGGAGAAAGACGTGAAGATTAGAAAAGAAACTATGTGCAGGAGGAGAAATTGAGTGTATATGTGTATGGGGCACCCCATACTTCCCTTACCCCATCCAAGTCCAATCCCCTCAATAAAACAAGAAAAACAAAGTGCATGGACTGTTCTATGTCTCTGAGTGTCTGAGAGGTGAATGCGGGGAAGGGCAGAGTGACAGGTGGACCACAATACTCAGTGGCTCCTACAGGGGTATCGCTACAATTCTTACAAAAAAATAAATTATAAATAAATGCCTTTAAAAAAAAAAACTGTACTGTCTGCACCTATGTTGTAATGCGCTGTGCAAACTGTTGGTGCTGTATAAATCCTGTATAATAATAATAGTACAGTGAAACCTCGGATTGTGAGTAACGCGATTAACGAGCGTTTTGCAATACGAGCACTGTATTTTGAAAAATCTTAACTCGGTTTGCGAGTGTTGTCTCGCAAAACGAGCAGGATTCAGGCCTGAGGTGAGGGGGGGGGGGGGGCGCCGGAGCCGAGCGGAGCCGTTCGAAAATGTTTGGAAAGACTCGGAAATATGACTTTTCCAAGCCTTTCCGAGGTTTGTCAAGGTCAGTCGAGCTGTCCTCAGGCCTTTCCGGCTGTTTCCGAGGCTCTCCGCGCCCCCCCCCCCCCCGTCTCTGGCCGCATGCGGTATTGCATGCCATTGAAGTCAATGCGGAACAAATTATTTTCGTTTCCATTGACTTCAATAGGGAAAGTCGCTTTGATATGCGAGAGCTTTGGATTACTAGCATTCTCCTGGAATGTATTATGCTCGTAATCCGAGGTTCCACTGTATTTGAATCCATAGGCAATGTTATTGGAGTTATGTAATACAGTTGTTCACAGAGAAAAAAACTGAAATTAGCATGCGGATGGTAGGATGGGATGAGGTTTACTGATCCACAAAGATAGAAGGAGCAACAGAGCTGAGCAGCCTGTCTTCAAGAAGAAATATCATTATATATGAAATGTAAAAATACCCCTCTATAGTGGCATTGCACAGGAAATTGAGAAACCCCCTTTAGGCCTGATTCACACCTATGCATTTTTAGTGCTTTTTGCATTTTGCAGATTTGCACTACAGTTCATTTAACATGGTGTCCTAAGGAACTTTTCCTGTAGTGCACATATGCAAAATGCAAAAAGCACTAAACATGGCTTACGAAAACCATCTTCCGTTGCTTAACCACTTCAATTCCAGGCACTTTCACCCCCTTACTGCCCAGGCCAATTTTCAGCTTTCAGCGCTGTTGCACTTTGAATAACAATTACGCGGCCATGCAACACCTTACCCAAATGACATTTTTATCCTTTTTTTGAGACAGATAGAGTTTTCTTTTGGGGTATTTAATTACCACTGGCTTTTAATTTTTTACGAAAAAAAAAACGAAAAAAGACTGAACACTTAAAAAAAAAAAAAAAAACTTTTTCTAATGCCGCATACACACGACCGTTTTTCATGACGATAAAAATGCCATTTTTTAAATTGGTCATTAAAAACGACCGTGTGTGGGCTCCAGAGCAATTTTCGCGACGTGAAAAATGGCCATTAAAAATTTGGAACATGCTCTATTTTTTCTTGTCGTTTTTTACGTCATAGTTTTTCTCGTCGTGAAAAACGGGCGTGTGCAGGCTTTAACGACGTGAAAAAAATGCGAATGCTCAGAAGCAAGTTATGAGACGGGAGCGCTCGTTCTGGAAAAACTAGCGTTCGTAATGGAGATAGCACATTCGTCACGCTGTAACAGACTGAAGAGCACGAGGCTGAAAATCGTGAATCGTCTCTCAACAAACTTTACTAACACGAGGATCAGCAAGAGCAGCCCAAAGAGTGGCGCCATCCGAATGGAACTTCCCCTTTATAGTGCCGTCATACATTTCGTACGTCACCGCGCTTTGTTCGAGCATTTTTTTTTCATGATAGTGTGTAGGCAAGGCAGGCTTGAGAAGAATCACGTCGAGAAAAACTTCGTTTTTTTTCAATGACATTAAAAACGGCCGTGTGTACGCGGCATCAGTTTCTGTTATAAAATTTTGCAAATAAGTAACTTCTCTTCTCCACTGATGTGCGCTGATGAGGCGGCCTTGATAGGCACTGATGAAGAGGCACTGATAAGGCGGCACTGATGGGTACCGATAAACAGCACAGATGGGTACCGATATGCTGCAATGATTTGCTGCCAGGGTCGCCAACCGCCAGAAAATTTACTGACAGTTTGTAAAAATCTGCCAGTAAATATCAGGGGCTGATAATTTCATGCTGTGTTGACTTTTTTCATTTAAATCAGCAAATGACTTTGTTATAGGTATTGTCAGTGTTTCCATATCATGTTTATACTGTTCAAATATTCACTGTGTTAGTTTTCAATAGGAGTTCTGTGATTTCTCAGGTTGCCAGTAAAAAATGTGCTACACCAGTAAATGTTCCATGTTTTGTCAGTAAAAAATGCTGCGGGAGGTTGGCAACCCTGTTTACTGCACTGATGGACACTGATTGGCACTGATGGGGCTGCACTGATGATCCGTCTACATGTGCCTTGTCACAGGAAATCTGGGTATTGGCTTTCTTTTCCTCAGGCAACTGATAGTGCTGAGGAAAGGAAATGCCGATAACCGGCATTTGTTTACATGTGATCAGCTGTGATTAGACACAGCTGATCATGTGGTAAAGAGCCAATGTCATTGACTCTTTACCATGATCGGCGATGTCCTGTGTCTGAGGGACACAGCTCATCACTTATTCCTGCGCGCCCCTAGGAAGTGCCCAATGCGCAGCTAGAATGGAAGGATGTCGTATAACGTCCTGCCAGAATACGCCCAGCCGTCATTGTACAATAGGCCGGACGGGAACCCGTTAAAGTGACCCTGTCACCAGCTTAAAAAAATTGCAGGTAAAGGCACAGAAAAGTCAAATATGATAAATGCTTACTTGGACAATTAACAGGTGGATGACTGCACACTGTTGTTGATAAGATCCATACATTTACTGAAAAAATCAAAAAGGTCCCAAGATTTTGCCTTTGAATATGTTTGAGGACCCTCATCAGGGCAGATACTGTTTGTTAAATTGTTTATATGTTATGCTTCTGTAGCAAGGGATTGCTACTGGAAAGTTATCATCATTAGGTTATGTATTGTTTATTAGTAAAGGATTTGGCTCCCTCTGGTGACCATTGAACGTTATTAGAATATTTCTTTTCTGGTTAACAGATGAACAGTGATGCATTGTGGGATGGGTAGTTTAATGAGGAAGTGACTCTTATTGTGTAAATCAGTTTGAGAACTACAAACCCACAATGCTGAGCTGCAGACCCACAATTAAAAACATCACAGAACAGCCTCTCTGGACGCCTTTCAAGAGGTCTGTGTATGTGCCCAGGGCTGGGAGAGCCTGCGGCCTACAACAGCGAGCGGATCACCTGCCAGAGGGATCTTTGGAGGACAGCCCTGCTAGTCAAGCAGGCAGATCGACCTGCACTTGAAGCGGTTTCACCTGTTGGAGTGTCTGGAGCTGCTGCACAGTCTGACGGCGCCATTTTCTCCCACAGTGGCGCCATCAAGTGAAGCTTCAGATACAGTGTACCAGCTGGCTGAGGACCGAAAGCAGTGAGAGGGCATCTGCCCATTAAAGTTTTTGACTGAAATATTGATTATTATTATTATTTAGGTACTCATATAGCGCCATCAATTTACGCAGCACTTTACATATACATTCACATCAGTCCCTACCCACAAGGAGCTTACAATCTAAGGTCCCTAACTCACATTCATATACTAGGGCCAATTTAGACAGAAGCTAATTAACTTATCAGCATGTCTTTGGAGTGTGGGAGGAAACCCACACAAGCACAGGGAGAACATGCAAACTCCAAGCAGGTAGTGTCGTGGTTGGGATTCAAACCAGCGACCCTTTTTACTGCTAGGCGAGAGTGCTACCCACTACACCACTGTGCCGCCATATTGATAGCTGATTTTCCTGCTATCCAGACTGTCGCTGACACTTGTAGTCCCACGGATGGGTATCTATTGCATCTAAGTGTTTCTGCAGCCGGATGTTCAGATTTAGCATTCCTTTTATAAGAGGATTAATCATCTCACATCCTTCAGTTATTGCTTACTTCTTTATTACATTGGATTACAATTAAGTGCACCACCTTACACCTCAGAACAACTAAGCTAGCAGAAGAAAAGACTGGAACATAAAGAACTGCCATTACTTTGTGATTTACTAAGCTTTGCACTATACAGTAAGGTCACATGGAACTGCACTCTAGAGGGAGCCATTTAGCAATATAAGATTAAAGCATATACGGTGATTACTGTGTTTATTGTTGTTATTGATGTGTGTTTGGGCGTTGGTGGAGAGGTAATTCAATACAAATATCAAAGTATTGGGGGCTCACTCCGCTGTATACCTACTCACATATCCTATTGTCAGGCTGCTGTTTGATACAGTGGTATGACATTGTTGCTTTGAACAAATATCTCTGCCAATCAATACGTGTGTCATTCATCTGTTATTCACACCATTGCTTCATGTTATTCTTCACCATTCTTTATCAAAGTAAACTTTTACAAGTTGTTAATCGATACCTTGTGTGATGCCGCGTACACACGATCGTGATTCACGGCGATGAAAACACCGCCGTGAATCAAGACAGGAAAAACAAGGGAATGGCTTGTTCCCCCACACACGGCCGTTTTTCCCGTCATTTTTTCTCTTGACGAGAAAAACGACCGTGTGTAGGCTCCGCGGCAGTGTTTCCCTATGGGAAAACTGCCGCGGAAAAAAATGACAGGAATCACAACGAGAAAAATTAGAGCATGTTCTAATTTTTCTCGTCGTGATTAATGCCGTTTTTCCCGTCGGGAAAAATGGCAAAAAGCCCATAGACGATCGTTTTTCTCGTCCAAAGGAAAAAATGTAATTTTTCCCGACGGGAAAAATGATCGTGTGTATGCGGCATGAGTCTCTGTTTACTACCACTGCTGGTGAAGTGACGGAACCCAGGGCCTCGGTAAATATACTACATGTTCTATTATTATTGTGTTTTCTCTCTGTTGTTGGGTCCCACACTAACATTACTAACCAGGTGTGCCAAAAGCAGCTCCTAAGGGGGTAGTGCTACACTTCTTTCTATGCTCGTAGGGAGATATTTCTTAGATGGAAGTCGGCTAACCTTCCCACAGTAGACCCTTGGCGTACGACTATATTAACCGCAGTTGCCCTAAAAAAAATTGACAAGATCTGGTCTGCCTCCTGCATGGATAGATTCTTGGGGCTCAAATGTCAACCTGCCTGTGCAGCCCTGAGTGGTCCCTTATGTTAGAATCTATGGTAGTGGTTCCCGTCTCCTTTCCACTAACCCCCCCCCCCTTCCCTGCCCCCCGCTTTTTTATTTTTCCCCTTTAGGATCAGCACCCTTGAGCTGAGCTCCTTCTTTGCTTTCGTCTGCCCCCCCCCCCTTTTTTCTTCCTCCCTTCTCCTGTCCCTACTCTTCCTCTCCCTCCTCCTTCTTCATGCCCTAGGTTGATTTAAGTTCATATATCCTTTCTAATGCCGCGTACACAAGACCGTTTTTAATGACATTGAAAAAAACGATGTTTTTCTCAACGTGATTCTTCTCAAGCCTGCCTTGCCTACACACTATCGTGAAAAAAAATGCTCGAGCAAAGCGCGGTGACGTACAACACCTACGACGGCACTATAAAGGGGAAGTTCCATTCGGATGGCGCCACCCTTTGGGCTGCTTTTGCTGATCCTCGTCTTAATAAAGTTTGGTGAGAGACTATTCGCGCTTTTCAGCTCCGTGCTCTTCAGTCTGTTACAGCGTGATGAATGTGCTATCTCCGTTACGAAAGTTAGTTTTACCAGAAAGAGCGCTCCCATCTCATCACTTGATTCTGAGCATGCGCATTTTTTTTCCCCTCGTAGAAGCATACACACTACCGTTTTTCACAACGTTAAAAAGAACAACGTGAAAAACAACGTGAAAAAATAGAGCATGTTCTAATTTTTTTAGGGCACTTTTCACGTCGTTAAAAATTCTCTGGAGCCTACGCACCACCGTTTTTAATGACCAATTAAAAAAATTGAATTTTTCACATCATGAAAAACGGTCGTGTGTACGCGACATTAGGTTTTGTGGAACCACGGAAGATATACTCTCCATTTTATTTTGGGCTGTTTACGACAGATTTAAGTGGATCTGTTTTTTTATCCACCCTGCTCTATGTGTCAAAACTATTTTCTGTAATTATGAAATTAAAGTGAAACAAATCTTAGTAAAATAAATCAGACAGTGAAAATTGTAATGTATCCTGCCATTGGTGGTCGGAGAGGACATGTAATGCCCATTACATTGGAAGGCAGTGAAGAACGGCCTCCTTACATTAATAGTCTGTGTAGTGCTCCCTTACATTGGTGGTCAATGGAGAAGGACCCCCTTTAAAAGTGATCAGCAGGGAAGAGCATCCATACCTTAGTAGTCATGGGGAGAAATGCCTTGATAGGTTGGTGGTCCGCACTAGAGGTGCCTTCTTGCCTTTCTTGTTGCTGTAGAAGTGTCCACTTACATTGCTGGTCAGTGGCCTCTGTACATTAGCCATCAGTGGAAAAGGGCCCCCCTACATTGGAGATTAGTAGATAAGTGCCCCCTTACATTGCTAATCAGTGAAGTGCATCCTAATTTGGTAATCAGTGAAGAAGTGCCCACTTACATGTTTATATTGGTAATAAGAGATGTTTTCCCTTACATTGGTGATCAGTGGAGATATGCCCCCTTATGTCAGTGGTGAGAGGCAAAGTGCCTTCTTACACTGGTGGTCAAAGGAGAAGAGCGATTAATGGAGAAGTGCCCTTTTACATAAGAGGTCAGTGGGAGAGGTACCCCATCCATACATTGGTGGCCAGTAGAGAAGTGCCTTCTTCAGTGGGAGAGGTGCCCCATTACCTTGATGGTCAGTGGAGAAGTGTTCTTTTACATTGATGGCAAGGTTAATTGAAAATGTAGTCCTTAGGGGTTTAAACATATAACAAAGGTATGGGGGGTACCATCATCCTAGCATTATTTGTCAAAGAGAAAATTGAAGGGCACCCCTCATGTACCCATTAAAAAGAACTCAATGGAAAATCTCAGGTACCCAAGGATTACTCACATATTAAAAAATATAAAGTTGTATTTATACATGGTTAAATATGAAAACAAATATCCATAAATATTAAAAACATAAATTAAAGCGACAGCTACAAAATCATTAATATTTCAAGCTGGTGTTGATGGAAGAGTAATGTCCTCAGTTGAAGCTGAGGGGATTCATGCTCTTGGATGTATGCTGGATTCTAGACATGTGCACTGCCGAATTTTTTTTTTTTTTTAGTTTTTTTGCTTTTTTCGGAAATTCTGGAAATTCGAAAAATTCATTTTTTTCTTTTTTTTTGCTTTTTTCGGAAATTCGAGAAATTATTTTTTTTCTTTGCTTTTTTCGGAAATTCGAGAAATTCGAAAAATTCATACTAATTAACGGATTCCGAATTTTCGAATTTCCGAATTTCCCAAAAAACGAATAAAACTAATTTTTCGAATTTCCGAAAAAAGCAAAAAAAAAAATGAAAAAAATTCGGGATTCGGAAATTCAACTTTCCAAATTTCACATTTTCGAATTTTAGATTTTCGAATTTTGCAATCTCGAATTTCGGAAATTCAGAATTTCGGAAATTCAGAATTTCGAAATTTCGGAAATCTGAAAATCTAAAAATTCGTAAATTGAATAATTTCGGAAATCTGAAAATTCGTAAATTAAAAAATTCTGAAATTCTAAATTTCGGAAATCCGAAAATTAAAAAATTCTGAAATTTCGGAATTAACGAATTTCTCTAAATTCGTGAAAAACGAATTAGAAATTAAACGAATTGCACATGTCTACTGGATTCTCTACATGTTTCGTAATGAAAAACGCTCCTTCAGAAGGAATTACACACAAGGGAGAACAGGCAAATAAGCGCAGCAAGGAGAAGGGATGGCCGGTGGATACGGGGGGCAATAAGCGGGCACACGTAAACCGGGTGAATACTGAAATCAACCTGGATAAGAATAACTTGACCCTAGGAGGAACAGAATTCAATCCAAATCGCTTTTTTTTATTTTTTATTAAATGTTCCTCTGTTTTAATCCCTTATTAATCCTTAATTTACTAATTAACTCCTTATTCTCCTTCTCCATTTAATTATAATTTTCCTGCTGATGTTTTTTAAACTTTTTTTTACTTTGTTCATTAATATTTTTTCACCTTTAACATATATTTACACGTTTCACATTGGAAACAGTGTAAAATGAGAAAAAAAAAAAAATGATTTGATTTTATTTATAAATAACTTTTCAATGCTTTGTACCATTGCTGACAGCTGAAGTGTAAACAAACTGTTGCGGTAGGTATCGGTAATTGGTATCAGTGAGTCATAAAAAAAGTATCGGTACTCGTAAAAAAAAAAAAATGGTATTGGTGCATCCCCGATTTCTTGGCCATTTTTTAGAGAACATAAATGATAACACAAAAACTTTTCTTTCATGGTTAGTGTTTGGCTGAACCATTTATTATCAATCAACTGTGTTTACTCTTTTTAAATCATAATGGGAACAGAAACTACCCAAATGACCCTGATCAAAAGTTTACATACCCTGGTGATTGTGGCCTGATAACATGCACACAAGTTGACACAAAGGGGTTTGAATGGCTATTAAAGGTAACCATCCTCACCTGTGATCTGTTTGCTTGTAATTAGTGTGTGTGTATAAAAGGTCAATGAGTTTCTGGACTCCTGACAGACCCTTGCATCTTTCATCCAGTGCTGCACTGACGTTTCTGGATTCTGAATCATAGGGAAAGCAAAAGAATTGTCAAAGGATATGTGGGAAAAGGTAGTTGAACTGTATAAAACAGGAAAGGGATATAAAAAGATATCCAAGGAATTTGAGAATGCCAATCAGCAGTGTTCAAACTCTAATCAAGAAGTGGAAAATGAGGGTTTCTGTTGAAACCAAACCACGGTCAGGTAGACCAACTAAAATTTCAGCCACAACTGCCAGGAAAATTGTTCGGAATGCAAAGAAAAAAACACAAATAACTTCAGGTGAAATACAGGACTCTCTGAAAACATGTTGTCGGCCTGTCTCCCCTGACCTTCTTCTGCAGGTTCTAGTGGCTACTTAAGGCCTTGGGGCCTGGACAGAGTGCTTGCATTTGATTAATGGTGGAAGCTTGGGAATGAGAATGTCACCTGGAAGCGTGCCTGGCTGGGCAAAGCTATAGAAGGGACATTAGGAAGAGACTGGTATACTAATGGAGGTACCTTGTCCCCCCCCCCCATCGACCCTCAGCTCCTCAGATTGGTGGCAGAAGCTTAATGCTGTGGACTTGGTATACATATTGAAGTGATCCCAACTCTGTGGTGCTCCCAATGAAGGTAATCGAGGAGAAAGAAGAAAGCTTAACAAGCTTAACCTTGCTCATGGCATTCCACAACAAAGATTCTGATAGTATGTCTATTGTGATATAGTATGTCATGGGAAGCTTTATGAAGACATGAAGTTGCATTTAAAGCCTGAAAAAGCATTTGCTTGTGGACATTCCTTTCATTCCTAAATATTAAGACTTCTGGCTGGGGATGTCGTGAGCGGGCCTCTGGCCAAGAGTGTGATACAATATAACGGAGAGTTTAACTCAACAAGTGCCCTGTGGGACTTGTACAGTTGGCACCAACATCCGCCGAATTAGAAGCTCCCCTTACAAGCGGCCCATAAGCGCCCAAGGCATTCCTCAACCCCGAAGCCACATGCATACAAGGGGTGTGTATATGTGCGGGGCATGGAATGCCTGAGCTGCTTATGATTGGCAGTTTGCAGTGACAGCTTTCTGGCGGGATAGCTCAGGTGGGTTCAGGATAGGATCCCCTAGGAACACCCCTAAGCTCATAACTGGTCCTTTGCCCCCCCCCCCCCCCCCGTCAATTTTTTTTTGGGCACAGCTTCCAGAGCTTCACTTCCTCTTTAACACATTTACTGAATGATTATACTACCCAACAACATCACCCGCACCCCCCCACCCCCAAAAAAATGAGGCACACACAAACTTTTGTTATTTACAAAAATGAAATTTATTCTGCAAGTTATTTAATGCCATGTCTTTCTGTGTGCAACATGTAGTGCTAAGTTCTACTAGAACTGGGTACAAGAGTACCTTGTGTTATATCGGACAGCCTTCATGACGTAGATTATAAATTGCTTCTCTAGTAACACTATGAGGGTTGAAGAAACTCTGTTCAATAATACGAAGAGGCAGCCATTTTATCTGCTGAGCCAATATTGTTGTATATCATAGCAGAAGCAGTGGTGCCCGCAGTGCCATGGTCACACTGACGTTAATTCATATGTTGTTTCGATTGGCTCCCTTGAGTGGGCTCTTCTGCTTGCAACAATGGAAATTTTGAAAAGCCAACTTTGCTGTGATATTGAACTACAAAATATCACTAACGCCCCTGTTCCTCATTTCATTCATTCCTACTGAACAGTTATCAGTAGATAAAATGGTTCCCTCTTCAGTACGTCTGTAGTAGACCAAATTTAAGGTGCACCTGATATTTTATAATTGACATATTGCTGCAAAGGAGGAGGATGTGAATGAGATAAACTTTGAGAGGTAAAAATGTTGGCAGGTTGGGTTGAGGGAGTTAGGTGTGTCTACAGCTGCGATTTACAAAATGAAGGAAACGCTGTTGCCCGACCATTCATTTCACCAAAAATCTTTCCATTGGTCTATGCCTGCATTTAATGTATTTTATGCATATTATTTATGGGCAAAAGCCTCCCTTGTGTAGGCATCCAAAAGCCTTTGGGATGGCTGCTGGGCGCCGCCATTTTGGATGTGATGTGAGCTGCTCAAGCAGACTTAAGCCTCGTACACACGATCGATTTTCCGTTCGTGTGTATGGTTTCTCGTCGAGAAAACTGCAGGGAATCTCGACGAGAAAAATAGAGAACCTGCTCTCTATTCTCTCGTCAGGATTCTCGTTTTTCTCGGCGGGATTCTCGTCGGCCTGTTTCCCGACGAGAAAACCGGTAGTGTGTATGCTTTTCCGAGTCTTAAAAAATCGCGCATGCTCAGAATCAAGTATAAGACGGGAGCGCTCCTTCTGGTAAAACTAGCGTTCGTAATGGAGATAGCACATTCATCACGCTGTAACGGACTGAAAGCACGAAGACTGAAAAGCGCGAATCGTCTCTCACTAAACTTTTACTAACACGCGGTAACACGAGATCAGCAAAAGCAGCCCAAGGGGTGGCGCCATTGAAATTGAACTTCCCCTTTATACTGCCGTCGTACGTGTTGTACGTGACCGCGCTTTACAACAACGCGATTTGGAATTGACAGTGTGTATGCAAGGAAAGCTTGACAAGAAGCTCGTCAAGCTTTGAGAAAAACTACGTTTTTTTTTACGACGCGATTCTCGGTGGTGTGTACGAGGCTTCAGAGTTGTCACTTATGTGACATTCTCTAGTATTACCCTTTACTCTTACCCTAATATTTATATAGGAGCCTATGTAGGGGGGTGAGAAGAAGGGCGGAGGAGCTGGCCCAGCACAGGCAGTAATAAGACACTCCCAGAAGAGGAGAGGGCTATGACTTGAAAGGAAGGATGGAACTGTGCTAGGAAATTGACGATTGGGGTAGTGACTTTTTCTAGCAAGTTCAAAGACACATTGCAAGTGAATAAAAAAATAATTTAGGAATTGTAAAAACACTAATGCCCCGTACACACGAACGGATTTTCCGTCTGCAAAAACTTGGATGGTTTTTCCGACGGAATTCCGCTCAAGCTTGGCTTGCATACACACGGTCACACAAAAGTTCTCTGAATGTTCGACCGTCAAGAACGCGGTGGCGTACAACACTACAACGAGCCGAGAAAATTAAGTTCAATGCTTCCGAGCATGCGTCGAATTGTTTCCGAGCATGCGTTGGAATTGCTACAGACGATCGCTATTTCCGATTGGATTTTTTTCCATCGGAAAAATAGAGAACCTGCTCTCTATCCAAGTCCGTCGGATTTTCCGACAGAAAAATTCAGATGGGGCATACACACGGTCGGAATATCCCACGAAAAGCTCCCATCTGACTTTTTCTGTCGGAAAATCCGTTCGTGTGTACGCGGCATTAAACATTTAAAATTAGATTTTTTTTGTGCTTTTTCTTGCAATTTTTTTTGGTTGGTGACATGGTTTCTTTAAAGAGGAATAAACCTTCCTCTAATGTTTGTACCTATAGTAAGACCTACCTATAGGTACTGTAAATATTTCCTAAACTTACAGCGTTTAGGAGATAATTACTGTATACTGCACGGATTATGTCATTGGCGCATGCGCTCTGAAGGAACGACCGCTGTGCCGTGACCGGCAGCTCCCACGCGCATGTGCGGGAGTGATGTCACGCGCCTCCAGCCAGTCACAGACCTAGAGACTGTGGATCCGGAAGGAAGATTGATGCGGCCTGCAGCGGGGACGACGAGGGCTTTGTTTGCAACTGTCACATAATGTACTAGTATGCGATGCATACTAGTACATTATGACTTAAAAAATAAAAAGAAACAGCAGAGTTTACTTCCTCTTTAAAGCAGAGCTCCACCTATTTGGCATGCCATTTTTTTGGGGGGGGGGCGCAGGTACCTAGTTTTGACAGGTACCCACTTCCGCTCAGGCCACCTAGGCGACTCCCGTGGAAGTTCTCCTCTGCCCATCCCTCCCTGCAATTTTCTGGGATACGTCACAGGTCCCAAAAGATTGCTAGACCATTGAGGAGGTGCAGCGCGACTCGCGCATGCGCAGTGCACACCCTGCTGTGAAGCCGTAAGCTGTCACAGCCGGGTGCCCACACTTGTAATGCCGGCGCAGGAGAGAGGCGAGGGAGAGAAGCGAGGCTTCGGGCAGCCGCATCGCTAGATCCTGGGACAAGTGAGTGTGTGTTTATTAAGAGTCAGCAGCTACACTTTTTGTAACTGCTGACTTTTAATAAACACAAAAAAGACTGGAACTCCACTTTAAGATCAACGACATTGCTTAATTCCCCATACACACAAGCGGAATTTCCGCCAGCAAAAGTCTGATGTGAGCTTTTGGTCGGAAATTATGACCGTGCGTATGCTCCATTAGACTTTCTCTGACGGAATTTCCGCCAGCAAAGGTTTGAGAGCAGGTTCTCAATTTTTCAGATGGAAAAAATTCTGATCGTCTGTAGCAATTCCAATGCGTAAAATTCCGACGCATGCTCGGAAGCATTGAACTTAATTTTCTCGGCTCGTCGTAGTGTTGTATGTCACCGCGTTCTTAACGCTAGAAAGTTCAGAGAACTTTTGTGTGACCGTGTGTATGCAAGCCAAGCTTGAGCGGAATTCCGTTGGAAAAACCATCCAACTTTTTTCCGACGGAAATTCCGCTCGTGTGTACAGGGCATTAGGGCTGGTTAAAGCAGAGCTCTGGGCTCCTTCAGAAAAACAAATACTGTAGCTGCTGACTTTTAATATTAGGACACTTACCTGTCCATGAATTCAGCAGTGTCTTTACCTGAGCCGATTTTTCAATAGGCTCTTGGGTGCCGCTGCCGCCATATCGGCTGAGGGAAGTGCGTGAAGTGCAGGGAAAGAAGGGGGGGGCGAACTTCCGGCTGAGTTCACCGCGGCAAAGTCAGCCAGAAGTGGGAGCGGGTACCTGTCAAAACCAGGTACCCGCTCACCCCCAAAAGGTGCCAAATGTGGCACCAAGGGGGGTGGGGGGGTGGGCAAACAAGCCGTGCTCCCCCCCTTTTGGGTGGTGCTCTGCTTTAAGCAGAGAGCTGCAATTTTCTGCATAAGAAAAAACGCAGCTCTCCGCAAGGGCACACAAATCTTTGCACTTCCTTGAAGCTGTCAGCTGCGGGGCAGAGTGGTATAAAAAAAATGCAACATTTTTCAATTTTTCCGCACTGCTCTGCAGGTCTCACTGCGAGCCCGTGGTTTTATGCATGGCAGGCAAGCTGCCATGCTTAGAAATTAATGGAATGGAATTTTTGTGTGACATTCCATTAATGTTAAAAAAAAAAAAAATGGGGGTAACAGTTCCTTGCGTTGTAAAAATGCAAGGCACCGCCTTGCCCCTTTCCTTGCAGCTGCGATCACTACCCACAGAGCAAAAAAGGAAAATTTTCTCTGCGGGCAGCGTGACGTGAACCTACCCTTATTCAGTTTTTTTTCAGTAGGTTCTTTGCCCTTTTTATAAACTACTGTGCCTACCCTACCCAACACTCTTTCACAGCTTAAAGTGGAGTTCCACCCAAAAATGGAACTTCTGCTTTTCGGAATCCTCCCCCCCTCCGGTGTCACATTTGGCACCATTCAGGGGGAGGGGGAGCAGATACCTGTGTAATCCAAGTATTTGCTCCCACTTCTGGGCATAGATAGCCGCAGTATCCGCGGATATCTACGCCACGTCCGCCCCCACCTCCATCCCCCCCGCTGTCTTCTGGGAGACAGACAAGTCCCAGAAGACAGCAGGGACCAGTGAGGACACGCAGCACGACTCGCGCATGCGCAGTGGGGAACCAGGCTGTGAAGCCACAAGGCTTCACTACCTGATTCCCTTACCGAAGATGGCGGCGCCTCCACCCGAGTGCCGAGGGACATCGCGGGCGCCCTGGACAGGTAAGTGTCCTAATATTAAAAGTCAGCAGCTGCAGTATTTGTAGCTGCTGACTTTAAAGAAAAAAAAATTTGACGGAACTCCGCTTTAACCTCCTAGAGCTGCCGGGGGAAGTTGGAAAAAGTAGAGGGTAAAACATTGAAGATATTTAGTTGTGGAACAGCTCTGGATTAATTGCAGAAAAAAGCTGCTTTATTATCTTTTGAAGTGGTTGTATACCCTACACAACCACTTTTCCCTACAGGTAAGCCTATAATAAGGCTTATCTGTAGGTACCGAAACCGTAGCGGTTTAGGAGATATTCGCCATATACGCCGCCGCCGACATAATCAATGCATACTAGCCCATTATGCTTTTACTTTACAGGGAACAAAGAGGAGGTAAAACCCATCAGGGTTTACTTCCTCTTTAATAGGCTATTCTTTTTTACTTTTGGCTAGAGTTCTCCTTTAAAACAGGAATGGTGTGTCCTTCATTTCTTTCTCCCTTTCTTTCATGCTTTATACTAAAAATATGTGTAAAAACAATGTTTTAACGTGATGTATCTATAATATTTTGTTCTTGGAGGGACAACAGTAAACCTAAACTTAGAAAAATATATATTTAAAATGTACTAAGTCTACCTTGCTCCTTTGCAGCAGCGTCTAAAAGGTCCACCTAAAACTGAATCTTTCAACCATTGTAAACCAGGTCCTGCTTATCAGCAAACACCACAAAGTGTCTGCAATAATTCTATATGGCCAAAATGTTTGTGGACATCTGAATTTCACACTTATTATATGGCAAAAGGTGAACTTCCCTCCAAGTTATTGAGTTCAGGTGTTTCCAGTAAAGGATACTGGTAATGCTTCATTCCACAAAGACATTTTAGACAATTCTGTACAGTGGAACCTTGGATTACGAGCATAATCCGTTCCAGGAGAATGCTCGTAATCCAAAGTACTCGCATATCAAAGCGAGTTTCCCCATTGAAGTCAATGGAAACAAAAATAATTTGTTGCGCATTGACTTCAATGGCATGCAATACCGCATGCGGCCAGAAGCGGGGGGGGCGCCGGAGAGCCTCGGAAACAGATGGAAAGGACAGTTCGGCTGACCTCGGCAAACCTCGGAAACGTAATATTTCCGTCTTTCCGAACGGCTCCGAACAGCCGATCGGCGCCGTTCGGCTCCGGCGCCCCCCCCCACCTCAGGCCAAATGCGGTACTGCACACCGATTTGGCTTGAATCCTGCTCATTTTGCGAGACAACACTCGCAAACCGAGTTAGGATTTTTCACAACACAGTGCTCGTATTGCGAAACGCTCGTTAACCGCGTCACTCGCAATCCGAGGTTCCACTGTACTTTCAACCTTGTGGTACCAGTTTGGGGTAGGTCCTTTTCTGTTCCAGCATAACGTCCCCCCCTGTGCAAAAAGCCAGCTCAGTAAAGACACGATTTGATCAGTTTGGTTTAGGAGGAACTCAAGTGGTCTGATCCACAGGGCCCTGACTCCAAGTCTACCAAAAACCCTTGGAATTATTTAAAATGTTGATTGTGAATCAGGATTTCTCAAGTTGAATAGACCCAAATTCCAGTGGAAAAGTCCAAAATTATTCCACGAAGAGTGGAGGCTGTTGGGGGCCTGGTGGAAGAACTCAATAGTAATGCCCATGGTTTTGGGACAAGATGTCCAACAAGCTCATACAGGTGTGACGATCAGGTGCCCACAAACCCTTGGACATACATTATACAGTACTTTTCATATATGAAAATCCTGCCATCTGCTCATCCTCTTTCCAATGAGAGTGGCTCTGTGGCCAAACAAAAGGCATTCTCCTTGGACATAAGAATGGTGGTTGTAGGGTTTAGCCATTAAATCAAGAAATTGGCCCCTTAGCAACAAAGTAAAACTAGTTTTAAAGTGACCACGTACGATAAGCTTTCCTAGCAATAATGACAGACATCTTGTGGTATCTGCTCTCAGGTAAAACTTTTAAACCTCAAAACTGAAGTTTAGGTATGGCAACCAATGTATATAAGTCTATGCGATGCCCGTGGGATACCAGTGGAAGCTTGAAATCACTCTACTAGGCACTACTACCCTAGTCTCCACTAGCGTCCAGGTCACTGGCTACCCTGCTGCTTAGTGAACATAGGATGTCACTCACTTAGCACAGGCACCATTCAGTGAACACTTTGCATTTTCTCTATGAATGCAAAGTGTTCTCTAATTAGACGAGGTGGAGATTGTGAAGTCACCGGCCCACCTCTCCACCTCGTCAATTCACAGAAAACTTTGCATATAAATAAAATAATGCAAGGTGTACCTTGAATGGCACCCATGCCAAACACATGTAATGTAACTGTAAAATTGCCATACCCAAGCTTTACAACAGGTTCACTAACCTTTAAAGGAGTTTACATCCTACATAATAAGCTGTTAGTGGGTACATACCTTCCTGCAACTTTTTACTTATTTGCTCTGGGATGCAAATAAGCTGTGATGCGCTGTCGGTATAGGATGCTGTTCTAATACACTGTTCCTACTATTCTATGCAAAAATCAGCTTTTGTGCTCAACAAAATAATAAAAAATGATAATAATAATAATAATAAACACCTTCACATTATATATACAGAGAAAAAACGCATAGAAGGAAGTTACAATACAAATGCAATGTATTAAATGAAAGTTGCAGAAGGTGACACAGATAAAAAAAAAATGTGTTTAGTTAAACCCAAAAACAAAAATGTAATATATTTCAGCTTACTAGACCTTAAGCCCTGTACACACGGGCGGGAATCCCGTCGAAAAAAAAACGTCGGTTTTCTCGACAGGATTCCCGGCAAGCTTGTCTTGCCAAGCCCTGTGTATACACGCGCCATTCAAAAGAACCACAGTTCTTTTGAATGGCAAGAACGTGGTGACGTCATCGACTACGACGAGCCGGCGCTCGTCATATTCAATGCCGTCGCTGCCATCTTGTTACACCCCACACTAACCTTGTATGCTACCGCGCATCCGTCAAAGTCTGCGCGGGTTTAGCTTGGACCAGGTAAGCATACAGACAACCGGTTTTTGCCGAGAATCCGCACGAGAAAAATAAAGAGCAGGTTCTCATCGAGATTCCCGGCAGTTTTCCTGCCGAGAAACCATACATACAAACAATTTTCTCGGTAAAAAGCTCTCCCAGCATTTTTCTTGCCGAGAAAACCGGTCATGTGTACGAGGCTTAGGATGTGGTGGCAGCGGCAATCATTTTCTTTTTTTCAGGCTCTTTTCCCCTTTCATTTTGACTAGGTAATCCTAGGAATAACTCACTTAGTGTCCCTGTCTGTCTACACTCCTTTCTCCACTATCTCTATGGCGGGATCCATTGTTGTCCCATAGGCTTGACTTCAAACATGGCTGCCTTTCTTAATTCACATTACATGGTAGTTAATGGAATTAGTTTAGAAAGAAAATTTGCTGTCTTTTCAGCTAACAGATACATCCAACGTGTTTCGGGGTAATGGATTCCCACTTTTTCAGGGCTAACATTTAGAATAATATACACATGTTCACACATTTACTAATGCTTTGTCATAATTTTTATCATGATTTATTTTGGTAAATTGTATTCTACACAATGTATTTTAGCCACTACTACTAATGCTATTATTTTATTTAATACATTTGATTTTTGTTGTTCTTTACATGTTAGCCCTGAAGAAGAGGGAGTCCATTTCCCTGAAATACGTTAGCTATAGGTTGTTCCTACACAAATAAGTGAAGATTTTATACAAAAGTGAGAATAAGTTCACCTTTCAATAAGTTCCACCGATTTTTAGAGTGAACATGCAACATGTTCTCGACTCGTTTGTGCAGCCGCTCGGGGATCCGCTGCCTCTGTGTGACAGCAGTACATTCATTCACACAGCAGCGTCATTCATTCTCAGAGATCTGTGAATGAACTACAAGTTCCAACATCCTTTGTGGCTGTCGGCTTGTAGTTTTCAATGAACTTTCACGGCGCTGTCAGTGTGAAACTGCCTGCCTGTACAAGGTACGGGCAGACAGCTTACACTGACAGTCTGCAGGAGCCCTGCATTGCATCAGCAATCTGCTGATTGCTGATGCAATGCTTTCCAGGCTCCTAAAAAAAAGATAGTAAATCCACATTTGTTTTTACCTGAAAAAAAAATAAAAGTGCATTTATTATTATTATTTTTTTTAAAAGGTGAACTTCTCATTTAAGCTTCCTTCACATGAGCATACACGTATTTATGGCATAGAATGCAGGTTCTTGCTAGCAGAGCTAGCAATTGGATTAGGCCCCCTACCATAAACTGAACTCCTCCAAACAAATCATTCTATCTTAGATACATTTGCAATAACCCCTTTGCACAATGGTCCAGCGCTATGAAACATCTATCACATTTTCAGCTAAGAGGATCAACATAATCTGTACTTCTGTATTTCTGTACTTGATGTTCTTAGCCTGAAGAAAGAAACAACTAAGGATCGGTTCACACTGCTGCGACCTAAGTCACGCGACTTACGATGCGAGTTTGCCAGGTGACTTCCTATAGTACTACTTGATACGACTTTGAAGCAACTTTGAAGCAACTTATATGGGGTGCCTGGATAATCTTCCTGTACTGTCGGATCCAAATCACATCGGTATAGATGAGGATCCGACTTGGAAGCAACTTCCATTAAAATCTATGGGCACGAGTCGAATAGAAGTCACCTTGAAGTAGTACAGGAACCTTTTCTAAAGTCGGAGCGACTTCAGTAGCGCTAATTAAGACAGCTCTCATTGACTAATCACAAATCAGATCCCCAGTCCGCACAGTGTGAACCAAGCCTCACCAAGCCTAATGAAGCCACTATATCTAAAGACCGGTAAACTGAAATTTAGTTACACTTTAGACGTCAACTGAGACGAACCATGGCTTTAATGTTATCTGGTTGTATTACGCACCCATGCCTTTTCTTGCATGCCATCTACAGAGTATTCCCAAGCAGTGATCTTGGTGTTTCTCTTATACAGAGGGTAAATTTTTGTCTAGATACCATATGCAACTTTGCAGGAATGAATGACACAATGGCTTTTGCACTGTACCCAGGTGCCTTCATTCCACTATAAAAATATAAGCGAAACTCCATCAAACATTACGAGTGGAAACACAGAAGATGATTAGAACATGCCTAGGAGCATTTGCAGTAATTCATATTACGATATCTATTAGTAATCTTTAGCTATGTCAATGTCCAACTCTTATGTGCTCTGTAAATTGCAACTCTCCAAAATATCCTACAATACCACCACTCTTTTTCAAATGACTGGACAGGCAGAAATAGCAGTATGGAAAAACCATTCAGTGGCAGGACATATAGAGATCGTACCACTCTGAAATAAAATGACTGGGATGGGGGACAGATAAGAAAGACTTAAAAAAATAAAATAAAATTAATCTGCAAGAATAGGAGATAGCAGATGGGGACAGGTGAGGCACTGTAGCTGCAGGAACAGAGCAATATTCTGTATCGCCATTATTACAGACCGCTCAAATACAGAGGGATATAGGAGAGTATAGACAGCTGATATAAAGAAATGCAAAAAAAGACATAAAATAACATAAAGTAACATAGTTATAATGAAAACAAGAGGCAGGTGAAATAGGAAGATAGGGAGCATTACAGGTAGCAGGAATAAATGAATACAGAAAATTACAGACAGCTGGCATAGAGAGATACAGGACACTACCAATAATAGTAAATGACACACAGCTGGTTTAAAGGAGGTGAAGAAAACTACAGTCAGCTGAAACTAATATACAAAAAAATACAGACAGAAGGACTCGAGAAATATAGGAAACTATTACTGAAAGATTAAAGCGGACCTTCACCCTCATTATGATGTTGCCTCCGCTCCATTCCTCAATCCCTTCACTGTTCAAATTGGACTTTTTTATTTATTTCCTTTTTATTTTATTCTATGAGAAACCTCTGGCTGGCCCTATGCACGTAGGCGAATGATGTGCACTTTGCCCGCTATGCCTCCTGGGATATGTATGTCACATATCTAAGGAGGCATAGTTCTCCATTGTGAAAAGAGGAGAGGGACAGGTCTAGTGGCGCGTAATCGGGAGGGAGGTCAGTCGGCTGAACCCAGAAGAGCCAGCAGCTTCCAAATGACATGCAAGAAAATGGGGAGTGGGACCAGGAGGGGGGGGGGGCATCAGAGAAGCAGATCACAGCCAGACAATGCTGGATCCACTGGGCGGGCAAGTACCTTAATTGTGCAGGACCCGGGAACAGGTAAGCAAATGTTAAAAAAAAATGGGAGGGAGGGTGAAGATATGCTTTAAATTTTTATATAACTACAGCTAAATGGTAGAGAGTATTACAGGAAGCTTAAGGTGCCAATATACCTCTAAGTGCGGTCAAATGTGCAGGTATGATTAAACTTTCTGGAGCACCTTGGTCCTCTGGCACACCCAAAAACATGAAGGCACGGCTTAGCTGAGTACTGATGTTTATGTCAACTCAGAGGGGAAGGCGAAGTAGTAGAGGAGCACAAGAGGAGCTGCCATTGCTGCCCTTTTGGTGGGTTGGGGAGGCCAATAGTGATAGGGGTAGATTTTCTAATCCACCCAACTGACATCCCTCAAAGATGTGCCACTCAGTTAGCGTATGGCTGAAAGAATGGACCTGAGAGACCGTTTTCTTGGCCAGAGTATCTGGATTGGGCAACTCTCATCCCACATCCATAGGAAACTGAAGATAGAGGGTAGGTAGATGCAAGTAACTACATACAGAGGGAATGGAGAGATGCAAACAGGAGGAATGGATAGCAAGAGAAAGCTCCAGACAATGGAAAGAAAGTTACTGTACGTAGGTTGAAAAATGTCCATCATGTTCAACCGATAACATGATACAGGAAATCATGGACAGTGGTGGCAAATAATCTAGAATATCGTGAATATTGAAATTGGGGTGGACAGCAAAACCCAGGCAACTATAAAAAAGATATAAGGGAACTACATACAGCACTGAAAAAAACAAGAAACCGAAGATATCAAAATTAAAGAGCTACAAAAGAACTCTGAAAAAAGATGTGTATAAAAGATAGAGGTAACTACAGACTGTTGGACAAAAGAGATCAAGACAGCTGGAATGGAGAGGTACTGAAAACTACAGACAGCTGGAATGGAGAGATACAGGAAACTAGAGACAGCTGCAATAGAGAGACACAGGAAACTACAGACAGCTGGAATGGAGAGATACAGAAAACTACAGACAGCTGGAAGGGAGAGAAAAAAGAAACCAAAGACAGCTGGAAGGGAGAGATGCAGGAAACCAAAAACAACTGCAATGGAGAGATACAGGAAACTAGAAACAACTAGAATAGAGGGATACAGGAAACGATAAATATCTGGAATGGATTGATACAGGAAGCTAGAAACAGCTAGAAATGAGAGATACAGGAAACTACAGACAGCTGCAATGGAGAGATACCGAGAACTACAGACAGCTGGAATCGAGAGATACAGGAAACTAAAAACAGCTAGAATGGAGGGATACAGGAAACTAAAAACAGCTAGAATGGAGGGATACAGGAAACTAGAAACAGCTAGAATGGAGGGATACAGGAAACTACAGACAGCTGCAATGGAGAGATACCGAGAACTACAGACAGCTGGAACAGAGAGATACAGGAAACCAAAGACAGCTGCAATGGAGAGATACAGGAAACTAGAAACAGCTAGAATGGAGGGATACAGGAAACTAGAAACAGCTAGAATAGAGGGATACAGGAAACTAGAAACAGCTAGAATGGAGGGATACAGGAAACTAGAAACAGCTAGAATGGAGGGATACAGGAAACTAGAAACAGCTAGAATGGAGGGATACAGGAAACTAAAAACAGCTAGAATGGAGGGATACAGGAAACTAGAAACAGCTAGAATGGAGGGATACAGGAAACTAAAAACAGCTAGAATGGAGGGATACAGGAAACTAGAAACAGCTAGAATGGAGGGATACAGGAAACTAGAAACAGCTAGAATGGAGGGATACAGGAAACTACAGACAGCTGCAATGGAGAGATACCGAGAACTACAGACAGCTGGAACAGAGAGATACAGGAAACCAAAGACAGCTGCAATGGAGAGATACAGGAAACTAGAAACCGCTAGAATGGAGGGATACAGGAAACTAGAAACAGCTAGAATGGAGGGATACAGGAAACTAGAAACAGCTAGAATGGAGGGATACAGGAAACTAGAAACAGCTAGAATGGAGGGATACAGGAAACTAAAAACAGCTAGAATGGAGGGATACAGGAAACTACAGACAGCTGCAATAGAGAGATACAGGAAACTAGAGACAGCTGGAACAGAGAGATACAGGAAACCAAAGACAACTGCAATGGAGAGATACAGGAAACTAGAAACAGTTACAATGGAGGGATACAGGAAACTACAGACAGCTGCAATGGAGAGACACAGGAAACTACAGTCAGTGCAACACAGACTCTAGGCAGATGTAATTGAAAGAGGCGGGAATCTACAAACAACTGAAATAAAGAGATTAAAGACACTATGGACCATGGGAATAGAGATGCAGGAAACTAAGCATGGCTTAGACACAGAAATACAGAAACTGAAAAAGAAGGATAACAGGAAACTACAGAAACTGAAATTTAGAGAGGGAGAGAGATATATGAAAATAGAGACTGCCGAAATTGAGAGATACAAGGAAGTTCAGACAGTGGGCATAGAGAGATACAGGAAACGTCATACATCATCAATAGAGGGGAAACTACAGACAGCTGGAATAGAGATACAGTACTCAAGAAACCACAGACAGCTGGGATAAAGAAACACAGGAAACTACAGGCAGATGGAATAGAGATACAAGCAAACTACAAGCATCTGGATTAGATATACAGGAAACTATAGGCAGCTGGAATAGAGAAATAAAGGAAACTATCGGCACCTGGAAAAGAAAGACACAGTGAACTACAGACCGCTGGATCAGGGAGATAAAGGAAATTATAGACAGTTGGAAAAGAGAGATAAAGGAAACTATAGACAGCTGGGATAAAGAGACACAGAAAAACTACAGATTATTGAGAAAGATCTAAATTATACTACAGACAGCTGGAATAAAGAGATACCAGGAAACTACTGAATGGAGGAAGAAAATTATCTATAAAACTTTAAACAGAGAGACTAGAAAAGTACTGGAAACCACAGAGAAGAGGGAGGTGACAGAAAATACAGAAACGGTGACCCACGTCACCAGGAATGCAGGTCGCTGGAATAGAGGCAACTACAAGCAGAAGCAGGGAGATGAGAACTACACCAGTGAAATGGAGGCAAAGAAACCACAGGCAGTGGATAGAGAATGTAAGGGACATAAATAAATTGCATATGGTGGCAATGGAGAAAAACAGGAAACTACAGAAAACAAAAAACACCAGAAACAGAAAGTACAGAAATTAGTGAGATACAGGTGACAAAAGACCTTGATGATGAAGAGATGCATAAAAAAAGACACAAGTGACCTCTGAATGCAGCCGCATCACAAGAATGGTTAAAGTTTTGTTAAGTGGTCGTCAACGTATCTTAGTGCTGGTCTATGAACAATGTAGTTAAAGTTGGGATGTAACCTAAAGCAATCAATAAAACCTACTGTTTTAGTTTAAAGACCGGCTGATATGGGCTATAGTTTCATTGTGGCCATTGGTTTTGACAGTCGTGTTCATTAAACAAACTGGTTGTATACATGTGACCAGATATACTGAGGGACATTATGCACGTGCATGTTCTGTGCTGCTGTGTTATTTATTTTTTTGTGCTCGCTTTCAATCATGACAGAGTATGAGCTTGTGTAGATGGGTGAATGCAGCGTGCTTTCAAGTGCATTCCATTTGCAGTTGACATCAGTTTGAGATGCTTCTGGGCTTCATATGGATCCCTTTAAAGGTGCATTAAACCTCATAAGCTGCAAAAAAGCTGCTTCAAGCTGCTTTTGCATTCCTTGTAAAGGGAAAAAGGCAGCACTGATGTAAATAAAAGCCCAATGTACACAGGTTGTAAATAGGTCGGGTCCAAGAAAAAAAAAACACACCTGTGTACACTGAGAAAACAGCAGGAACAAATTGACAGTACAGATAGCAAGCCATATTTTAGAAAAACACTGGAAACCTGTAAGCAAGTAATGGAAAAAATGGTATTCTTTGACAAAAAAAGAAGATAGCAATAATTAGAGAGCTATAGTCAAGAATTTACAACACGGGAGACAGAAATAAATTGTTAGGTAGCTAAGCATAGAATCTTCGCAATAGGGAACAAAGGATAGGCATCAATGAAGCAAACCACCCAGGGGGTTCTGGGAAACCAAAACATTGGTCATGTGATAGACAAGAGCCGAGGCAGAGGCACATATTATCGACAAACGTAGGCACATAACTAATTGATATCCTGTATACCTATGCACATGCACACACCAACATACAGAGTATGAAATATATACAAATGGTTGTGTCTTTACAAACATTTACATACGTACTTGCCCATTCAGACATACTTCCACATTTTGTACACTGCCACACACACATAGATTCTGGCTCAGAAGGTCAGCCCATGGTCACTCCAAAGGGTCCGTCTTGGCTCAACAAGGACTGCAGTGTTCTCTTTTCAGCAAGGCATTCTACATCGGTTGAGGACCCGCAGACCGTATGCTAAAATATTCAGGAAATCCATTCTGATGATGTATTTGGGGGGCATGAAGTTGCTGAAGTCCCCCAAGCTGAGTTTCACCAACTGGTACTTTCTGGGTTCCCGGGGCTCCGTTCATTGATGGGGGGCTAAACACATGATGTGCGTCAGAGGTCAGCTGTGAATAGCAATGTCCCAGGGTCACTGGATATTGAACCGGTTTGTTTATCTAAGTGAAGATAGATTATGACCGATAAGAAAAAAACAAATAGGAGGTCAACAAAAATTACACAGAATAGGGCTGGTCATACATGGATCATCAAAGTTCAGCCTTTCTTGCTGAATCAGCCAAAATGTTACCTATGGGTGGCCCTGACGGCACCATCCAGCTCAACAAATTTCAATGGAGGGAAATTTGCCAGCCAACCAGTGACTGCAGCCAATCAGGTACAGTAACTGTTTGGGCCCCCTGACAGCTTTGGGTGCCAGCTGTCAGAATACAATATCCAGCAGGAGAGATTTGTCCATCCAAACTGTTTAACGTGGATGGAGGAATCTGTTGGACTTGTTTTGTTCAGCCCAAGGCTGAACAAAAAAAACTATTCATGCACGGCAAGCTTAAGTCAAAGAGGAATGGTGATGAAAAGGTAACGAACACACAAGCAAGATGTTCACTAATAAAAAAATAAATAAAAGAAATGGGGACATTTATAAAACACAGTGGTGTCATTTACAAATGTGCACTACACTGCACATGCACATTTTATTCCAATGTATAAAAGGAATTAAATAATAAAGAATAGGTGAGCCAAGTTGCAACAGGCTGCTATTAAGACTAAGCTTGAGTTCAGTACAAACTAGTTCAACCAAACCTGGAAGAAAATTGTCAGTGCTGGCCCAATAAGCTGTGGTCAGGGCATTCCCAACAATGCCGGTGCAATCAAACAAAAGGGGTGGGAATGCTTATCATTGACGTATTATGGCCACATTAGGTAATGTCATTGATATGCATAGCAGGATAAGAAACTACATACCGTATATACTCGAGTATAAGCTGATCCGAATATAAGCCGAGGCACCTAATTTTACCACAAAAACTGTGAAAACGTATTGACTCGAGTATAAGCCTAGGGCGTCTATCTGCATGCCTCACTTTGCCTCACTGTGTCCGTGTGCATGCCTCACTGTGTTCATGCCTCACTGTGTCCATGCCTCACTGTGCCCATGCCTCACTGTGCCCATGCCTCACTGTGCCCATGCCTCACTGTGCCTCACTGTGTCCATGCCTCACTGTGCCCATGCCTCACTGTGCCCAATCTCCCTACCTGATCTCCGGCACTGTGTGACTAGACTGACGTTTAACATGGGAGTCTATGGAAGAGGTGCCCGGCTTTGAAAAATCAGTGCTCCCCGGCCGTAGGTCCCCCGGACAACAAACTTTGCACACTTGTAGAGGAAGAGTGGGGCTACATGTGTGCCAAGCTTGCGGTCCAGGGGGGTCCAGGTGCACAAAGTTGAAGATGGACACAGTGTCACGTACCTGACGGTGACGAGCCCGGATCTGCAGAGGGAGGCCTCTCTTACGGCTTCCACCGGCGGCCCCTGGTACTGAAGACAGGAGGCACGGAGGTAGAAGGGGTACGAGTGCCTGGCAGGATGGATCAAGGTAGAGTAGAGTCTGAAGACTGGGACGGATCCAGGCACCCAGGAAGTATGGCAGGCTGAACCGGAACCAGGAACACAGCAACTGGACTGGAACTGATGAGACTGACTGGACTGGAACCAGGATACAGCAACTGGACTGGAACTGAAGAGGCAGACTGGACTGGAACCAGGACACAGCAACTGGAGAGATTGGTCGGACAAGCCGGGTCGGTAGAATTGGCTGGCGGCAAGGTACTGGAGGATCAGGCAGAAGATTGGTCAAACAAAGCCGGGGGTCAGAGGCAGGCAGGAAACTGGAAGGGTCAAGGTAAGCCGGGTCGGATGCAGGTAAATTCACGAATCAGGTCTCTTTGGGTACTACACGCTGTAGAGCAGACAGCAGGGACTGTCTGTCACAGGTATGTTTAAATAGCTCTTCTGGCGCGCTTTGTGGAGCGTGCGCGCGCCCCCGCTAAGCGCGTGCGCGCGCACGTGCTCGCCATCGCGCGCGTGCCCGCGCGCGTGGACGTGCCCGAGATTCGGAATCAGGAAGTCCAGGAATCCTGTAGCTGACAGGATTTCTATGACATTGCCCCCCCCCAAGGGGCAGCCTCCGGATGCCCAGCCGGGTGAACCTTCCAGGGTGAGTCCTTTTGAAAGCCTGTATCAAACTCCTGGCATGGATATTCTCCTCGGGTTCCCATGAGTTTTCCTCGGGTCCGTAGCCCTTCCATTTAATTAGGAATTGGTTCTGGTTATTTCTTCTCCTGAAGTCCATGATAGCTTCTATTTCGAATTCCTGCTCACCGTCAATAATGATCGGATCAGGGTGATCCGGCTTCCGATCTGGAAACGGATTAGAGACTGTGGGTTTTAGGAGAGAGACATGAAAAACTGGATGGATTCTAAGAGAGTCAGGAAGTTCCAATTCATAAGCTACTTCACTAATTTTCCTCTTAACAGGGAATGGACCTAAAAATTTGGGGCCCAGTTTTTTAGAAAGGCATGCCATTCTTAGGTTTGTGGTAGATAGCCATACTTGGTCGCCGGGTACCAACACTAATTCACCCCGTCTCTTCTTGTCATAGATTGTCTTGTTGCGTTCTTGAGTCTTGGTCATGGTCTCTTGTAGAAGCTGGTTATTGACCGAGAAAAAATTTAACTTTTCCTGGACTGCAGGTACAGGACACTCAGGAAGGGAATTAGGCAGAAAAGTAGGATGAAAACCATAGTTTGCAAAGAAAGGAGTCTGGCAGGTAGCGGAGTGGATGGAATTGTTATACGCAAACTCGGCCAACGGAAGTAGGGAAACCCAGTTGTCCTGAGCAAAAGAGGAGAAGCATCGCAGGTATTGCTCGAGTGTCTGATTCGTTCTCTCCGTCTGTCCGTTGGTCTGTGGATGGTAAGCAGAGGAAAACGATAATTCGATTTTCAAGGTTTTGCAAAGGGATCTCCAGAATCGAGAGGTAAATTGAACCCCGCGATCGGAAACAATATTGGCTGGCACCCCGTGGAGTCTGACTATTTCTCTGATGAATACCTGTGCGGTTTCAGGAGCGGAGGGAGTCCCTTTCATAGGGATGAAGTGTGCCATCTTGGACAGACGGTCCACAATAACGAAGATGGTGGAATGGTTCTCAGCCGGGGGTAACTCGACAATGAAGTCGATGGACAACATTCTCCAGGGCCTATCTGGAACTGGTAAGGGTTTTAGTAGTCCCCAGGCCTTGGATCTGGAACCCTTGTTTCGGGTGCAAGTTGTACAAGAATCTACAAACCTCCTACAGTCTTCACGTACTCGAGGCCACCAGAAGGTGCGCTGTACCAGGTCAGTGGTCTTGGCAACGCCAAAATGCCCGGCCAGGGCGTGGTCGTGGCAGAGTTCTAATGCGGTTACTCTTAGTTTCTCAGGTACGTAGATTCTGTCTTGGTACCACAATAGTCCATCCTTAACCTGCAATTCCGGCTCGGAGAACTGTCTCTGCCCGGTGGAAGCTTGTTTGATTTGAGTGAACAGGTTCTCCTGTAGAAGAAGGAAATTTCCGGGGGCAAGGATGGTATCAGGCGGAGAAGTCTCCTTGGACTTATGGAACATCCGAGACAGGGCGTCAGGCTTAATATTCTTGGCCCCAGGACGATAAGTAACATGAAAAGAGAACCGGGAGAAGAAGAGTGCCCACCTGGCTTGCCGTGGATTCAATCTTCTCGCGGCTTTCAGGTACTCCAGGTTCTTGTGGTCAGTGAATATCAGAATCGGATGAGCCGCGCCCTCCAGCAGGTACCGCCATTCCTCTAGTGCAGACTTGATCGCTAGTAGCTCCCGATCCCCCACGTCGTAGTTCCTCTCTGCTGCAGAAAGCTTGCGGGAGAAGAAGGCTACTGGGTGGAGCAAGGCTTTGACTCCCTGTCTTTGGGACAGTATTGCTCCTACCGCTATTTCGGAGGCGTCTACCTCAAGTACGAATGGTAGTGAGGAGTCTGGGTGTTTCAAGATAGAGGCTGAGGTAAATAGGGCCTTCAGGCGTTCAAAAGCTTCTTGGGCTTCAGGAGACCAGTGAAAACGTGTTCCTTGCTTGGTGAGTTGAGTAATGGGTGCGATAATAGCTGAAAACCCCCTGATGAACTTGCGGTAGAAGTTGGCGAATCCAACGAAACGTTGGATTCCCTTCTTGTCCACCGGTTCTGGCCAGTCCAGGATTGCGGTAATCTTTTGAGGATCCATCTTGATGCCCTCGCTGGAAATGATTAACCCCAGAAATGATATACTCTCTTGCTCGAACTCGCATTTTTCGGCCTTCGCATACAGGCCATGCTGGCGGAGCCGACCCAACACATTTTTGACATGTCTGCGATGAGAATCAAGGGAGGAAGAAAAAATTAAGATATCATCAAGATAAACAATAACAAAGAGGTCTAGGAAGTCCCGTAGAACATCGTTGATAAAATACTGGAAAGTGGCAGGGGCGTTACACAACCCGAATGGCATTACCAAGTACTCAAAATGTCCATACCGGGTACGGAAGGCGGTCTTCCATTCGTCCCCTTCTTTGATACGGATCAAGTTGTAGGCTCCGCGGAGGTCAAGTTTGGTAAAGATGGTGGCAGTTCCTAGTCTCTGAAATAACTCTGGTACCAGGGGGAGAGGGTAGCGATTTTTTACTGTAATTTTATTCAATTCCCGGTAATCCACACAAGGTCGAAGGGTGTGGTCCTTTTTCTCTACAAAAAAGATGCCTGCGCCTGCTGGGGATGTGGAAGGGCGGATGAACCCCTTTTGCAAGTTCTCATCAACATAATTTTTTAAAGCCCCTTGTTCTACCTCCGTTAAAGGGAAGACTCTACCGAATGGAATCTTTGCTCCAGGAAGTAGGTAGATGGGGCAATCGTAGGCCCGATGGGGCGGTAGAGTCTCTGCCTTTTGTTTACTAAATACGTCAAGAAAGTCGTGGTAAACTTCTGGGATGGATTGACGGGTGCCATCTTCTGTGTCAATGCACAGTAACGAGGCCGGCCCAGGAGGTTTATATGAGCCACAGGACTGTTGGCAATAGGAAGAAGGAAAGGCAACTATTCCCGTAGTCCAGTTGATAGTGGGATTGTGGGCTTGTAACCAAGGCATACCAAGGATCAAGGGAAACAGCGGAGAAGAGATGATGTCCAGACATAAGCATTCTTGGTGGGTTCCAGAGGTGGTAAAGATGGTAGCGGGTATAGGAGTGGTCTCCTGGGTCACAGGTCCGGACTTAATGACGGAACCATCAGCCAGATGGACACGAAGTCCGTGGGTCTTGGTACGAAGGGGGATTTGGTGTTTAATGGCAAAGGTTGAGTCCATAAAGCAGCTGCATGCTCCGGAATCAATAATGGCGGGTACTTGCAAAGTCCTTCCTGGGAGCTGTAATGAAACAGAGAGGGCAAGGTGAGATGTGGTTTTGGCTTGTAGGTTAGTCATGTTAGAAGAAACAAAGAAACTTACGAAGCTTCAGGGGACAGGTTCTAACGAAATGTCCGGGGTCCCCGCAGTACAGGCACAGATTATTTATTCGGCGGCGCTGGCGTTCCTCAGGAGCGAGGGATGGACGAAGGAGCCCGAGCTGCATTGGTTCAGGCGTGTCAGATGTGGGAGTTGGAGGTGTAGCAGGAGCCGAGTACAGGTGACTAGGAGCCCGAGGAAGCATCCAGGTTGGGCGGGAGAAGCCAGTGGTCCTCTCAGCCCTCCGTTCCCTCAGACGTCGGTCAATCTGGATGGTTAGATCAATCAACAGGTTGAGTGTCTGTGGAACACCGACTCTAGCTAGCTCGTCCTTCAAGGAATCGGAAAGTCCTAAGCGAAACTGATGGCGGAGGGCGGCATCATTCCAATTGGTATCCGCACTCCACCGCCTGAATTCTGCCACATAGTCCTCCGCTGGTCTGCGTCCTTGTTGAAGGGAACGCAAGGCGGCTTCTGCGGTTACTGAGAGTTGGGGATCTTCGTATAGCTGGGCCATGGCATCGAAAAAAGCAGCGAGGTTGTTTAGTGATACATCCTTCTGTTCAAAGAGACGGTGGGCCCAGCTCTGAGGGTCTCCAGCGAGCAAAGAGACCACAAAGCCCACCTTGGTGGCCTCTAGAGAAAAGGTACGGGGCTGTAGGGCAAAATACAGTTCACACGAATTCCGGAAGGCCCTAAACTTGCTCCGATCCCCGGAAAATCTTTCGGGTGTAGGAACCTTAGGTTCAGGAGGAAGCATGACCACTGTGGGTGAGGAACTTGTTCCGGCTGTGGAAGCAGAGGCATGGGGCCCCTCTTGGATGGCAGAAGGATCGGAGAGGGCCCGCACTTGTTCTTCCAAGCGGGTGTATCCTTGTTGAAGACTCTTGACTGCTTCAGACAAACCTGCCAGGTGCCGACAGAGTTCCTCCATAGGTGAGGCTCCCTGCCCGGGCTCAGACATGGCTGTCTGCTACTGTCACGTACCTGACGGTGACGAGCCCGGATCTGCAGAGGGAGGCCTCTCTTACGGCTTCCACCGGCGGCCCCTGGTACTGAAGACAGGAGGCACGGAGGTAGAAGGGGTACGAGTGCCTGGCAGGATGGATCAAGGTAGAGTAGAGTCTGAAGACTGGGACGGATCCAGGCACCCAGGAAGTATGGCAGGCTGAACCGGAACCAGGAACACAGCAACTGGACTGGAACTGATGAGACTGACTGGACTGGAACCAGGATACAGCAACTGGACTGGAACTGAAGAGGCAGACTGGACTGGAACCAGGACACAGCAACTGGAGAGATTGGTCGGACAAGCCGGGTCGGTAGAATTGGCTGGCGGCAAGGTACTGGAGGATCAGGCAGAAGATTGGTCAAACAAAGCCGGGGGTCAGAGGCAGGCAGGAAACTGGAAGGGTCAAGGTAAGCCGGGTCGGATGCAGGTAAATTCACGAATCAGGTCTCTTTGGGTACTACACGCTGTAGAGCAGACAGCAGGGACTGTCTGTCACAGGTATGTTTAAATAGCTCTTCTGGCGCGCTTTGTGGAGCGTGCGCGCGCACGTGCTCGCCATCGCGCGCGCGCGTGCCCACGCGCGTGGACGTGCCCGAGATTCGGAATCAGGAAGTCCAGGAATCCTGTAGCTGACAGGATTTCTATGACACACAGACTCGAGTATAAGCCGAGGGGGGCATTTTCAGCACAAAAAAATGTGCTGAAAAACTCGACTTATACTCAAGTGTATACTGTACACAGAAACAGATTAGATGTCTTTAGGAGAAAATAACTGCTATAGACAAGAAGTTAATGTCACCTAAAAACTTCATATCAGGTCAATGTTGTCGCAAGTATCTGCACCCTTTTGTGTACATGCAGATGCAGGGCAGAGATTGCCCTGACCAAAACTGATTTGGCCAGCACTGAAGGCTTCCCTCCGGGTTCGTCTGAACAAGGGTTTGGACCAAATCCAAGCTCATCCCTACCCGCTTTATATGTTCTTAATAAGGAAGGGGTGTTCTTGAAAAATAATATTTAAAGAACCCACAGACATGAAATAAACCTAATTCACTCCATTTAATATCTATGGGTAGCCTGCAGGGGCACATTGCAGTAGGCCTATTTTTCAAGGTGTACAGTGCCTTGAAAAAGTATTCATACCCCTTAAGATTTTCCACATTTTGTCAAGTTACAACCAAAACGTAAATGTATTTTATTGGGATTTTATGTGATAGACCAACACAAAGTGGCGCATAATTGTGAAGTGGAAGAAAAATGATAATTGATTTTCATAAATTTTTACAAATAAATATCTAAAAAATGTGGCACGCATTTGTATTCAGCCCCCTTTACTCTGATACCCCTAACTAAAATCTAGTGGAACCAATTGCCTTCAGAAGTCACCTAATTAGTAAATAGAGTCCACCTGTGTGTAATTTAATCTCAGTATAAATACAACTGTTTGTGAAGTCCTGAGAGGTTTGTTAGAGAACCTTAGTGAACGAACAGCATCAAGAAGGCCAAGGAACACACCAGACAGGTCAGGGATAAAGTTGTGGAGAAGTTTAAAAGCAGGATTAGGTTATAAAAAAATATCCCAAGCTTTGAACATCTCACAGAGCTCTGTTCAATCCATCTTTCAAAAATGGAAAGAGTATGGCACAACTGCAAACCTACCAAGACATGGCCGTCCACCTAAACTGACGGGCTGGGCAAGGAGAGCATTCATCAAAGAAGCAGCCAAAAGGCCCATGGTAACTCTGGAGGAGCTGCAGAGATCCACAGCTCAGGTGGGAGAATCTGTCAACAGAACAACTATTAGTCCTACACTTCACAAATCTGGCCTTTATGGAAGAGCCATTGTTGAAAGAAAGCCATAAGAAGTCCCGTTGGCAGTTTGCGAGAAGCCATGTGGGAAAAAACAGCAAACATGTGGAAGAAGGTTCTCTGGTCAGATGAGACCAAAATTGATTTTTGGGCCTAAAAGCAAAACACTATGTGTGGCGGAAAACTAACTCTGCACATCACCTTGAACACACCATCCCCACCATGAAACATAGTGGTGGCAGCATCATGTTGTGGGGATGCTTTTCTTCAGCACGGACAGGGAAGATGGTCAGAGTTGATGGGAAGATGGATGGAGCCAAATACAGGGCAATCTTAGAAGAAAACCTGTTAGAGTCTGCAAAAGACTTGAGACTGGGGCGGAGGTTAACTCTCCAGCAGGACAACGACCCTAAACATACAGCCAGAGCTACAATGGAATGGTTTAGATCAAAGCATATTCATGTGTTACAATGGCCCAAAGTCCAGACCTAAATCCAATTGAGAATCTGTGGCAAGACTTGAAAATTGCTGTTCACAGACGCTCTCCATCCAATCTGACAGAGCTTGAGCTATTTTGCAAAGAAGAATGGGAAAAAATGTCACTCTCTAGATGTGCAAAGCTGTTAGACACATCCCCAGAAAGACTTGCAGCTGTAATTGCAGCAAAAGATGGTTCTACAAAATATTCACTCAGGGGGGCTGAATACAAATGCACGTCACACTTTTCAGATATTTGTAAAAAATCTGGAAAACCATTTATCATTTTCCTTCCACTTCACAATTATGTGTCACCTTGTGTTGGTCTATCACCTAAAATCCCCAAAAAATACATTTACGTTTTTGGTTGTAACATGACAAAATGTGGAAAATTTCAAGGGGTATGAATACTTTTTCAAGGCACTGTATGTCTGGGCAAAATAAAAAATGTAGTGCAGTACAGGCACATTTCCAAATGTTTTGCATCTTTACAACAACTTCAAGTACAGAAAAATACCTGTTGATTCTGACAGAAATTCAGTGAGTTTCTACCTTGTTTCAGCTGCCAACGCTGCCTTTGATGTACTGAAATCACAAGCAGTGTTGTCAGCAGTGGTAGCCCATGCATTGAGGGCTTACGGGCGCTGCCCCCCAATCTCTGCCGCTGCCCCCACTATCCATGCGCCCGGCCCATTTCAGGATGCCAGGCGCATGAATACCTATGACGGGTGTGTTTTTTTTTTAAGCACCTGATTAGAGCCAGAGGCTTTATTAGGCTTCAAAAAAGGGTGGGCTCAGGGCGCAGAGAGTGCACCACGATCCCACCCAATTGTATGACGATAGAGAATGAATGTTTGCTATTTTCACACTAACGTTCCTCCCCGCCAATCAGGAGGCAGGCAGTGAGACCTGTTTCCTGATTGGCCAAAGCATCAGGCGATCCTATTGGAGACAGAGAGGAGACGCTGGAGGAGCTGACACCGGAGCCGCTGTCCGTACCCGAAGAGAGGAGACCACAGCCCCAGCCCTAGATCCGGTAGGTGCCTTACTGCTGGCTGCCTGATGGGTGTGGGGGGGGGCTTTCTCGGTCCCGCAACGCAGGCCGGACGGGAAGGGGGGAGTTGTCAGTCACATGCCGTGGGCAGGGGGGGGGTTGTCAGTTGCCACTGCACTAAACACAGATCTGTCAGCAAGATAATCCATACCAGGGGATTGGCAGAAGGAAGATGGTTGGATTCACAAACTAGGTAAGGCTATAAAGAGGACCCTGGCAGCAGGCAAGTGCCAAGTTAGGGTACATTTCATCCCCACCAAGGAGCATGCCAGCTGACTGTGGATACCTTGTGCAGACTATAGATGGCCAGGGCTGACTGTAAATAGAGCCTAGGGCTGACTGTGGATATATACCCTGATCTGTAATGCTAAGCTGTATACCCTGATCTGTGAGGCTGAGCTATATACCCTGATCTGTGAGGCTGAGCTATGTACCCTGATCTGTGATGCTGAGCTATATACCCTGATCTGTGAGGCCGAGCTGTATACCCTGATCTGTGAGGCCGAGCTGTATACCCTGATCTGTGAGGCTGCGCTATATACCCTGATCTGTAATTCTAATCTATATACCCTGATCTGTAACGTTGAGCTATATACCCTGATCTGTGAGGCTGAGCTACATACCCTGATCTGTGAGGCTGAGCTATATACCCTGATCTGTGAGGCTGAGCTATATACCCTGAACTGTGAGGCTGAGCTATATACCCTGATCTGTAATGCTGAGCTATATACCCTGATCTGTGAGGCTAAGCTATATACCCTGATCTGTGAGGCTGAGCTATATACCCTGATCTGTAATGTTGAGCTAAATACCCTGATTTGTAATGCTGAGCTATATACCCTGATCTGTGAGGCTAAGCTGTTTACCCTGATCTGTGAGGCTGAGCTATACCCTTATCTGTGAGGCTGAGCTATGTACCCTGATCTGTAATGCTGAGCTATATACCCTGATCTGTGAGGCTAAGCTATATACCCTGATCTGTGAGGCTGAGCTATATACCCTGATCTGTAATGTTGAGCTAAATACCCTGATTTGTAATGCTGAGCTATATACCCTGATCTGTGAGGCTAAGCTGTTTACCCTGATCTGTGAGGCTGAGCTATACCCTTATCTGTGAGGCTGAGCTATGTACCCTGATCTGTAATGCTGAGCTTTATACCCTGATCTGTAATGCTGAGCTATATACCCTGATCTGTGAGGCTGAGCTGTATACTATGTCCTGTGATTCTGGGGCTGTATATTCTGTCCTGTGATGCTGAGCTAAATTCTCCTGAAACTATGGGTGGAAGCAAGTTGATTACAGGGGACGGAGTGGGTGGATTCTATAAGGAGTGGGGCTTATGAGAAGTGTGAGGGGTCACAAAGGATGGGTGGGGTTTGGAGCCCCCCCCCATCCTAAAACTTCACCAGCCGCCACTGGTTGTCAGCCTTGCCTGAGTTCCCCCTGCTGGACTACAATACTTATCTCTCTTATTTTTTGGAAATGAAGAGAGAAGGAGTCAGTCTGCAGTCTAGTGGGAAGTGATTCAGATGAGGCTGACAACAATGCTTAGGTTTTCTGTTCAACAGAGGAAGCGTTGTCAGATCACTACAGGAAGTCAGGAGCTTGTAACATCAGCAGTATTTTTCTGTACTTGTAGCATTAATAAAGCGAATGTCATCACTGTGGTGGCTGGTAGACAATGCAAACAATGAGCATACATGAAAGTAAATAATAGAAATTAACATAATTACCACTGCAGCACTCCCATTGCTGTTGGGAATAGAGAAGAGTTCGGTGACGTTGGGGACAGAGTCACTGATAAAGGTGACATTTCCGTAGACGTGGTGGGGAAATTTCTCAGTGTTTTGCTCCATTATGCCGATCTGGGAGGTTCGCACATGGTAAGGGAAGTTCTTATTGGCTGCAGAGGGTCTGGTGATTATCTGATGCATAAAAAGAAAAAAAAATTAAAACATAAGGGGAAAAAAAACAAGATAGATTCTCTGAATGTCTTATGTCACAAACATCTGTGCTAAAGTGCAAAAGTTGTACAGAATTTTAAGAACCAGTAGAACTTGTCACCACCTATCATTTGTAATAATCTGAATCACCGCTCTGAAGTCTCTTGGGCATTGCTTGATTTTTTTTATTATTTATTTGTATTCTCTTCCTGTCAAATCCGATTCATCTGGTTGTAAAGCTGTCCTATTACTTGCCTGATCTCAGTTCTGATTACAGACATTAAAGCTGTCATTTAACAAAGGCGCTGTCAGGATTACATGAAAGAAAACTAAAGGTCTTGTTAAAGAGGAACTCCAGCCCCCCCCCCCAAAAACAATTTAAAGTCAGCAGCTATAAATACTGTAGCTTTAGACTTTTAATTTAAGGACACTTACCTGTCCAGGGATCTAGCGATGTCCTCATCCGAGCCAATTCTTCAATTGGCTTCGGGTGCAGGCGCCGGCATCTCAAGCAAGGGAAACAGATAGTGAAGCCTTGCGCGAGCCACCTTGTAAATAGTCCTGTAGTCTTCTGGGACCTGTGATGTGTCCCAGAAGACTGCGGGGGAAGGTGGGGGGTGTTGAACATCTGGCTCAGATCGCCGTGGCGCATCTGACTAGAAGTAGAAGCGGGGAACCTGTCAAAACCAGGTACCCACTCGCCCCAAAAAGTGGCAAATGTGGCAGTGGAGGGTGAAGTTACGCTTAAACTGATAGACCAAAAATGTTACTAAACCCAAAACAGTAAAATCAGTCTGTATATGCAGTAAAGCATGCTTGTTATACTCACTGTGGAACCTAAGGGGCTAATCCTCTGCATTGTGTAAAAAGGCTGTTTTGATCCTGACTTATCTGATCCTCCCCTTCTTCCACTGTCCCCTGGTAATTTTCTATTGAGGCATGCCACATATGCTCAATTTGGTTGCTAAAGAGGGATTTTTTTTTTCTTGGAAGAGTGCATGTGATCAGCACAGGGCCAATCAGCACTGTCCAGACAGAGGGTCAGGGATCTTGCAGTATCATAGGACAGTCAGAAAACTCCTCCTACAAGCTTTAACCAGTGCTTGGCTGGACACCGATAGAAGTCACAAGACTTCTATATACTGCTGATTAGAAATTTAAAGCGGAGTTCCACCCAAAAATGGAACTTCCACTTTTCGGAACCCTCACCCCCTCCGGTGACACATTTGGCACTTTCAGGGGGGAGGGGGGGTGCAGGTATTTGCACCCACTTCCGGGCACTTCCGAGTCTACACCACTCCCCCCCCCCCTGCTGTCTCCTGGGAAACACACTGTTCCCAGAAGATAGCTGGGACTAGTGACGGTGCGCCGCGCTACTCACGCATGCGCAGTAGGAAACCGGGCAGTGAAGCCTTGCGGCTTCACTTTCTGATTCCCTCACCGAGCATGGCGGTGGCAGCATCCGAGGACCGAGCGATTGCTCAGCCTCGTCTGCCAACATCGCGGGCGACCTGGACAGGTAAGTGTCCATTTTTTTAAAAGTCAGCAGCTGCAGTATTTGTAGCTGCTGGCTTTTTAAAAAAAAAGAATTCGGGTGGACCTCCTCTTTAAGTTGCAGCATGCTTCAAGATACAACAGAAAATAAGCCATTAAATAAAAATAAAGGGCTTTTATATGAATATACAGACAGTAAAGAAGACCATATGGCTCTATGGCAGGGATGTGCAATTAGCGGACCTCCAGCTGTTGCAAAACTACAAGTCCCATCCGGCCTCTGCCTCTGGGTGTCATGCTTGTGGCTGTCAGGGTCTTGCTATGCCTCATGGGACTTGTAGTTCTGCAACAGCTGGAGGTCCGCTAATTGCATATCCCTGCTCTATGGGTTAATTTCAATGTTTTAAATGAAAAAGGTGAAAGATAGATTTGAAAAACACCTGTGTGTGACTACTCTAAATTGTTTCTGTTTAGTCAGTTCTGGGCCAAACCTTCTGATAGACGGGTAGGTCTCCAACTCACCAGGAAAACAGCATGTGCATACAGATGGATTCCTAGTTGTATACCATTGACAATCTTCTCACGGGCCCATTTTGGAATTCCAAAGTTAGCAATCAGAGCCATGACAGGAACAGCAAAGAACCTGCCAACAAATATGAATTATGATGATTTTTATACGTTGTCTCATTGCTGGAAATGAATACAAAACAGTGTGGCCTGGTCATGGCGCAGTAATAAAAAGTCCTGCCAGAATCTGCTCATACTTCTGTGAAATATGAAATCTAGTCCTTCAAGTTCCCATATCTGGACCTCCCTAAAACAGAAGTACTGTATGGTCAAAGCTTTTTACATCTCTTGTGGGTCACAGGAGTGCCCAACTTTTGCTCCCCCGTGACGCACAGTCAGCTGATAGCAGGCCGTTGTCCATTATCAGCTGATGTGGCAGAGCTGAAGGATCCAGACAATATTTTCAGGATCCACCCTGCTGACTGACTGACAGCTGGAGCTGTCTGAGAGCCAAAGCCTGTTGCATCGGCCCCCTCTCTAGCCCGACGCTCCAATTAGCGCTAGAGGAGAAGAGGAGAAGAGCAGAGAGCTCACCGCGGCACTCTCTGCTCCAAACAACCTAAGAACCGAGCAATCTGCGGTCATGTGATCGCTCAGTTCTCTGGCTTTGAGCAGCAGCATAGAGGTGAGTATGAATGTTTTCATTGCAAACCCATACTTCTCCGTTAAGCAGGATGGGTTATATTTAGTAAACAAAATAATAAATGTAATACCCAAAAAGTGTGCACAACACAGCAACCCAACAGCACCCAATGAGAAACTTCTTTCCTCATTTCAGCTGCACTCAATTCACAAAAATCCATTGGGAACTGGTTGTAGTGGGAAACTGCATGTTACTGCTCATTGCAGTAAAATATGAAAATATTCCTCCTATACTGTACAGTACCTTAAAAAAGTATTCATACCCCTTGAAATTTTCCACATTCTGTCATGTTACAACCAAAAACGTAAATGTATTTTATTGGGATTTTATGTGATAGACCAACACAAAGTGTCACATAATTGTGAAGTGGAAGGATAATGATAAATGGTTTTCATTTTTTTTTTTCCAAATAAATATATGAAAAGTGTGACGTGCATTTGTATTCAGCCCCCTTTACTCTGATACCCCTAACTAAAACTTAGTGGAACAAATTGCCTTTAGAAGTCACCTAATTAGTAAATAGAGTCCTTCTGTGTGTAATTTTTTCTCAGTATACATACAGCTGTTCGGTGAAGCCCTCAGAGGTTTGTTAGAGAACCTTAGTGAACAAACAGCATCATGAAGGCCAAGGAACTCACCAGAAAGGTCAGGGATAAAGTTGTGGAGAAGTATAAAGCAGGGTTAGGTTATAAAAAAAATATCCCAAACTTTGAACATCTCACAGAGCTCTGTTCAATCCATCATCTGAAAATGGAAAGAGTATGGCACAACTGCCAACCTACCAAGACATGGCCGTCCACCTAAACTGACAGGCCGCCAAGGAGAGCATTAATCAGAGAAGCAGCCAAGAGACCCATGGTAACTCTGGAGGAGCTGCAGAGATCCACAGCTCAGGTGGGAGAATCTATCCACAGGACAACTATTAGTCGTGCTCTCCACAAATCTGACCTTTATGGAAGAGTGGCAAGAAGAAAGACATTGTTGAAAAAAGCCATAAGAAGTCCTGTTTGCAGTTTGTGAGAAGCCATGTGGGGGACACAGCAAACATGAGGGGGACACAGCAATCATGTGGAAGAAGGTGCTCTGGTCAGATGAGACCAAAACTGAACTTTTTGGCCTAAAAGCAAAACGCTTTGTGTGGCGGAAAACTAACACTGCACATCACCCTGAACACACCATCCCCACCGTGAAACATGGTGGTGGTAGCATCATGTTGTGGGGATGCTTTTCTTCAGCAGGGACAGGGAAGCTGGTCAGAAATGACGGGAAGATGGATGGAGCCAAATACAGGGCAATCTTAGAAGAAAACCTGTTATGCCTTGTACACATGGTCGGATGAAAAAAGTCTGACGGAACTTTTTCATCGGATATTCCGACTGTGTGTGTGCCCCATCTGTCTTTTTCCGTCGGAAATTCCTACGGAGTTATAAAGAGAACACGTTCTCTTTTTTTCTGATGAAAAAAATTTCTATCGGAAATTCAGTTCGTCTGTATGGAACTCCGACGGACAAAAAAACACGCATGCTCAGAATCAAGTCGACGCATGCTCAGAGGCATTGAACTTAATTTTTCTCTGCGCGTCATAGTGTTGTACGTCACCACGTTCTTCACGGTCGGAATTTGGTGCGACAGTGTGTATGCAAGACAGCTTGAACGGAACTCCGTCGGAGTTTATCCCGACGGAAAATCCGATCGTGTTTACGATGCATGAGAGTCTGAAAAAGACTTGAGACTGGGGTGGAGGTTCATCTTCCAGCAGGACAACGACCCTAAACATACAGCCAGAGCTACAATGGAATGGTTTAGATCAAAGCATATTCATGTGTTAGAATGGCCCAGTCAAAGTCCAGACCTAAATCCAATTGAGAATCTGTGGCAAGACTTGAAAATTGCTGATCACAGACGCTCTCCATCCAATCTGACAGAGCTTCAGCTATTTTGCAAAGAAGAATGGGAAAAAATGTCACTCTCTAGGTGTGCAAAGCTGGTAGAGACATCCCCAAAAAGACTTGCAGCTGTAATTGCAGTGAAAGGGGGTTCTACAAAGTATTGACTTAGGGGGGCTGAATACAAATACACACCACACTTTTCACATATTGATTTGTAAAAGAATTTGAAAACCATTTATCATTTTCCTTCCACTTCACAATTATGTGCCACTTTGTGTTGGTCTATCACATAAAATCCCAATGAAATACATTTACGTTTTTGTTTGTAACATGTCAAAAATTTCAAAGGGTGTGAATACTTTTTCAAGGTACTGTAAATGGGCTATTGTATTTTATTGAACCATTGACAGCTCTCAGAGTACAATAGCCCCGAAGGGGTAGTTGTCCATCTGCGCTGTTCGGTGCCGAGTTTCTTTCCTTTAGCCTGCAGACTGAATGAGAGAAATCTAACCTTATGTTGCCAGTTTGTTTTGAGCCAGGGAATTAGAAAGAACTAAAACCACAGATTCAGCATGAAATCCAGGCAACTAGAATACTCAGAGTTTAGCAAAGGCCTCCTCTATATTTCCTGAGTAGAGTTGCCCTATAACGCAGGCCTAACTCCTTAACAAAAATGCAGCCAATTCTACAAATAAAAGCTGCCTTGTGGTGCTTAATCTTCTCTGGGCTCATTCCTGTAACTGCCTCGCTAAAGTACAGAACACCACGGGATTTTTGTTTTTCGTTCAACCCAGCTGGCTGAATGAAAAAAAACTGAGGAGCTTGTTGAACTAACATTGCATAGTCTCCCCACTGAGCTATTGTGTTCTGACAGCGGGACTGCCCCCTGCCCATTGGCTGTAAATGCTGAACGGATGCCGGTCGGCTGCTGATTTTCCAGCATGACCATTCAACAAAAGTCAGATGTTTGGCAGGCTTCTGTACACACTGGACTAATGTTGGCCGGTTACTGTTGAGCCTGCCAATACCAGCTGATATTTGGCCCCTGTGTACCAGGTATAAGCCACTCTAGTGGTGAGATAAATTTACAAGCTAAGCTCTTAATAGGCTCTTTAGAAAAGTTTTGCCCAAAAAGCCAATAGCACATCTTGAACCCAAATTCAACCTCCCACTATGGCTCTAGTTAATCCAGTCTTTTTCAACCTATTTATCTGAGAGGGACCCTTGAAATAATTTTAGGTCCTTGGGGAACCCCTGCTAAAACCTATTCATCCTTACTTTGGTGGTCAATGTTAAGAATGCCCCCAAAAGCCCCCAAAAGCCCTATACACACGATCAGACTTTTTGACAACAAACTTCAAAATGAGCAGGTTTTCAAAAAAATCCTACCGTGTGTACGCTCCATCGGACAAAATTTCACTCTGCAAACGGACAAACTTTTCGGCAACAAAAGTCCTACGGTGCAAAGTCCTGCCGCGTGTACAGAAATCCATCGGACTTTAGTCCGAAGTACAAATACGCATGCTCAGAACCAATGTTAAAATCAAGCAACAATAGCAGAAGTTGACTAAAGGGTGGCGTTAAAGAGCAGAAAAACCACGTAGTACGTCAATTACGTCACTACGTTCGTGTTTGTTGGCTGAAAAAGTCAGAGCGTGTGTATGCTATGGGCGTTCACGGCCAACTCCCTTCAGACAAAAATCCACGGAAAAGTTTGTTTAAAGTCCGATCGTGTGTATGGGGCTTTACAGTGGTGGTCAAAATGCCACCCTTACAGACAGCTAAAAAAAAGGTTATTGGTGCCACGCCACTGGCTCTGCCAAGTGGTCTAGGGCTTGGAACTATGTAGACACCATCAAATGGAAGGTGAATCAACCAAAACTTAAACACCTAGCAACATCTGGAGGAACCCTAGGGTTCTATGCAGGGCTTTTTTTCAGCGGGAATGCGGGATAACGCAGTTCCGGCACCTCCAGCACTGAATGTATGCAATAGCAAGGGGTGCTGGGGTGTGCTGAAGGGTCCATTGATGCTGGCTGCTGGGGGATCTATTGCTCCCGAAGAAGATCTAATTTTGAATGGCGGTCTATTATTGCTAGGAAGGTCTATTATTTTTACTGGTGGGGGGGGGGTCAATTGTTGCCGGAAGAGATCTACTGTTGAGGAGGGGTCTATTATTGCTGGCTGCTGAGGGATCTATTGCTGCTGGAGGGCATCTGTTTTTGCGTGGCAGTCTATTGTTGCTGGGAGGTCTATTGTTACAGATGAGGAACCGATGGCTGGTTGAGCTTATGTTTCTGGGGGGGGGGGGGTTAATTGTTGCTGGAAGGGATCTACGGTTGAGGGAATCGGTCTATTGATGCTGGCTTCTGGAGAGTCTATTGATGCTGGGTTGGCTGCTGCTGTTGCCAAAATCTATTGTTATTGTGGTCCAATGTTGCTGGCGGAATCTATTTTTGTTGGGAGATATACTTTACTGCTTTTCAAATTACTTATCACTACAAAATGATACTTGGTTCTGTATTCTCTAACAGGGGCGATACTTGGAGCTGCGTAGGGATGGAACTAAGGGATGGTGCTCAGAGGTGGGTAGGTGGTGGAGATAAGAAGTGACCCAGAAGGGGGAATTTCCTAATACCTATTCTCTGAGAAAAAGTCCCGGTTTTATGGAGAACTATTTGAGAATGGCTGGGTTAACCCATTGTTTAGGCTATAGGTCAATGGAAAGAATGCCTCCTTACAGTGGTGGTCAGAATGCCATCCCTCCAGACAGCTAAAAAGATCATTGGTGCCATGCCACTGGCTCTGCCAAGTGTTGAAGGGCTTGGAACTATGTAAGTAAAATCAAATAGGAGGTCAGTCAACCACAACTCAAGGAACCCCTAGCAACATCTTGAGGAAGCCTAGGGTTTTATGGAACCCTGTTTGAGAATGGCTTATTGTTTAGCTTTAGGTCCATTTTTTATATATCATTAGTCCACTGTGTTTAAGTGCATGGTATGTCAAGATATAATTCTACCACAGCTCTCCCACCACTTGATCCACTCTCATACTCACCACAAAGTATAGGCTGCGAAAAAGGGCACATAGAAGGCCTGTTTTTCTGGGAAATGTTTGAGGGTCACCAGCACGGCGTAACAGAACCATATGTAGGCCAGAAACTGTAGAGCAATGTTCCCATAGCCAGCAGGGGACTCATATGTGTAAAGGACCTGAGCTGGGTCAAAGAACTGGGAGCAACACACAATAATAAAGACAAGTAAGAACCTTTTAACCATAATAAACATGAATATCTTAACAGAGCTTACATATTTAATGTACATGTTGCTCATGTACTGCAAAATGCATAGAGTGCAGCACACGAAGGAGGAAAAAATACTGGGGTTTGTGCCAAACTCATAGGGAATAATGTCCCATACATCAACCCCGCAGCTCTATCAGGGCACCACCTATTCTAATCTAAAGTCCGATGGACAATTTTGTTGAAGCAATTCCTCGTCGCTATAAATCGCTTATGGCAGTGATTTGTAACTAGCAACATAATCGCTATAGTGGCTGGCGATTTGTCACTAGGGGGGGATTATGTGCCAGCTATGGCAAGGATCAAGCCTATTTCTGTGGCTGGATCCACAGGTGGATGCTGATAGTTGTGGCTGCAATGACAGGTTGACAGCAGTTGCACCTGTCCGCAGCTGTTCAGATGTAATCGCACATGGAGTGATCACCTGTGGTTAGGGAAAGATGATCACCCCTGAATGTAAAGAATAAAAAATGATAAATATAAAAGTGAAAGAGTATATACACGTTCTGAATCACAATGTGGAGGAAAAGGAGGTGACCTAATTGAACTGCTGACCTTTCACACGGGCTGACTGATCATGTCCGCCTGTCAGTATTTCAGGCAGACCAGATTAGCCCCTCCATTTTCCTCTATGGAGTGGCGAATGTAAACGGACATGCGTCCGTTTACACCCGCCGACATCCGACCTGCTGAAAACAGATGGATGACTGTAGGAATCCTCCACCAATACCAAGCACTCAGCCTACTCACCAGATGGAGATGATCCCTATTACAGAAATCATAACAGCTTTGGAAAATTAGATATTTCTGAAGATCCGTCTCAGCAAACCCGGTGGTACCTCCGATCAATCATTTAAGGGGGGATAGCCACATGAATCCGGGTCAGACATGAAACAAGGAACAATCTCCCATGGTGAAGTATATCATAAAAAGGTTTATTTAATAAAAAGTGTCTCTTATCACCATGGGAGATTGTTCCTTGTTTCATGTCTGACCCGGATTCATGTGGCTATCCCCCCTTAAATGATCGATTGGAGGTACCACCGGGTTTGCTGAGACCGATCTTCAGAAATATCAAATTTTCCAAAGCTGTTATGATCTCTGTAATAGGGATCACCTCCATCTAGTGAGTAGGCTGAGTGATTGGTGTTGGTGGAGGATTCCTACAGTCACCCATTCATTGGATTAATGAAATTACCTCTTCACTGGAAAATGTTTGATGAGATTCATTGGACTTAAAATATTTATTTTCTCATCTTTGGTTATTTAGACATTATCGTTTTGTGATTCTTATCAAGTTGATGGAATTTATATGTTTGATCACAGTTTATGTATATTTATGTTTATTATTTAGTGTTTGATAAATTTTTCCTATTGGAGTGAATCCAGTGGTTGTACATTGTATTTCGCACTGTATGCACTTTAAATTAAAGGAGTTGTAAACCCTCCTGTTTTTTCCTATGCATTAAGGTGAAAAAATTTCTGTCAGTCCGTGGCCCCCCAGCCCCCCCGTTTTACTCACCTGAGCCCTGGAATGTCCCACGCCGAGGACGCGCAGTCTCTCTGCCTGGGGTTCTCGGATCTTCATTAGATAGATTGATAGCAGCGCAGCCATTGGCTCCCATTGCTGTCAATCAAATCCAATGACGCGGCCGCCGGGGGGCGGGGCTGAGTCCTGCAATCGCCGGCTATGGACGCCGAATGCTGGACTCGGGAGTGCGCCCGCAAGGTAACCCCCTTGGGAGAGCGCTTCTCATAGGGGGTTATCTGATGCGGGGAGGAGCCGCGAGAGCCGCCGAGGGACCCCAGAAGAGGACGTTCGGGGTCACTCTGTGCAAAACGAACTGCACAGTGGAGGTAAGTAGGACATGTTTGTTATTTAAAAAAAATTAAAATGTAACCTTTAGTGTCACTTTAAATCGGAGCTCCACCCTAAAGTGGAACTTCCGCTCATCGGAACCCTCCCCCCCTCCGGTGTCACATTTGGCACCTTTCAGGGGGGAGGGGGGTGCAGATACCTGTCTAAGACCGGTATTTGCACCCACTTCCGGGAGTCCTCTCTGCAGGTATTCTGCGTGTAGTGCGTCACTTCCCGCAGAATACCCGTTGTGTTCTGGGAAACACTCGGCTCCCAGAACACAACGGGGACCAGTGAGAACGGCCCAGCGCAACTCGCGCATGCGCCGTAGGGAACCGGGCAGTGAGGATGGCGGTGGGGGCAGTAGAGTAGGGTGACCAGACATCCCCGGTTTCCGGGGACAGTCCCCGGATTGAGGACACTGTCCCCGGACCAAGTCTGTCCCTGGTTTTGTCCCCGGATTGAATTTGAACAGGTGCTGGTTCAATTTCAAAGACAGTCAGTGCAGAATTAAAAAATAAATAATCTGAATTGCACCCCCCTGCTCCGCCGCTCCTACTACCTTAGGGGGGTCTATTTCTTTCCATTATCTGTGCCCCTTTCTGATGATCATGTGTTGGTCGGAGAGGAGGGAATATTTCTTCAGTTTCGGGTGCATGCCCATTCAGCTTCGCTCGCATGTTCTTCTGCCTTGGCTCAAGTCCCGGTCAGCCGCCTGCCTGTTTATCTCCTTGCCTTCCCTGGTGGAGTGATCTTCCTCCGCTCCCCACCCAGTAGTAGCCGGGGCCCGAAGAGTAAGACTTGACAGGCTGTGAGGCTGTGAGGCGGGTGGCGATGGGCAGAGAGTCGCTGATTGCCGCCATTACTAGTAAAAAAAAAATGTCCCCGGATTTCATTTTAAAAATCTGGTCACCTTACAGTAGAGTGACGAGCGATTTCTCGTCCTCTGCTGCCAACGTCGCTGGACTCTAGGACAGGTAAGTGTCCTAATATTAAAAGTCAGCAGCAGCAGTATTTCTAGCTCCGCTTTAAGGTATTAATTCACAGGGAGTGGGGTTCTTTAAACACTTATTTCTCAATCACTGAGCAGCAAATGATATCACCTGTGATGTATTTCAGTTATCTTGCAAACCTGGCATGTAAGTGGGTCCTGAGGACAGGAGTTGAGAACCACTGATCTAGCGGATCCGATAGCAGCCGGGTGTAAATGGACCGCCGGTCCATTTACATCCAATCGCCCATAGAGGAGAGCGGGCTGTGTCTGTGTCTGCTGTATAAGCTGAGCGGACACAGACCAGCCATTCGCCTGCCCTGCGGGGATTAGCAGACAGATTCCCCGCTGAGCTGTTGGAGCCCGTCTGTGTAAAAGGCACCTAACTGTGGAGAGATACCTGGTCACTGGGCTGGCTGTGTTGTGTGTCAGAGCTGTATAAATCTCAGGGCTGGAAGGGCAGAAATACAAATCGCTTGGCAGGTAAAATTGCTCTCAAATGTCTATTTTAATGGTGTATTTGGCAGTTTTGCTGTGTCACAAGAAGGCCAGCCCTGTAAAACAAGACCATCTATACTTACGTTTCTGATGGCTCATGTTTGGAAACACTGCTGCTTCAAATGATCCCTGGACATTTCAGGTATTCCACAGTTGTGTGCTCCCCCAACCACATGCACTGGTTCCTCCCATGTCACTACAGGACGTACAAAACATTTGGAGCAACCATGACGTGCAGAGGGGTGAACAAATATGCAACCTATCCAAAAGGGATTTAACATCTGCAACAGTCGAGCAAGCAAGGAAGCTGTATTTCAAGACATGGGTCACCTTTAAAATAGCACTGTAGGCAAAACTTTAGTGTTTTTTTTCCCTGCAAATTAACCACTTAAGGACCGAGCCTCTTTTTGAGATTTGGTGTTTACAAGTTAAAGCGGAGTTCCACCCAAAAGTGGAACTTCCGTTCTAAGCACTCCTCACCCCATTACATGCCACATTTGGCATGTACTTTTTTTTAGGGGGGAGTGGGGGCTTCGGTAGGAGTGGGACTGCCTGTCCCACTTCCTACTTCAACCTAGGGACCGCTTAGGCGACTCCTCCTCTGCCCCTAGGCGGCTCCTCTCTCTAGGCGATCTCCTGGGACACGTGACAGGTCCGAGGAGATCACCTGTCCACTCCTAGAGCGCAGCGCGACTTGCGCATGTGCAGTGCGTGCCCGGCCGTGAAGCCGAAAGCTGTCACGGCCGGGTGCCCACAATGTGAATGGAGGCGCCGGCGGAGAGGAGGGGGAGAGGAGCGACGCTCCAGGCGGCCCCATCGCTGGACAGTGTAGCAGGTGTCTGTTTATTAAAAGTCAGCAGCTACACTTTTTGTAGCTGCTGACTTTTAATAAACATAAAAAGGCTGGATCTCCCCTTTAAAATCTTTTTTTTTTTTTGCTAGAAAATTACTTAGAACCCCCAAACATTATATAGTGTGTTTTTTTTTTTAACACCCTAGAGAATAAAATGGCGGTCGTTACAATACTTTCTGTCACACCGTATTTGCGCAGCGGTCTTTCAAGCGCACTTTTTTGGGAAAAAATACACTTTTTTGAATTAAAAAAATAAGACAACAGTAAAGTTAGCCCAATTTTTTTTATATTGTGAAAGATAATTTTACGCCGAGTAAATTGATACCCAACATGTCACGCTTCAAAATTGCGCCCGCTCGTGGGATGGCGACAAACTTTTACCTTTAAAAATCTCCATAGGTGATGTCTAAAAAATTCTACAGGTTGCATGTTTTGAGCCACAGAGGAGGTCTAGGGCGAGAATTATTGCTCTCGCTCTAACGATCGTGGCAATACCTCACATGTGTGGTTTGAACATCGTTTTCATATGCGGATGCTACTCACATATGCGTTCGCTTCTGCACGCGAGCTGTATTTCTTATTTATTTTACTTTTTTATTTTTACACTGTTCTATAAAAAAAAAAAAAAAAAAAAAAATCCTATTACAAGGAATGTAAACATCCCTTGTAATAGAAAAAAAGCATGACAGGTTCTCTTAAATATGAGATCTGGGGTCAAAAAGACCTCACATCTCATATCTACACTAAAATGCAATAAAGAAAAAAAAGAAAAAGAAAAAATGTAGTTTGAATTAAAAAAAATAAAAAAATGTCCCTTTAAGAGCTATGGGCGGAAGTGACGTTTTGACGTCGCTTCCGCCCTGCAATGGTATGGAGCCAGGTGGGGGCCATCTTCCCCTCACTTGTTTCCATACCACACAGGGAGAAGCATCCGATCGCCTCTGGTGAGCGGCGGAGGGCACCGGAACGTGGCGAATCTGCCGCAGTGATCTCGTGGCGAATCTGCCGCAGAGACCACTTTTATCTGAAAATGGACCGCTCACTGAAGAACAGGATACCGGTTAGCCAGATATTCCTATTCAAAGTGCCGACGTATATCGTCGTGAGCCAGTCCGGTAGTGGTTAAGGGTATTCCTTGGGGACCCCGAGGTCACCAGTACAAGTGTCCCCATTGGAAGATTTCCCCTCTATTACTTTTTCATTTGGAATTTTCTTTTACTTTCACTTTCAATGATAATGGTCAATATATAGAGGGTGAATCTCAAATTGGTACTAAACTCTGTTCTACCACTTGTACCTATAATAAGGCTTACCTGTAGGTACTGTGGCTATCTCCTAAACTTGCACAGTTTAGGAGATTTTAAGAGTGCATGCAGCTGGTGACCGGCGCATGCGCTCTGAAAGTCCGGCATACAGCGGGAGTGACGTCATCGCGCCCCTGGCCACTCATGTAGCCAGAGGCCGCGAATCCGGAAGGAAGACCGGGGAAAGATGGAAGCCCTCTCAGCGGTGACAGCGCAGTGCTGGAAGGGCTTTGTCTTGGGATAATGCCGTGTACACACGATCGAGTTTCACGGCGGTGAAAACACCGCCGTGAAACTCGACGGGAAAAACGAGGACCGACTTGGTCCCCTACACACGGCCGTTTTTCACGACATGTTTTCTCTTGGTCGAGAAAACCAGCCGTGTGTAGGCTCCCTAGTAGTGTTTCCCTATGGGAAAACTGCCGCGGAAAAAAATGCAGCGGAAAAAAATGCCGCGATTCGCGACGAGAAAAACTAGAGCATGTTCTAATTTTTCTCGTTGTGATTCTTGTCGTTTTTCTTGTTTGGAAAAATGCTGGAAAGCCCACACACGGCTGTTTTTCTCGTCCAAGAGAAAAAATTTCATTTTTCCCGACGAGAAAAGTGATCGTGTTTACGTGGCATAAGTCTCCCATAATGTGCTAGTATGCGATGCATGCTAGCATATTATGACATTGCCTTGCAGGTTTTTTTTTTTTTTTTCCCTCAACTGCAGTTTACTACCGCTTTAATGGGGGGCACAGACAACAATAAAAACTGACCAATGTTCTAATCCCTCTTCCCTCTATCCAAAACTAAAAAAAAAAAAAAAAAGTTTTGCCTTTAGTTATACTTTAAGGTAAGTATACAGTAGATGGGATTTTTGTTTTTTTTTACAGGCAAGCCTTCTGTGGTGACAGGGTCCCTTTAGAACTCATATTTGCTTAAGCTCCACATTTTGTTGTATTTGCACATAAAAATAAATAAAAATGGTGCTGGAAATTTAGGACTTGACTTTATGACTTTAAAGATTCTTACCTGAGCCTCATGTATAAACAGCACTGTGTGTGTAACCGTGTACAGCGTCATGTAAACTGACAGCTTAATCGAACCGAGGTGGCTGATCCGACCCCTGAAATGACAAGGCCAAAGAAAGTAACGTGGCAGAATACCGGATAGGCTGGTGATGCCTGGACATGAGTAACTTGTGTTTAGCATCAAGAGACGTTGTGTTCCTCCTAAAATTAGCCTCCTAAATAAAAAGTATCAGCATTGCCGCTAATTATTGTTCATTAAATGTGCCAGGGGTGTCATCTCATCCTTGGTTTTGCTACGTACAGCTGTTCCAAGACAAGTATGAAGTCAGTAAAGTTAGAACTCCTGACCTGCTTTTATATTCTGGGCGACTCAGTAAAAACGAATGGAAAGGATCCGGACAGTGGCAGGCTGGTTCATAAGGTGGGCAGGGGCAGTAGGAAAGCGATTCATAGAACTATTTATTTTTAAATAAATGATAATGTGACTAACATTTTTAACATCCTAAGCCTCGTACACACGGCCGGTTTTCTCGGTAAGAAAACTGCTAGGAGAGCTTTTTGCCGAGAAAACCGGTCGTGTGTATGGTTTCTCGTCGTGAAAACTGCCGGGAATCTTGACGAGAAAAATAGAGAACCAGCTCTCTATTTTCTCGTCAGGATTCTCATCGGCCTGTTTACCGACGAGAAAACCGCATGCGTGTGTACGAGGCTTGTATGCTTACCTGTCCCCAGGTAAGCCCCCAGGTAAGCCCACGCATGCTCGATGAGACTTCGACGCATGCGCGGTAGCTTACAAGGGTAGTATAGGGTGAAGCAAGATGGCGGCGACGGCATTGAATGTGACGAGCGCATGCTCGTCGTAGTCGATGACGTCACTGCGTTCTTGCCATTCAGAAGAACGGCGGTTATTTTGAATGTGCGTGTGTACACAGGGCTTGGCAAGAAAAGCTTGCCAGGAATCCCATCAGGAAAAACAAAGTTTTTTTCCTGACGGGATTCTCGCCCGTGTGTACAGGGCTTGAAAGTTAAAAAATGTTAGTCATATTATAATTTATTTAAAAATAAATAGTGGGATGATTGGATTATTGGCTGCAATATTTAGAACTCTCACTAGATGTCAATGTACTTTATACATGTAGCGGGGTCTCTCTTTTAAGGCCCCAGGACTACGTTACCCAGAACCCCATTCAGCCCCAGGGCGGAAGTTCAGCCGCAAAGACTCATGGGAGGGCCTATTTAAGCGAGAGGCGAGGGGGAGCTCGCTCTCTTTGGACGCCGCGCTTCAAGCAACCAGTCATCCTGCGCGGATCGTCTGCGGGGTAATGCCTGAAGCCTTAGGCCTTACCTGAAGTCTGAAGAGCCTTCCACCATTCTGCGGAGCCTGGGTGGATCCTGGATCGTCGGTGTAGGACTCCAGTTGGATCGGGGACCCAATCGGTTGCAGACGCTGTGTGAGAGGACACACGCGGTGGAAGACCCAGGCTGGGATCGCGCCTGGAGCGGTGAGCGGGCACCTGCCCATATCCATATACTGAGCTGTATTCAGGCCTGTAGACTGCCTAGGCCCACTGTTCGCTCACTCGTGTTTCCTTAGGGGGTCCGGTAGTTGGGACAGAGCTGAAGTGCTACCCCCCCCCCCCCCCGTTTGCATACTGTTGTTACAAGTTACCACCTTTTGGATTACAATTTGGTCATTTCTCCAAGTGCACCAACGAAAGCTGGCCGGTGAAGAAAACCTTACTCCCTTAGGGAAAGGGGACGATCTAATACACTGTCAGGCCTGACATAGGAGGGGGGGGGGAAAGTTATAAAGTTTGTGTTACTTTGCCATAGGGCATGCACGCCATAATAGCTCCGCGTGGTGGATACTGCGCGGCGCCATATTATAGTGCTGCTTCTGATACGCTGATTAATGCAGGGCTCTGCAGGCCCATGTATGTGTTACATGCCATGTTTTATGCCACCATTTTACAGTAAAGCTATTACTATTTAATACTCTTGCTTCAGAGTGTTGTCTGCCTATTTAGAAACTGTTGAGTATTATACACCAGAGAGTGATAAGAAGTTAACCCTAGACTAGCTGTGCCAGAGTGGGTCGAGTCAGATTGCCGGGGGTTGGCGGTGCTGTATACAGGGCCCGAGAAAACAAACCAGCGGCTCTCTTAACTGGGGGTAGCGCTACATACACATATATATACAGTGGAACCTCGGATTGCGAGTAACGCGGTTAACGAGCGCTTCGCATTACGAGCACTGTATTTTTAAAAATCCTGACTCGGTTTGCCAGTGTTGTCTCACAAAACGAGCAGGATTCAAGTCATAGCGGTGTGTAGTACCGCGTTTGGCCTGAGTTGGGGGGGGCACCGGAGCCGAGCGGAGCCGTTCGGAAAACCTTGGAAATACTTTGTTCCCAAGCCTTTCCGAGGTTTTCCGAGTTTAGCTGAGCTGTCCTCGGGCAGCACCCTGCGGCCCCCCCACCCCAAAGCACCTTATCCCCATGTTGATGGGGACAAGGGCCTCTTCCCGACAACCCTGGCCATTGGTTGTCGGGGTCTGCGGGCAGGGGGCTTATCGGAATCTTTTAATAAGGGGGCCCCCAGATCTCGGCCCCCCACCATATGTGAATGAGTATGGGGTACCTCGTACCCCTACCCATTCACCTGGGGGAAAAGTGTCAATAAAAAAAACACACTAGACAGCTTTTTAAAGTAATTTATTAGGCAGCTCCGGGGGTCTTCTACCAACTTCGGGGGTCTTCTTCCGACCTCGGGGTCTTCTTCCGACTTCAGGGTCTTCTTCCGACTTCAGGGTCTTCTTCCGACTTCAGGGTCTTCTTCCGACTTCAGGGTCTTCTTCCGACTTCGGGGTCTTCTTCCGACTTCGGGGTCTCTTCTCCCGCTCTCCGGTGCCTTCTCCGTGCTCTCCGGTTCTTCTCCAGCTCTCCGGTGCTTTCTGCCTTCTGCCGGGCACCTCCGCTACCTTCTGCCAGCTCTTTTGCTAGCAGTGGCCTGGTCTTCATCGTCGTCTTCTTCCCTCTTCTCTTCTTGAGATGTTGACACGACGAGGTCTCCCGCTGTAATGCCGCTGTAATGCCGGTGACCCCGCCCCCTATGACGTCACAGCCCGGGGCATTATGGGACTGTGACGTCATAAGGGGGCGTGGTCACATCACCCGGCGACCACGCCCCAAAGCACCCACCCCCCATGTTGAGGGCATGCGGCCTGGTACGGTCCAGAAGGGGAGGGGCGCTCGCTCGCCCCACCCCACTTCCTGACCGGCCGGGCTGCGTGCTCGGATAAGGGTCTGGTATGGATTTTGGGGGGACCCCCACACCGTTTTTTCAGCGTAGGGGTTTCCCCTTGAAATCTATACCAGACCTAAGGGCCTGGTATGCTCTTGGAGGGGAACCCATGCCGGTTTTTTACTTAAAATTTGGCGTGGAGTTCCCCCTCATGATTCATACCAAACACAGGGGACAGCCTGTCCTGGAGGCGACGTCAAGTCGCTCCAAGTCGCGCTGTGGTTCACTCTCAAGTCGTGTCCAAGTTGCCTCGCAAAGTCGTGCTCAAAGTCGTGTTGCCCCTGTGTGAACCGGCTCTTACTGTGCACTTGCTGATGTATATGCAGCTGTACAATAGGATCATGGTAAATTATACAGAACTAATGGAAAAATTACATTTGACCTGTTTTTGATGGGAATATGGGTAGAATTAATATTTTTCATGGGGATTATGGGAGGAATATCATGTTCACTCCTAACAATGAACATATTTAACCTATTACTGATAATAATATGCATATAATTATTCTACCCATATTCCCATCAAAAACAGGTCAAATGTAATTTTGTAAAATGTACTGGAGTTTTAGTCGACTAAATACGACTAAAACTAAAACAATTGCAGAAGACTAAAATAGGACTAAAACTAAAATGCCATTTTAGTCCTAAGACTAAAACTAAATCGAAATTTGCTGCCAAAATTAACACTGGTGGTCTGTATACCTTGTCACTGTAAATCCTTTTCCAAGGAGAATCAGCATGAGCAGGAAGATAAGGAAACTGGCAGAGAAAAGCAGCTTGGCTAGAAGGAAAAATAAAATAAAATTACGTGTATATATGAAATACAAAACTACAGACACACATAAATCCGTATTCTGGCACTGACCTAGCACTTTGATGCTGGGACTGCCCACTCCGTCCTGTGCGTACTGACCCCAGTATATACAGAAGAACACCAAGCTGAGGACTAGGAAGAGACAGAGGATGTTATATACTAAGTATGACCATAATAATGCCGCGTACACACGATCGGAATTTCCGACAACAAAACCACAAAAAAAATGCACTGATTACTGTATAAATGTCACTTGCAGGGAAGGGGTTAACACTAGGGGGCGGTCGAGGGGTTAACTGTGTTCCCTAGTTTTGTTCTAACTGTAGGGGGGATGGGAGTGACTAGGGGAAGAGAGAGATCGGTGTTCATACACTGTATGAACACACAATCTCTCTCCTCTCCCCTGAGAGAACCGGGATCTGTGTGTTTACACACACAGATCCCGGTTCTCGCTCTGTTACACGCAATCGCGGGTGCCTGGCGGTCATCGGCTTCGTGTACACGCTGCGGGCGCGCACCTCTAGTGGCCAAAAGGCGAAGCGACGTAAGGTAAAGTCGTTTCGCCCAGCCGTGCCATTCTGCTGCAGTAAAACTGTGGCGGCTGGTCGGCAAGTGGTTAATGTACTGAGATTGGGTTAGTAATTTCAGTTTTTTAAAATGAAGGATAAGATGTATTGTGATAATTAAGTTGTATTTTATTTGTTTAATAAAATGGCTACTATGGCCTTTAAAATCCATAAAAGGAAAAGCTTTTGTCGTCCGTTTATGGGGATTACAAGTATGAGGTTGGGGTAAAAGGTAAAAGCAGCCGGAATATCCACAATACCTCAGTCATGCGTGAAGCTACAGGCATCACCCCGGAACCGTTTTTTTAGAGCCGGCGGTCAGCTTTCTTGTAATGACAATCGATGTGGTTAAGCAGCCGCTCAGCTGTTATCCCAAGCAGTGGGAGGGGACGTCCCCCTCCCGCTGCCTTCTGCTGCTCGCCTGGGCTCTCCTGTCCCACCAGGAGACCCGAGCCACCAGTCGCAACGTCCGCCCGCTGGCCGGAGACCCAGGAATCAGCTTTGATCGGATCTCGCATGTAGTAACCCAGGGGGAAATGCCATGACGTCATTTCCGGTTTACTCGGCTGCCAACGGCGCCATTTAAAAAAAAAAATCCAAAGTATTCAAAAACGCAGATCTTGCCGCTTTGAATACTTTCAGGTGCACAGGAGGGGTTTGGAGTCTTATAGACCCCCGATCCCTACATAAAGAGTGTCTGTCACTGCCTAATACTGTCATAAAGGATGTTTACGTTCCTTGTGACAGCAATAAAAGTAATCAGATTTTTTTTTAAAAGGGACACATGTAAAAATACAATAAAAAACAAAAATAAATAAGAAAAAATATAGTAGGATGCGCCCGCAAATGTAAACAGTGTTCAAACCACACGGGAGGTATCGCGATTGTTAGACCAAAAGCAATCATTTCTATCGCAAGACCTCCTCTGTAACTCTAAACAGATACCCGTTAAATTTTTTAAAGCGTCGTCTATGGAGATGTTTAGATACCGTAGTTTGTCGCCATTCCACGAGCTTGCGCAATTTTAAAGCATGGCATGTTAGGTATCTATTTACTCGGCATAACATCATCTTTCACATTATTTTAAAAAATTGGGCTAACTATACTGTTTTTTTTTTTTATTCACTGAAGTGTATTTTTTCCCCAAAAATTGCAGAAAGACCGCTGTGCAAATAAAGTGTGACGTAAAATATCGCAACGACCGCTATTTTATTCTCTAGGGTCTCTGCTAAAATATATATATATATATATAAAATGTTTGGGGGTTCTAAGTAATTTCCTAGCAAAAAATACAAATTTTAACTTGTAAGCAACAAATGTCAGAAAAAAGCCTGGTCTTCAAGTGGTAAGGTGTGTATGGAGCGCTGGGTCCGCAGCTAACTAGGATAAAATGCACGACTAGGAAAAAAAATGGGGTTAAAATCCAATAGTTTAACAAGTGTCTTAGTGAGCGATGGATCCATGTGCTACTACTGCCAGACCTATGGTATGGAGTAGGTTCTGACTAGTGTCAGTGTCAGTGGCCAGCTGTTAGAGCAGAAGGCGACTCTATATGCAGTGAAAGAGAGAGCGGTGTCAATCTGAGTGTAGCATTGGGTTAAAAACGGCGCATTTAATAAATTCAGTTCAACTCACATTTGAGAAGGTTAAAGAAGGCATGTGTGTATGTATTATCCATGAGAGTCCCTTCTGTCCAGGCTGGGCAGAGATGATCTGCAGTCCCGGCCGCTTCGGTGGTGTCCAAGGTTCCGAGATGGACAGGGGGCTTGGCAGAGCTTGCATTCGGAGCATGCGTGCTCCTTCTTCCGACATGGACAGAAGGGACTCTCGTGGATAATACATATGTAGCACCCTGTTCCTAAAGAATAGGGGCTATGTTGTAAATTTAGTTTTTGGCTGAGCTGTGCACAGTTCAGATTTATTGTACAAAGTTAAATTAGCTTCTGTTCCAACTTTGGTTGTATTGTGCATTTCTCACTGTTGCCAGTAGGTGTCACTGGTACCACAGGCCAGGATGAGAAATACAGTTATAACTAAAGTGTATTGAATATTCGTTTCTCCAGAAACAGCCCAGTGGGAGGTTTTCAGCCACTGTGCATTCTGGGAGAGGGTATTTAAGGGGCAGACGCCATGTTTTTCTCTCTCTACCTCGGGGCCCTTCTGGCTCGAGGCTGTGCTCACGGTCTCTCTGACCTCATGGCCCTCCTGGCCTAAGGCTGTGTCATTCTCTTCTACCTCGGGACCTGGTGGCCCGAGGCTGTGTTGCTGCAAGTAGGCCCAGAAGTCTGTCTGGGGCCTACTAATCCGGAGGTGGTCCTGGGCTGTCTTCCCTGCGCGGAAGAAGTCAAGCCAAGCTGAGGAGATCCAGGGGAGGACCCTTTGCTGGAGAGAGCCAGGATGAAGGCTGGTCTTTCAGAAAGGGCCTGGTGACTTGGTTGGAGGACGCACCTAATCTAATGTACCCTCACAGTACTGCCGGGTCGGCTTAAAGGTTCTGGTACTGTGACGTTGTTCTACAATTGACTAACTGCTGGCTACAAAGTCCTGTGAGAGAGGATTATCCAGGAGTTCCACTGTTTGCCAAGTCTGTGCGAGAGACTTATCCAGAGAAACCCTACCGGCAGCTAGGTCTGTGTGAGAGGCCTATCCGGGTGTTCAAGATCTTTCAAAGAAGCTGTTTTGTTCTTTGGATCTAAAGGAATCCATCAGTGATCTGCTAAAAGGTATCTGAAACTTTCCCTAACCCTCTATCCTATTGCTGCTTTAAAGTTCTTTTATTAAAGCATTGGAAAAATACTAAAGTGACTGGCGCTCACATCTGTGTGGCATTTCCCATCATATTCATAGGCTTTGGGATTGAAAGTTAGAGCAACGGCAGGACCCAAAAATAAATAAGCAGCCCTCTAGGGGGTATCGCTACACATACACACATGCCTTGTTTAACCTACTCAAATGTGGTCTTCAAGTGGTTAATGCCCAGTGTGCTTGAGGCCTTAGAGCAGTGTTTTTCAACTCCAGTCCTCAAGGAACCCCAACAAGTCATGTTTTCAGGCTTTCTATTATTTTGCACAGGTGATTTGATCAGTTTCACTGCCTTAGTAATTACCACAGCCATGATTTGTTGGGGCGCCTTAAGGACTGGAGTTGAGAAAAACTGCCTTAGAGGTTGGACACTACAAAAGTGCTTCTCCCATATTGCCCAGGCTCCTGCTTTAGGCATTGGTTCCTCAGTGGTAGCAAGCCATTTCATCTGAGGGAAATCCTGAAAACATAACTTGTTGGGGCACCTTAAGGACTGGAGTTGAGAAACACAGCCTTATGCCGCATACACACGATCGATTTTTTCGACGGTGAAAACACAGTCGAGAAAATCGACGTGAAAAACGAGGAACAGCTTGTTCCCCCACACACGGCCGTTTTAAATGACATTTTTTTTTTGGTCGGAAAAAACGACCGTGTGGGCTCCGCGGCAGTGTTTCCCTATGGGAAAACTGCCGCGGAAAAAAACGACGGGAATCACGACGAGAAAAATTAGAGCATGTTCTAATTTTTCTCGTCGTGATTAATGCCGTTTTTCCCGTCAAGAAAAACGACAAAAAGCCCACAGACGATCGTTTTTCTCGTCCAAAGGAAAAAATGTCATTTTTCTCGACGGGAAAAACGGTCGTGTGTACGCGGCATTAGAGATTGGACACTACAAAAAGGTGCTTCTCCCATGTTGGCCAGGCTCCTGCTCTAGGCATTGGTTCCTCAGTGGTAGCAAGCAGTGTAAGGAGGAAAATGCTTGTCAGGACCACCACAATTAAAAAAACAAAAGGAAAGAGTAGGATCTGTACTGCTGAATAAATTAAATGTGAAACGGTTTTACAGGGAGTACAGAGCAGTCAGATGTCAGACCTAGGGTGACCACATTTCCAAACGGCCATTCAGGGACCCACTTCCCAAAAATCAGCTTATGCTGTAATGAATCACAGCACAGCTGGGGCAGCGGATGCGTGCTCTACCCAGAAGAACTGATCACGCCCCCAAAAAAGGCAGCCGCATCGCCTCTTTACTCACTGACAGCACTTGTCCTGACTGACCGAGACCCGTTTTACCTTGTTCCAACGCTGGCTTTACACTGCCCTGCTGTGATTAGACACAAGAGCTGAGATTTTTGATTTCTCCAATCACAAGCAGGGGGCGGGGATTGTGCCTCTCCAGACATTTCCGGCCAGGACAAGTGCTGTCAGTTAGTAAAGCGGCGATGTGGTGGCCTTTTTTTGGGGGCAACAGATAGAGGGGAGTGGGGGGTGGCTGTGTCAGCTTCATTCCGGGACACTGTATTGTCCTGGAATGAAGGTGCCCGGGACCTGGGATAGACCTGCAAAATGCGGGACTGTCCCGGGCAATCCGGGACACGTGGTCACCCTAGTCAGGCCCCTAACATGAGAAGCTGCAAAATAGCCCATCAAAAACAGCTTCAGTAGAGGTGGCCTCTGCAAGTTTGTGGATGGAGAAATCCAATTCCGAAGGTAGAGGTAAGAAGAGGTCCAAAAAGAGAAAATCAGACTCGTCACTCCATGAAAAGGGAGAGGCCTAAGCTCATAACCTCGGGAAATAAGCAAAACTCACCCTCCACTCCAGCCGCTGCCATGAACATCTTGTACGTAGTGTGCAGAAGCTGTCTTCCTCGCAGTATATCTGGTCCAAGAATGAAGAGATAAAAATACATTTTTAGATTATTTTGTTTTCAAAGTGTATGTAAATCCTAACAATGAACTTATCTTATTTGTACCTTGTTGGTCTGTTAATTACACCATTCAAAGAGTTTTGAACAGACAACAAATAGGGGGTGCTGTTCAAAGCTCCAGCTGGGTCCTCTCCTGTAGTACACCCCTGGGAGTGCTGGCAAGGACATAGCCCATCCCAGCTCCAAGGAGAAAAGGTCCTATGCGCCGCACATCACTGTAGATATGTCAAATGACAGCTTCAGCCCGGGCTCCAGCCAAGCTACACTCCCCAACACGTTTCACTCCACCCCAGGGCTTAATCATTGGGATCAATGGGGCGTGGCTTGGCTGGAGCCCGGGCTGAGACTGTAATTTCACATTTCTACAAGGTCTTGCCGTGATGTGCGGTGCATAGGACCTTTTTTGTCTCTTGTATTTAAAGAATTTTATTACGTTTATTTTATAAATGCAAAACCCTGTTGATCTTGTAAGTAGAGCAGCAGAACGAGAAAAACTGACCTGATTCCCCCATCCACACACTCGAGGCGGATGGGGGTTTCCACTGAGTTATAGTATTCTGACAGTAGGGAGACTTTCCTACAGGGCCATTCCAATCCAATCGCCTGCATCATCCTGTTTTTAGCCCTGATGAAGGGGGAGTGTTGAGCCCCCGAAACATGTTGGCTGTTCCAAAATAAAAATCTTTTAAAAGTCAGTACAAGCTAGTGTGGCGCTCCCATCCTTTAAAAACTTCAACAAACTCCTCTGGGGACAACACAGTTAAAAATAAATGTACTTCTGCGCTACTAATATCAAGTAAGTGCTATATATTAAATCTAAGAGGTTGCTGCTTAACACCAACTGTTATTAGCAGACTAGAGTAAAAAGAAAAATATGTGAAGCACTCCCTTTTTTCCAAAAACACTATGTGATGTAAATACAAAATAAATAAAATAAAGTAGTGACCCCTAATGGGAGTATTGCATATGACACCAAAAATATATTAAATATATCACAATGAAAGTGGTATGTGCAACAAGCGACCTCTAGTGGGTATAAAAATTATAACACATACATTACAATAACATTAATATACAACCAGTGACCTCTAGTGGTTACAAAACTTATAACACATATATATGTCAGACAACTATGCTAGTTCCTTTTTTACACTTATGTTGCCATCCTATATGAGAGATCACGCTTCCAGGAGTTCACTATTGGGAGCTAAAAAATCCTGGATTGAGACCCCAAAGGGGAAGGTGCTACTTGGTCCAATTGGGAGCCGCTCTGGGAGGTGAGCGCATAGTGTGACTGGTGGAGGGTCCACGTGGTGTTAAGTCACTCATTTGTTATCATTCATCGTTGGATTGTGTGGACAGCATTGTTTCACAGAAGATATCACTGGATTAATGGACTTTGTCTGATATATATATATATATATATATATATATATATATATATATATATATATATATATATGTGTGTTATACATTTTGTAACCACTAGAGGTCACTGGTTGTACATATCAATGTTATTGTGATATATGTGTTATCATTTTTGTACCCACTAGAGGTCACTGGTTGCACATACCAATTTCATTGTGATATATTTAATATATTTTTGGTGTCATATGCAATACTCCCATTAGGGGTCACTACTTTATTTTATTTATTTTGTATTTACATCACATAGTTTTTTGGGGGAAAAAAGGGAGCAATTCAAATATTTTTATTTTAAGACCCCACAGTTGCTGGTGAGCAGCCTCTAGGACCACAAACCACCTATCCCGTCAAAGCACATCCGCATAAGGGTCAGCGCTCCTATATCACAAAGATGTCAGAATACATATATCAGAGCTGCAGTCTATAGCCTGCAGGGTGGCTCGAGCAAGGAAAAGCCAATAGGGCAGTTGTACAAAATGTGATTGGTTGATCGACTTCGGTACAACCACAGTGCCCATACATGAATCGAAAATTTAGCAGCATGTGTCCTTTAACCTGACAATAACTTTATGACTGGTCTGCACATCTAAATACATTTCTATTTTTCAAGCATATATGAGGGTAACAAATGTGCAAAAATATATAAAAAAAAAAAAGTTTTTCCATTTTGTTCCTTGTTTTTATTAATGTTGTAAAAAAAATGTTTAGTTTGGTAATGCACCTAACTGTATTAGTTGAACTAAATAGATGGAGCTGCAAATGAACAATGCCGCCAGAAGGTGGCAGTGTTCACCTGTAGGTGGCTGAAGGCTTTTAGGTCTCGTGCACATTGGGCGTCAAAAACGCCACTTTTAAGGGTATTTGACTTTTTTTATTTTCTGCCTCTAAACACCCCTCCATGTTAGTCTAAGTGTCCTTCCACACATAGGCATTTAGAGGTAGGAGCGTTTAGCAGGGATCTCAAACCTGGGGCCCTCCAGCTGTTGCGGAACTACAAGTCCCATCATGCCTCTGCCTATGGGAGTCATGCTTGTAACTGTTTAGCCTTGCAATGCCTCATGGGAATTGTAGTTCTGCAACAGCTGGAGGGCCACCAGTTTGAGACCCCTGGTTTAGAGGCAATTAAAAAAAAAATTACAGAGCCTTCCTTTTACTTCCAACAATGCATCAGGACATGATTCCTGACTCAGATTTGTGATGTTTGTGGTATTCTTTCACCACCTTGGAATTCTTTATGATTAAGTTCTACCGCTCTGGGCTATTTACCTGTAGCACTTCTGCTATTTTTTTTACTGCAGACAACACAAATGGGGTGGATTTACTAAAGGAAAATTTTCCTTAGTAAATGTAATGTGGCGAAGCTTCACTTTGTAAAAAGAATCAGGTGCTAGGAAAATTAAAAAGAGCATTTTTGCTTGCACATCAGTGGCGGCCCCTCCATTAAAAGAGAAGTATGGGTTTCAATTTTTTTTTGCTTACATCTATTCTATGTGAGCTGCTGATATCTATAAACCCTCCCAGCCCTCTCAGAAGTGCCCCCATTCTGTTAAAATTGAGATAAATACCTGTGGGAGGTTCTACAGTCTTTCATACAGCATCATCCAGACAATGGTGTGAATATAGAGTCTGGATCCACCCCCTTTCCTGTCATTTTGCTTGATTGATGTCGGCTCTCCTCCCTCTGCTTGTTTCTGAGACTTCACAGAGCGTAGCTGCTCCCCCCTCCCTTCTCCCTCCTCCCTCTTCCCCCTCCCTATCTATCAGCACAGACACGTCTCTTAGGGGAGGGGGGACAGAGGCAGGGGGTGTGTTGGTGTGTTGGTGAAGATGTTCACACCCCCTGAGAACTTTTCAAACTAAAAGTGGACCGTTTTTGCCAGCTGAAGGAAAGTTCATGTGCACATGCTGTAAAAACTAAAAGAGGTAGGAAAAAAAAGATTAGCTGATATGTGACTAATGTGATATGTACTAGTTATTTAACCCATCCCATACTTCTCCTTTAAGGGCGCACAGGGTGTCACCTCCCCTATACATGAGCCCCTTGCAGGACGCCGGGTGCATGAATTACAATGGCGGGGTGTTATTTTGAAGCATTGAGTAGAGCCAGATAGAGTGGGCTCGGGGTGCAGAGAGTATGCTCACAGCTCACCCAGGTGTGTTGGAATAGCGAATGAAAATTCGCTATTCTAACACTGATCCTCCTCCCAGCCAATTAGGAAGCGGGTCTGAAACCTGTCACCTGATTGGCTGAAAGGGCAGGCGATCCTATTGGAGGCACGAAGGAGACGCATGGAAGCCGCCGTAATGGAGGAGAAAACAGAACAGGAGCTGAGCAGCAGAGGAGTCGCTTCCCGCAGCCCACCACCAAGATGGGGTAAGTGCCGGACCGACCGGCAGACGGCCTGCGGGCAGGAGGTGGGGTATTGTGGTTAAGTGCCACTGGCCGACCGGGGGAGTGGTTGTTTGCGCCCCCCCCCCCAAAAAAAACACCAGCCACCACTGTTGCCCATGATTGGATGATGGAAATCAGCAGAGCTTTATTGCCTTTACTAAGCTCTGGGGGAAATGAGTGCAAGTAGGTTTTTCCAAACATCTTGGAGAACTAACTACAGATCTGTGGATGTCGATTGTCTCAAATCCTCCTGTCTCTTCATGTAATCTCAGACAGACTCCAGAGATCAGGGCTCTGTGGGGGCCAAACCATCCCTTTCAGGACTCCTTGTTCTTCTTTACGCTGAAGATAGTTCTTCAAGCAGAAGTAAACCCATTGATTTACCAGCTTCAAAAAACTGTTACATTCCTGGCACGTCAACCATCCAATGGCCGGTGGTGTCATAACTGGTCACACGTGCATCATCATGGCAGCTGGATATTAAACAGAGGCCAAGATGGCAGCTTCCTTGGCTAAAAACAATAGGAGGGTTTGCTTCCACTTTAAAGCAGAGCTCCACCCAAAAAGGGAAAGCTCCGCTTATCTGTCCCCCTCTCCGGTGCCACATTTGGCACCTTTCGGGGGGGAACGGGTACCTGGTTTTGACAGGTACCCGCTCCCACTTCCGGCTGATGTCGCTGCGGCAAAATTACCTGGAAGTTTGGCCCCCCTCCTCTTTCCCCCACCGCCGGGCCATTCACAAAGTGCAGTAGGGAACCGGCTGTAAAACCGCAAGGCTTCACTGCCGGTTTCCCTTACAGGCAATGGCGACGGCAGTACCCGAGAGCCGATAGAAACATCGGCTGGGGTGCCGACATCGCTGGATTCCAGGACAGGTAATTGTCCTAATATTAAAAGTCAGCAGCTACAGCTGGACCTGCTCTTTAATGACATTGGCTGTATGTTTGGGGTTTGTTTGCCTGCTGCAGAATAAATTTGGGGCCAATCACACACCTCCCTGATGGTGTGACATGATGGATAAGTATCTGCCTGTATTTCTCAGCATTGAGGACACCATTGATCCTGACCAAATCTCCAACTCCATTTGCAGAAATGCAACCCCAAACTTCCAAGGAACCTCCACCATGCTTCACAGTTGCCTGCAGACACTCATTATTGTACCACTCTCCAGTCCTTCGTGAACAAACAAACTTCCTTTTGCTACATCCAAATATTTCACATTTTGACTCATCAGTCTAGAGCACCTGCTGCCATTTTTCTGCACCCTAGTTCCTGTTTTTGTGCATAGTTGATTCGCTTTGTCTTATTTCCACATCCTATGCATGAAAACATAGGAACTGGGATGCAGAAAAATGGCAGCAGGTGCTCCGGACTGATGAGTCAAAATTTGTCCCAGAGGTCAAAAACATTCCAAATATACAGTGCTGTGCAAATTATTTAGGCAGGTATAAAAAAAAAAAAAAACTGTAAACTAAGAATGCATTCAGAAATAGAAGTGTTAGCCCTGGTTCACACTGGTGCGTTTTTAAATGCGATTTGACATGTCAAATCGGCGGCATCTGCCGGCAATGGCACCGTTCTAATCGCTGCACTGATTTCAAAAAGTAGTCTCTGTACTACTTTTTGCGATTTCAGGCCGCGATTTACATTGACATCTGTGCAGAAACCTGCACAGATGTCTCTGTAATTGCGGCCGAAATCGAGACTGACAAACGGGAGTGAAATTGTGCGAGTTCAGCTGAACTCACCCGGCTTCATTCCCGCAGCCCAGTGTGAACCTGGGCTGAATCAAAAATTTTTATCAATCAACAAAATGGAAAGTAAGTCAACAGAGGAGAAATCCAAATCCAATCAATATTTAGCATGACTTCAAACCAGCATCAGTTGTTCTAGGCACACCTATACACTTGTGCAGTAGATCCCGTCCAGCAACAATTGACCCCCCCAGCAACCTAAGACCCCCAGCAAAAATAGAACCCCAGAAGCCAGAATCAGTAGACCCCTTCCTCAACAGTAGATCCTCCCAGCAACAATTGACCCCCCCAGCAACAAAAGGTCCCCCACCAGCAACAATTGATTCCCCCAAGCAAAATAAATCCTCAACAGACACCATCAAAAGACCCTCTAGCACACCCCAGCACCTGTTGCCATTACATGCATTCAGTGCTGGAGGTGCTGGAACTGCGGACCTCGCGTTCCCACTGAAAAAAAGCCCTGCTTATTGCCAAAGCTTAAAGTGGTTGTACCCCCTGTAGCGGGTATGTACTTTCCCGGGTGTAATTTGAACTTGGCAGAGACATCAGTGATGTTTAATTCCCTGCAGCCCAGCAGGTGGCGCTGTCGCCCTGGGCTGGGGTTTAATCATTGCTGCGTGCTGGGCTTCCTTTTTGTCCTCCCTCGGCAGCGGTATGGTGGGGCGGGGAACTCGCCGTGCTTGCTGGGAGAGGGTATAAAGGGGCCGGCCATCTTTGTCACGGGGGTCGAGTCCCAGGCACCTTCAGCCTGTGGGCGGTGGTTCGTGTCGGTCCTCTAGGCAGCCTAGGCCTAGAGGACAGCCGGAGGTCGTGTTCCATCCCAGGCACCTTTGGCCTGGGGTGAGGTACTCAGATGGAGGTCTGGAGCTCAGTGCCCAACACTGAGTTCCGCGAGGGAAGGAGATCCTAGGGAACCCCGGGAGTGGGTACCCGAATCCGGAAGGCGTAATGGACCGGGGGGAGCTCCTCACTCGAAGACCTGGTGCAGCAGATTGCCAGTGACGGGTGAGCCTCTCATCGGAGACCGCCTGGAAGGAAATCCCCCCCCTTGCTCGGAGACCGTAACCCACTTATAGGGAGGAAAGTGGAGAACACATTGTGTCTGGGCCTACTCGCATCCACACCTCCTTTTCTGTTCTGTTCCTACCAAGGGAGTTCAACTGATTGTGTTCATTCAAGAAGAATAAAGGAGTGTTGGACTTTAATGGTGTGGGGCTCATTTCCTGACAGACATTGTTCAAGGTAACTCTCGGTGGAGGCTCCAGGTGCACAACACTGACCCGAAGGTAAAAGAACTTTGCTTATACCACACTGACACCTGTGGTGAAGGCCAGGCGTGGTGTCCCCGCTCCCTTCCCCTCTAAGGTACCCCTAGACAAGAGATAGACGAGCTGAAGAAAAAGAGGGGAGTGAGGAGGGCGCTACACCCCTGTACAACCACTTTTCCCTACAGGTAAGCCTATAATAAGGCTTACCTGTAGGTACTGGAAATATTTTCTAAACCTCTACGGTTTGCAGGGATTTCCTCTTATTTGCCAAATGCTACCCTGAAGTATCGCCAATCCGGCATAAAGGCTCTCGTACTGCTCGGCTGAATTCTTGCCAAGTCCTTTGGCGGAGGAACAAGTTGCAATTTGTCCACATCGCCCAATCCTGTGGCAGAGGATTGTCTACCTGTTCTCTACTTTCATCAAGTCTGTGGCAGAGACTTTGGGTCCGTGCTCCACCCCGGCTGCTAGGCCGGTGAGAGAGGTCTATCCGGGTGAGCAAATTCCACTCGAAGGAAAGTGGTATGTGTACTTTGTTTAGTGTCGTTTTGAAACCTAAAAGTTCCTCGGTGCTCAGCATCATGTGCCTGAACTTCCCCTAACCCTCCATCCTTTTTCCCTGCAAATTGGTGTGAAATAAAAGCAAAGAAAAAGGATTTACAACTTGTGTGCAGTGTTGTTCATCTTACGTTAAAAAAGTAATTAGTTACAGTTACAAATTACTTCTTCAAAAAAGTAATGGAGTTAGTTACTCAGTTACTCCAAAAAGTAATTAGTTACTCAGCAAAGTAACTATATTGGTTATATTATATATACATGGGGGCGGGGCGGTAGAAGGATGATATATATGTAATTTTTTCAGTGTATAAAAATAATAGGAGGGATAACAATAAATAATATTGGTACTGTGCCCATGCCTCACTGTGCCCATGCCTCACTGTGCCCAATGCCTCACTGTGCCCAATGCCTCACTGTGCCCAATGCCTCACTGTGCCCAATGCCTCACTGTGCCCATATGCCTCACTGTGCCCAATGCTTCACTGTGCCCAATGCCTCACTGTGCCCGTGTCTCACTGTGCCCGTGTACAGTACAGTACCTCAGATCGGCAGCGCCCCGACTCCATTATTCAAAAGCCGCGCCTCCTCCAGTCCTCCTCGTCTGTGATAGGCGGAACACTCAATTTCCCAGCATTTAGTGTTCCGCCAATCACGAACATCCGCTCATCCTCATAACACAGACGAGGATGAGAGGATGTCCGTGATAGGCGGAACACTGCCTGCTGTGAAATTGAGTGTTCCGCCTATCACAGACGGCGAGGACTTGGGGAGGCGCGGCTTTTGAACACTGCAATGGCCGCCGTCTGTCTGCATGACACGCTGATCAGGTAGGCAGACGACGGCTTGCAGTTAGTTAATGTTACATTACATCTACTCGCGGCTGCTGCGGCGAGTAGATGTAATTAGGGTAACGCCGCCCAAGTAATGGGAACGGCGGTGCCATGAGGGGAAGAGTAATCAGTTAAATTACTCGTTACCCCAAAAAGTGGCTACGTTACCTAACGCCGTTTATTTAAACGGTGTTAGTTACAACACTGCTTGTGTGGACACTGAAGTTTCTCCTGAAGTGTATAGACTCTCATCCCCTAGAGCCTAGACAACGAATGGTGGGGTAAGGTGCAAGGCCCAAATCTAAACCAGCAGCTCCTACGGGGGTAGTGCTACATTAATATACTACTTGGTCATTTCCTTGACTCTACTGCATTAATTGGACAAACTGCAAGAATTAGCATGACACCTGTTGGCAGACTAATGGATGGGGTGTGTTTTAGGCATGTGCGATTAGTTTCGTACGAATCTAAAATTCGTACGAATTTCCGGAAATTCGTACATTCGTACGAATCCGAAATACGAATTTTTATGCATACGAATTCTGTACGAAATACGAAATTTCGTTTACGAATTTCGGATCCAAAAGTGAAAAATTCCTTTAAATTTCGTACCTAGGGGGTGTGTATGATATGCATGTAAAGTGGCGCATGTTTCCCGTGCTTAGAACTGTCCCTGCACAAAATGTCATTTTTGACGGAAAAAAGGTCATTTAAAACTCACTCGCGGCTATTAATGAATTGTCGGCTTTTATCAATACATAGAAAAGTCATTGATAAAAAAAAAAAGCGTGGGGGTTCCCCCAAATTTAATTACCAGGCCCTTCAGGTCTGGAATGGATATTAAGGGGAACCCCGCCGCAAATAAAAAAAAATGGCGTGCAGTTCCCCCTAAATATCCATACCAGGCCCTTCAGATCTGGCATGCATTTTAAGGGGAACTCCACCCCAAATTAAAAAAAAAACGGCGTGGAGTCCCCCCAAAAATCCATACCAGACCCTTATCCGAGCACGCAACCTGGCCGGCCGCAGGAAAAGAGGGGGTACGAGAGAGCGCCCCCCCCTCCTGAACCGTACCAGGCTACATGCCCTCAACATGGGGAGGATGTCCCCATGTTGATGGGGACAGGGGCCTCATCCCCACAACCCTTGCCCGGTGGTTGTGGTGGTCTGCGGGCAGGGGGCTTATCGGAATCTGGAAGACCCCTTTAACAAAGGGGACCCCCAGATCCCGGCCCCCCCCATGTGAATTGGTAAGGGGTGCATTGTACCCCTACCATTTCATGAAGAAAGTGTAAAAAAATGTAAATAAAAACACACAAACACCTTGGAAAAGTACTTTATTAAAAAAAAAAAAAACATTCCAGCGATGAAATCCAGTGTCCCGCGGCGATTCCGATGTCCAGCACTGTCCGTCATTGGTTGAGCCTGAGCGGACCTGACGGGGAACTTCCTCCGCAGTGTTTTAAATGTATAGACCCGCCCCTTCTAAAGTTCCCCATCAGGTCCGCTAAGCGTTCCGCATCTATCCGCTTAGCGGACATGATGGGGAATTTTAGAAGGGGCGGGTCTATACATTTAAAACACTGCGGAGGACGTTCCCCATCAGGTCCGCTCAGGCTCAGCCAATGACGGACAGCGCTGGACATCAGTATCGCCGCGGGACACTGGATTTCATCGCTGGAATGTTTTTTTTTTATTATTTATTTTTTAATAAAATACTTTTGCAAGGTGTTTGTGTGTTTTTATTTACATTTTTTTTACACTTTCTTCATGAAATGGTAGGGGTACAATGTACCCCTTACCAATTCACATAGGGGGGGGCCGGGATCTGGGGGTCCCCTTTGTTAAAGGGGTCTTCCAGATTCCGATAAGCCCCCTGCCCGCAGACCCCCACAACCACCGGGCAAGGGTTGTGGGGATGAGGCCCTTGTCCCCATCAACATGGGGACATCCTCCCCATGTTGAGGGCATGTAGCCTGGTACGGTTCAGGAGGGGGGAGGCGCTCTCTCGTCCCCCCCTCTTTTCCTACGGCTGGCTAGGTTGCGTGCTCGGATAAGGGGTCTGGTATGGATTTTTGGGGGGACTCCACGCCATTTTTTTTTAAATTTGGGGTGGAGTTCCCCTTAAAATCAATGCCAGATCTGAAGGGCCTGGTATGGATATTTAGGGGGAACCGCACGCCATTTTTTTTTATATTTGCGGTGGGGTTCCCCTTAATATCCATTCCAGACCTAAAGGGCCTGGTAATTGAATTTGGGGGAACCCCCACGCTTTTTTTTTTTTTTTTATCAATGACTTTTATATGTATTGATAAAAGCCGACAATTCATTAATAGCCGCGAGTGAGTTTTAAATTACTTTTTTTCCGTCAAAAATTACATTTTGTGCAGAGACAGTTCTAAGCACGGGAAACATGCGCGACGTTTAAAATTTACGATTTGTACGAAAGGCAATATCATGCGGGACATATATCTGCAGAGAGCCAACACTTGATCGACCTTTACCTTCATTTACATGTAAATAGGAAACAGATCTAAGTGCCACCATAACATCAAAGTCATGGAGATAAATCTGGCTCACAAGTGCTCTACTGTTAAGACAAACCTGGGATTTATATGATAAACCGCTGACATGCTGCCATAACACCCCCTCTAATCTTGAAGTATTTGTTTTTCTAAGTCATTCTAACTTACAGAGGAGAAAGAGGCTTAAGAATTTTGAAATCCTAAAAAAGATATTGGTTTTCCTAAAGGAGAACTCGAAAACCCAACATTCGGTCAAAAAAAATAGGAGTCACAATATTTGTTACCTACATATAGACACACACTTTGGGTGCAATATCAGATTTAGCCTTCTAGAGCCTGGAAAGTCATATTGTTACATGAAATTTCAGCCCGCGTTCGGTACCTACAATAGCCATTGCAGATTGTATGATCTAATCCAACAGTAGAGCCACCCAGCTTCACTGACAACGATCGGTACTGTAGATGGGAGCTCCAAGCGGTTGGATTTTTAACCTTTGATGACCAGAGGTCACTGACATCTGGATGTCCACACCAAATACTGCAAGAACAAGGAACAGAGGGTGCACCTTGTGATAGCTTTATTTGTATTAAAAATAGGTGTGTACTCACAAACAACATCAGCTATAAGGCACACCAAAGTCCATAATGTACTATTATGCCTTGTTTCCACTGAACGAAACGGTTTGGGTCGGTACAGTTTGGAACGGTTTGAATGGTCCGGTCTATTCTGGTGAGCATTTCCACTGCAAGTCGGACCGTCAGGGACCATTCAGGGTTTAGATAAAATGCCTAGCGTGTCTGCCAATCAGTGGAATGTATTGTAGCTCCGCCCTAACCGAACCGTTCCATTTTCTATGGCCCCACATCTAAAGCAGGACCCAAAATGGTAAGGTACGGTTCAGTTTTATGGCACGCTTTCATAATGGAAACACCCAAAATAGCGTACCGTACAGAACCGAACCGATCCGCTCAGTGGAAATGAGGCATTAGTAACCTGGTCACCTATACAAGTCCCAAGCGTGAGAAGACCTTACAAAGGCTGATGCATTTCGAGGGGGATCACCTTTTACTCAGAGCACTTGCGCTTAGGACTTCTCTAGGTCACTCCTATTACATTATGGACTTTGATGTGCCTTACAGCCGTTTGTGAGCATACACCTGTTTGTTAATACAAATAAAGCTATCGCAAAGATAATGCGTTGGGTTGGTGCCCCTGTGCTGTCAAGTTCTCCAACCCGTCAGAAACTCCAACCGCGTAACTTCCGGTTTATTTAAAACCAGCAGTAATTGGAGTTTTTGACGAATTGGTGGTTGGACACAACACTGGCAACCAAATAGAGTCCGGTGCAGGATATTATGAGCGGAGATTCTTACTCTGCTCGGATACTAGCCAACAAAATGGCCGCCTCCGAGGCGGTGCCAACTTTGTCCTCGTTAGCTGATGTGCTGTCAAAACAGCTCAGTCTTCCTGTACCGGACTCTATTTGGTTGTCGTGTGCAACCACCAATTTGTCAAAATCTCAGATTACTAAGGTTTTAAATAAACCAGAAGTGACGCGGTTGGCGTTTCTGATGGGTTGGAGATATTGACAGAACACCCCCTCTGTTCCTTGTATTTGCAGTACTTCCTCTTCCCGTAGGGGGCAGCAAAGCTGGTGCAAATACTGGATTAACTAAATATTGTGGATTGACTTTTTCCAGTGCACTTCTCTTGAGAGCAGAAGATTGGTCTTTTATGTCCACGCCAAATACCTTTAAGGCTTTTCATTGGCAATACCGCTCGTACTTTCTATTTTAAGATTACAAACTGACAAAATGTAAAAAAAAAAAAAAAAATACATTTTTCAGTTTACTTTTTTATTAATAATTTTAAAAATGTTAAATGAATGTATTTTTTACACACCCTGTAACAAATAAACCTTGTGATTACCTAGATTTTCTGCCATAGTGAGGGGGGTGATTTTTAGGGTGATGTTCCGCTTTAGCTTTAAGCAACTTCAGACAGGAGTTGGATGTGAGCCTTGTAGAACAGTGGTTCTCAACCCTGTCCTCGGGTACCCCAACAGGCCATTTTTGGGGAATTTCTCTTAGATACAATAGCTGTCCAAAACACCAAGCCATTGACTCTGATTTAAAGCACCTGTGCAAGATAAAGGAAAACCTGCAAGCATGGCCTGTTGGGGGTACTTGAGGACAGGGTTGAGGACCACTGTTGTAGAACAGCACTGGCTCTCTAGCATTAAACAGAAGTCTAAAAGCAACTTTCCACTAGGGTTGCCACCTCATCTCTTTAAAACCCAACATATATTAAAGAGGAGGTCCACCCGAAAAATATTTTTTTAAAAAGCCAGCAGCTACAAATACTGCAGCTGCTGACTTTTAAAAAATGGACACTTACCTGTCCAGCGCGCCCGCGAGGTCGGCAGACGAGGCTGCAATCGCTCGGTCCTCGGATGCTGCCGCCGCCATGCTTGGTGAGGAAATCAGGAAGTTAAGCCTTTCGGCTTCACTGCCTGGTTCCCTACTGCGTGAGTAGCGCGGCGCGCCGTCACTGGTCCACGTTCTCTCCTGGGAACAGTGTGTTTCCCAGGAGACAGCGGGGGGAGGGGTTGGGGGAGTGGCGTAGGCTCCCGCGGGAGTCTATGCCCGGAAGTGGGTGCAAGTATCTGCACCCCCCTCCCTCCTGAAAGGTGCCAAATGTGTCACGGGAGGGGGGAGGGTTCCGAAAAGCGGAAGTTCAATTTTTGGGTGGAACTCCGCTTTAATCACACAGGTTGTGTGGCTGATTAAGGTGGTAATTAAACTCACTTAGTGCCTTATCTGCATTAAATTAGCGCCCGAACCTGTGTAATAAATATGCGTTCGGTTTTAAAGGGATGAGGTGGCAACCCTACTTCCCACCCCAGTGCACCACCCTAGACTTGCTCTTCCTTTTGTTCTCCAGGCTTTGGATGTAGATTCAAGAAGCCCATTCTCGGTTATCATCAGATGAAAATAAAGGTCAAAATCCATGCTCCAAGCTGTGTTCTTCTGAGTTACTTTACTGGATCATCCATAATAGGTAAACAGCCATAGTGTGTCCACCCAAAGAAACCGACTCCTCAACGCATTTCACTACAATGTGGCTTGATCAGCATTGTGGTAAAATGCGTTAAGGAGGAGTTGGTTCCTTTGGGTGGAGACATCGGATGTATATCTATTATGGACGATCCAAAAAAGGAACTCAGAGGAGCTCAGTTTGGAGTGCAGTTCCTAGACTTAATTTTCAGCAGTTTTTTAATGAATTTCAACAAATTCATTAATTCGGAAACATCCGAATTAACAAAAACCCGTTTAACAAATTTTTCCAAATATTCCTTAAATCGAAAATTCCTAAATTTGAAATGAGAAAATCTGAAAATTCAAAAATCTGAAATAATAACGAACTATTAAATTATAGGTATTGGAATTTCCTTGGCTGTTAGTGAACGTAACGAATACCAATTTTATCCAAAGTTACGAATTATCCAAAATAATGAATGCCGTATCTAAACGAATGGAACGTCTTGAATTATTAATAATAAATAACAAAACTAATAAAAACGTTTTATTTAAACGTTTTAAGTTGGCTTGTATTTTAGCAGATACAATCCCTAAATTTGAAGCTGTGTGGGAACCTTGGGCTGTTTACTGTGGCATTTCTCTGGTGGTCGGGAACAACTCTGATCACCCCATTTCCTAAAACATCACTTTAGGCAAATGATTTCTTTCCTCTTCTCTTTTTTCCTTTCTCTATTTCTTCTTTTTCTTTTTTACGTCTTAATTTTGTTTTTTGTTTTTATTCTTTTTACCTTCAGGTTATTAGACATGATTCAAGGATTTGGTGTAAATTGTTGTGTAGTTGTTTCAACAACTCTATGAATTGATGAGCACATCAGAGTTTGAGTATATTTGCTTTATTAATTTAAAATCCTCGTAACCTGGTATTGGGTATATGTGAGGGTGGCGGGCTGGGGGGGGGGGGGGGGGGCCTGACCGGGGCACAGGATGATCCCGTTTGGGGTGCCCAGGATGGGAAGGACTTCCCAGACTGTCTGACCCTCGGGCCCATTTTTCATACTGTTCTCCTTTCCAGTTACCAGGGGTTATTTTAAAACTTCAGTTCCTTAACCCATAGTTACTATCTGAAACACCTTTAGAGGATTTGTTGCTGAGTCTATGTTTTATGATGAAAAAATATGATATGTTATACATGATATTACCCTTTGTCATGATGTACCTATGTGTTTTGTGATATCTATACTTGATTTGATATGAAAAATAAAAATCTATTGAACGAAAAAACGTTTTATTATTATTATTTATTATTAATTTGTTCCATTCCATTTGTTTAGATGCGGCATTCGTTATTTCGGATAATTCGTACGTTCGGATGAATTCGTATTCGTTACCTTAACTAACAGTCAAATTTGAAAGGAAATTCCAATACCTATAATTTAATAGTTAGTTATTATTAGTTAGTTAGTTAGTTATTCTTTAGAATTTTCGGATTTCCTTTCTTTAGAATTTTCGGATTTTCTTTCTTATTTTCGGATTTTTGAATTTACGAATTTGACAAAATTACGAATTTTCGAATTTACAAATTTACGAATTGCGATCATAACAAATGAATAAAAAACAAAAAAATTATAATTTATGAAAAACGAAAACAAACAAATGTTTTGGCAGTGCACATGTCTACTAAAAGCATCACAGTGGCAGTCAGTAAAATGTAAAAAAAGCAATTTGCATGACCCAGATAATATCCTATGGCACTAGGCAGCCTTTTCTCCACATCCAAGAAGTAGCACACACAATACACCCACCCAGTATACTCACAGCCAAAATAACAGGACAGGAGGAGGATGAGACAGAAGATAAGGAGAAAGGTGATATCCGTCTCCAGGATCCCTGCATGACAAAGACAAGGGCAGAGAAGCATTATAAATTACAAACATATAATCCATGTTGCATATGTGGCACTTTAGTTTACAAAGCATGCTGGGCTATGTAATAACAATCCCCAGCTGTGCCAGCATGCTTTTTAGCAGCCTGTGTATAGGTGACGAATACAGACAATCCTATTTCTCCTCCTCTGAGACATTTAACGGTCTGTGAAACTTTATTTCCCCTGCTACTCAGGTCTGTTTCACAGCAGGTGTAAAAAACATTGGTGCTCTAGATCGATGCTCACCACCTGCTGGCTGCAAGTAGTAAATATAAAATCTTCATATGTAATAGTTATATATTTTGTTAGAAGAAATAACACATATATTTGAACTATTTTTTTTTAGTACTGAACATAATAAATATATAGAATACCCCTTACACATTTCATTTGAAAACGTCCCGTTGGCGGGACGAAACCGGTCAGGTGCCCACAGGGTTCCGGGATTTCTGATGGCTCAGTGAGGACAACGCAAGCCGCAGTGATAAAGCCAGTGGGACTACTAAGCCCAGCCACCCTCTCAAAGCGCATCCGAGTTCTGTTATGGGAGTCCAGGATCTCTGGTGAGTGAGAGGGCACACAGAGGGGAGAGCAAATTCTGCACTGATGTTTGTCTTGGCACTTTATACTGCACATCCGAATAAGTTGAAGTTGCACTGGAAAAACCTATGTAGCGGACCCCCAAAATTGGGGTCGCTATGCTCTAAATTTAAGGGCAGCCTGAGCAATAGTTTAGCTCAGGTTCTCCAATTCTGTTAGTTTGGACTCTGCTGTAATGTTGCCTGGAGTATAGTTCCCCTTGACCTGTGGGTGGTGCTGTCACTCAGGTCTCGGGTTGAACCACAGGTGGCATTGTGGTGTGATTGGGTGTCCTCTCTCGGCTACCGTGCGGTGGGCGGGTTTTAACTGCTGTGCATGCCGGGAGAGGGTACATAAAGGGCAGACGCCATGATCGGGTGTGGTGTGCCGGGGGAATTCCAAGGAGGACCCCTGGTGGCGAAGTCGTGCCCTTCGGCCCTGCTGGCCGGGGGGTGCGTGAACTGGTCGAAGAGTCTCGGGCACCTTTAGACCAAGGCTACAGAGTTCCAGGTAGGCCCAGTACCTTCAACTGGGTCTACAACCAACCACTGGAGTCTCAGGGAGCCCAGGTAAGGGTGGCCCGCTCTGAAACAGAGGAAACCGGGGGAGGACCTGTCCGATGGATCGGTTAGGGAAGTCACGGTCTCGGTAAGGCCTGGTTGCCTATCAGAGGGAAGGATTCGTGAGTTGCAAGATAGCTCCTGTAGTGTGCCCCATTGGCACCTATGGTCTCTAATAATCTACAGGCGTTAGAAAGTTCTAAATTCAGGAACTAAAGGATCTCCTGAACTTGTCCGTGAAGGGGAATAAAACTAATATGTCATGTTCGTGCTTCACTCCGGCTGCTAGAACTGTGAGAGGGATCTATCCGGGTGAGCAATACCCACTCAGGCTTGAGTGGAGAATAGGGTGACTGGGTGCCGCGTGCATTGGTGTGCGCAGCCTATTGCATTAGGGTGTGCACTCCAGATCCCAAACCCACATGTGTGTGTAGCGGGTCTTTACTTTTAGGGGTGTTATGTGCCTAAATTTAGGGGCTGGTCTGAGCTATTAGTCAGGCTCAGACCATTCTAATTGCTAGGTTTTGCTTCTGCCTATGTGATGCTGCCTGGTGTATGGTTCCCTGCGGCCTGTAGGTGGCGCTGTCACATCAGGTCAGGGTTGAGCCAGGGGTGGCATTGCTACGCCTTGGGATTTCCTCTCTCGGCAGCGGTACAGTGGGCATGGTCAACCTGCTGTGCATGCCGGGAGAGGGTACTTAAGGGGCAGACGCGATAGAGGTTGGGTGGTGGAGTCGGTGGGATGGTCCCCGTCAGAGTCGGAGGAGTAGACACGTACCCCAACTCCTGTGGCCCTCAAGGCCGGGGGTACGTGTGGGCGTGATCAGGCCCAGGCACCTTTAGCCTGGGGCCTGCAACTCTACTAGTGGGCCTAGCACCTTCAGCTAGGGCCTGTCCCCGAAAGAAGAGTCCCAGGGAGCCCGGGGAAGGGTACCCGCTCTGACCAAGAGGAAGCCAGGGAAAGGATCGGTCCCATTGAGGAGATGAGTAATAGAAGATTGTCGTCTCGGGAGAGGCCTGGTGACCTGTCAGAGGAAAGGATTTGTTATTTGGGGAAGCTAACCTGTAGAGTGCCCAATCGGTATCGTCTTGTTCTTGAAGTCTACAGAGGTTAGAGGATTTGCAACACCCGTCCCAGGAGGGAATAGGGTGGCGGAACTGTTCAAGCTCCACACCGGCTGCTAGGACTGTGAGAGAGGACTATCCGGGTGAGCTAAACCCACTCGGGATCGAGTGGCGACGAGATTGTTAGTTGTGCCTGGACCTATTCTCCACACTATTTCTTCTTTCATCCACCTGTCCCTATCTACTATGCAGCAAATAGAAAATAAACTCTGTTGGAGTTAAAGTGTTTCTGGACATTGCTTTCTTTGGGGGAAGAAACAGAGACTTGACCCCATACTCTGGGGGAGAGAACCAGTGGGAAAGGTGATTCGCTGAAAGACCCAAATTTGTGAACATCGCTTAACCTCTTCAAACAGGAGGGTACGGGCATATAGCATGGTGTGCCTTGACTCGCAAGTGAGCCAGGCAAGAAAAAGGTTTGTGTGCTACATGTGTATATGAGCAGAGCAGTAGACGGTGTCAGTAAAACAAAGAATGGTGTCAGTAGGGCAGTGGACGGTGTCAGTAGTGGTTTTATTTATTTTTTATTATTGTTTACAATATTTTTTATTAATTGTCTACAATTTTTTTTTTTTTAGGAGCCCCTTTATGGGGCTTTGGTGAAATAACAAGAGTCTAAACAGACCCCTGATGCATAGCTCAGCCCTGACCACCGTGGTTAGGGTACGTCCCTGCATCATACGCTGCAGTGCCCTCTGCTCTCCTCCCTCACCCCCTTCTTCCTGCCTGTCATTTCCCTCTCTGTGTCTGTCTCCGCCCAGCCCCGCCCCCCGCCGCTATTCTTGAAAAAAAAAAGTACAATTGTCAGTGCCAGACCCACTATTAGAGGTTGGCATAGCACACTATGCAAGTAGTTTTCAAAAACGAGTGTTCTAAATACCTAATTTCAGCTTTCTTGAGGCCAGTGCCGTGACTCGCGGACGCTTTACAGCTACGAGATAGAGCTTCTGCGGAGAAGACGAGCTGCCACGTGATCTCCGTGGCTGATGTCAGATGGAGATCACGGCAGAAGACATCTATCGGAGCTGTAAAGCGGCCACGGCCTGAAGAATTTGGTATTTAGAACCCTTGTTTTTGAAAACTACTTACATAGTGTGCTATGCCAACCTCTAATAAAGGTGCTGGCATAGTCTTTTATAGATGGGTTAACAAACCCTTTAATGATAACCATAACCCGGTGGCTCATATTCATGGTCCTTAGGCAGCTCTGCTAGTCTGCCTTCTTTTTATGCATTGTTTTCTCAGCCATAGAGCCCCACTTTATCATAGTCAGTGGGTAGGTTATCTGAGGTTTCACGCTGAACCTCATTATTTTGTTATTTCCCATTCTCTTCATTTTTTCTCATCCTATCTCCTGCCTGAGCTCGGTGCTGTCATATAACAAAAGTGTTTTGTTAGAATTACATGAAAGAAAACCAAAGGTTGTCTTTATCAATAGTTCTTCTTCAGCATGTAGATGGGGTGCAGCGTGGTGCGGCAAGAACACACACAGTCCAAGTGCGATGAAAGAACTTGTAGTGAAATAATGCAGGGACAGTTCACAATAAAACTGGCAAAAAGACAACCCAACCAGGAACACTCACAGATCCAGCAGCATGTAGAGAGCAGGGTTCAGCTGAACTGACAGCGTTTGTTAGGAGGGGCATAGTGCAGCCTGGCCGCCTCCTCCCAAAACGAGAAGTTGCGAACCCTACGCTTTCCCTCCTTGTCAGGAACCTTCCCTGCTGTTAGTTCTGTCCATACTCTACCCACTTGCAAAATACACACCAAGCCTGGGAGCCAGGGTCTTAAATAGGCTCTGCCTGACCCAAGATGGCTTCTAGACTCACATGGGGCGGCAGCATCCAATTGGATCGCTTCTCCAGTGACCCAGAAAACAATAGTGGAACCATGTTCCTCTTGACTTCTCCAACTGCAATGCCACTGTGGGAGACTGCACCTGCCTACAAACAGCCCAGACTGCACCTGCCTACAAAGTAGACTGCACCTGCTAACAAACAGCCCAGACAGAGTTTGTAACTGATTATTGATTCTTTGATCCACCGATCTTGGTCACATCTGACTTTTCATACAGTAAAACAATGACATTTTGTTTTTTGTGCCACTTTTGAGCCCCTAAATAATTTAATTTGGTCTGAGCCTTGGTTTATACTAAAATGTGGTGTGGCAAACCTGCGATCCGTGCGCGTTTCCCGTGCCGCATCTAAATCACACTGCCCTTGCAATCTGTAAGCGCAACGTTATCAACACCCCAAATGCAGGTTGCAAATGCAGTGCGTTTGTCAGTGCTGGATCACATGGTACAAAATGACCATGCGATCTAGTTGCATTGGGTTACCAAAATTGCTGCATGCACGACTTTGGTGCGGATGCGGTGAGCCTTTCAAACTGAATGGGCTCAAATCGCACCGCACTGAAGGGTTTTATAGGAGGTTCCTGTGTGATTCATATGCGATCTATACTGTGAACCTAAGCCCTGAGGAAGGGTGAGATCTTTGGGCCCCTGAAATGCCTTGTCTTTCCATTTCATGGTCACTTATCAAACAAATAAATAATTTTGGGACTTTTATATTGTTTGATTAGCACTTTTTCTGATGCAGCTTTATACAGAGGGGTTGCTTTAGTAGAGGCAAATAGACTGTGCACTTTGCAAAAAAAAAACAAAACAGCATTTTTGCTTGCACATGATTGGATGATGGAAGTCAGCAGAGCTTCTGCTCATTTACTAAGATCTGGAGCAACTGCACTTGCAGAGGGCAACTGCACTTTGCAAAGTGCACAGCCTTTTTGCCTTTAGTAAATCAACCCCACAGTATCAGTCATCAGCCCTAAACTTGGACAAGAGGCTTGGGCAGCCTCCATGGGATCTGTACCACCTTGAACTATCTGCTCTGACAGGGAGAGAATATAGGAATAACAGCACACACTTCTCCTTGAGTAGAGCTGCACTATTATACCAATATATAGGCCTGTGTTGATGAACTTGCTTTGGTATTCCCATAGACTTGTGTAGCGCCCTCCTCACTCCCCTCTTCCTCTCGTCTCGTCTCGTCTCTTGTCTAGGGGTATCTTAGAGGGGAGGGAGCGGGGACACCACGCCTGGCTTCCACCACATGTGTCAGTGCGGTATAAGCAAAGTTCTTGTATTACCTTCGGGTCAGTGTTGTGCACCTGGATCCTCCCTCCAAGAGTCACCTTGAACAATGTCTGTTAGGAAATGAGCCCCACACCCAGGGCCGGCCCTACCATGGGACCAGATGGTACCATTGTACCAGGCGGCACTTTTAGGGGGGCGGCAAAGCTGTGAGCAGAAAAATCTATCCACAAAATGTAGCTGTAAAACTTGTATGCCCCTGTTGCCTGCCTAATTTAAGGATTATGTGCTCCTGCTCACTGCTCTGCGGCAGCAGATGCACCCCTTTCTAGGCTCCCTTCTTGAGTTCCTATGAGTCTCCCCCCCCCCCCCCCCTGGATCGGAGCTGGTACAGTCCGAGCGAAAGTGCATGTGGGCGGAGCAGGAAGAGAACCTCACACTGCAGCATCGATCTTTGGTTCCCGCCCAGCACACAGCAAAGCGCTCCTCCTCCAGAGCAGAGTGAAGGTGTGTAAATCACGGATGACAGGCTGGATCCTCTTCTACTGTGAGTCCTGACTGCTCTGCATTCCATATACTGTGATTATAAACGTGCCCTGAACTTTTCACTGCAGGTTTATTGAAAGTAAAATTCTTAAACAGGTTAGGAATTAGGCCCCATGCACACGAGACGCTGTTATTTGCTGTTAAACGCGCGTTTAGAGGCAGTTGGACGCTTTTTTCAACTGCCCCTGAACCCATTCAATGTTATCCTATGTGTCCATGCACACACTGTCTCGTTTTTTGGCGTTTACAAGCAGTTGCGTTTAACCTCGTTTTTCCAGAAGCAAAAAAATGGGTTCAGACGCAAAAGTTTTCCACGTTTCAGACGCTAAACGCTGCTAAACGCGGCTAAACGCGGTACCGGCGTTTTTCCGCGTTTGCGTTTATAAGCGTTTTTAAAGGTGACCTATTTTTTAACATTAGAAATCTCAAAAATGATGCCAAATGATGAAAAACTATTAAAAAATATAAAAGAAAACTGTAATTGCTTGCATTGCATTGTGGACAATCCACAACTTGTGGCAGGTAACGTGGCAAGTGGACAATCAACAACTTGTGTCAGGTGACGTGGCCAGGTGACATGGCCAGTGGACAATCCACAACTTGTGGCAGGTGAAATGGACAGGTGACGTGGCCAGGTGACGTGGCCAGTGGACAATCCACAACTTGTGGCAGGTGATGTGGCCAGTGGACAATCCACAACTTGTGGCAGGTGACATGGCCAGGTGACGTGGCCAGGTGACGTGGCAAGTGAACAATCCACAACTTGTGGCAGGTGACGTGGCCAGGTGAAGTGGCAGGTAACGTGGCCAGGTGACGTGGCACGTGATGTGGCCAGGTGACGTGGCAAGTGGACAATCCACAACTTGTGGCAGGTGACGTGGCCAGGTGATGTGGCAGGTAACGTGGCCAGGTGACGTGGCAGGTAACATGGCCAGGTGACGTGGCCAGGTGACGTGGCAAGTGGACAATCCACAACTTGTGGCAGGTGACGTGGCAGGTGACGTGGCAGGTGACGTGGCAAGTGAACAATCCACAACTTGTGGCAGGTGACGTGGCTAGGTGACGTGGCAGGTAACGTGGCCAGGTGACGTGGCAAGTGGACAATCCACAACTTGTGGCAGGTGACGTGGCTAGGTGACATGGCAGGTAACGTGGCCAGGTGACGTGGCAGGTGATACGCTAAATACAAGTACACAGCTGCTCTCTCAGCTGCTGATATCACTCTGGTCTCACAAACTGTCTGAAATGGTTAAAATTTACTGTTTTTTGAGCTTAGGGAGGGTCTTATGATGAAACGCTTATAAACTAAAACGCGGTAAAACGCCGCTAAACGCCAATAAACGCGGCCGCAAACGCGGCAAAACGCGCGTTTTTAAACGCCGGTTTCAGCGTTTAAAAACGTGTGTTCAGCAGAGTTTGCACTTGCGTCTCGTGTGCATGGGGCCTTGTGACATTTCAGGTGCTACATTATATGTAATCCACATACACATTATATCTTCTAAAAAGAATGATTTTTTAATAAGATATAATGTGTATGTGGATTACATATATGTAGCACCTGAAATATCACACTAATCCCTAACCTGTTCAAGAATATAACATTACACAGCAACGTGTGTGATTTCTTATCCCAGCCCAACTTCAAGAAAGTCCACTCTTACAGTGTGGGGGAGGGGGGAGAAGGGGGGCACTGTATAGTCTTTTTTTACTTGATTCTATGCTTCAGCCAGCTCCAGTGCTCTCCTCCTCCTCCCTATCACATATAGAGGAAGATTAACCCTGTATGGTCTAAATTGGAGGAAAAGTGTACCGCTCGAAGGTTCCAGGTTCCTTCAATTAGCTCCCGCCCTGCTCCACTTCCAGGTGCTGGCTATGCTCTTATGCTTGAGAAGAAAAAGTGATCTGGACTGCCGCACTCTGGTTGAACGTATTATTTAATGTAGAAAATTAAAATGCCAAAAAAAAATCCAAAAAAGAAATAAATAAACAATCCATCCAAAAACAATCGAAAATGAAGGGACATGCAGGGTGACAGCTAACGCGTTTCACATCAGGATGTGATGCTTACTCATAGCTGATGAGTAAGCATCACACCCTGATGTGAAACGCGTTAGCTGTCACCCTTCATTAAATAATACGTTCAACCAGAGTGCGGCAGTCCAGATCACTTTTTCTTCTCAATGGTCTAAATTGGAGGCTGTAGTGTGACCACTGTCACTCCTAACTGACACAGGAGCTGCAGGGGACCAGTAACAGAACTGCAGAGAGCCCGCTGAAGCAAAGTACAAGGTAAAACTGAATACACAGCAAAGAATTCATTGGGTTCAGCAGGGGCTGAATTTTTGATTGATGTGTAACCCTCTCTGTTAGACAGAAACCGATTGTTATATCCACTTCTGCTGGAAATCCTTGTTCGATTAGCTGTTTGCAGCCAAACGGAAGCAGTGCTGATCAGTGTATTTTGATAGGGGAGAGTCCCTGCTGTCAGAATGCAATTCCCACATCCATCCAACTTGTGTGGATGGAGGAATCTGTCAGCCACTTGCTTGAGCCCCATCTCGATCCAGCAATGTGCACAAGAGCACTTGCTCTCTAGTGCAGGGGTCTCCAAACTCTCTAAAGGGCCAGTTTATTGTCTTTCAGACTTCAGGGGGGCCGAACTGTGCCCAGTGGGAGTTAACAATGTGCGATCTGGTGTCGTTGGGAGGAATAGTGCCCCTTTTTTTGTCAGTAGAAGGAATTATGCCCCATCATTGGTGTCATTGGCAGGAATAATGCCTCAAGGGCCAGATAAAGGCAAGCAAAGGGCCACATCCGGCCCCAGGGCTGCATTTTGGAGACCACTGCTCTAGTGGACTGTTTTTTTATAGTGCACTTTAATATTACTTTGCACTGTGTGTTTGATTTGCAGCACTGGGAGTTTGGTAGTAACTCCAAAACCAAATTGTGTACAAATGAACCATAAGAATTTGACTAAAGTTATTTGAATATTTGGGAGTTATTCACATTATATGTTATAGTATTTTACATTTTTTATTTACAGTTCCCTCACACAGGGATTTTGGTCCCACATGTGATATGTAATTGAATATTTATGAGTTGTTCGCATTATATGTTTTGGGATTCGCCCCTTCATAATTTTGTTTGCAGCACTGGTATTTTGGTTCCATATTCATGTGCTATATATTTCACTTGGTCAGATTTGATAATGACACATACACTAAATTTGATATAATTTATAGGGGCTACTGCTATGCACTAGGGTGTATATACTCCTGGTCTCTGTACTCTGCAGTTTACTGCTCTTGACTTCTGCACATTGTATATTACTGTACATACTCTACCTCTGAACACTGTACACACTGCTCCTGATCCTTGTACTTTGTAATCTATCCAATTCTGACCTCTGCACTATATATATATATATTTGTGTGTGTGTGTGTGTGTGTGTAAGATAATTGGTCATGGGGGGGCGCAGCTTGGCATGTTCGCCCTGGGTGCTGGTTGACTTTGTCCCGGCACTGCCCCCTGCACTGTGAGACAAATTGCCCGATCCGCCCGCTCCACTCCCCGCTGCACTTCAAGCATTTTTATTATTAACTTTTTTACTAGTAATGGCAGTGATCTACGACATTGCGGTGGACAGGTTCGGACACTTTTGACGCATATTTGGGATCATTGACATCTATACAGCGATCTGTGCTATAAAACTGCACAGATTACTGTGTAAATGTCACTGTCTGGAAAGGGGTTAAATGGGGAGGTGTTTCTAACTGGGGGGGATGGGACTGACTGGAGGAGGAGAGAGATCTCTGTTCCTAATCACTAGGAACAGCAGATCTGTCTCTCCTCCCCTGTCAGAATGGGGATCTGTCTGTTTACATTGACAGATCCCCGTTCTGGCTCTCTGTGGAGCGATCGTGGGTGGCATCGTGGCCGCCGGCCAAGCACAGGTCCTTTTATACTCCAATATACATGTATAGAGCCATGACAGGTCCTCTTTATACTTCTATATACCTGTATAGAGCCATGACAGGTCCTCTTTATACTCCTACATACATGTATAGAGCCATGACAGGTCCTCTTTATACTCCTACATACATGTATAGAGCCATGACAGGTCCTCTTTATACTCCTACATACATGTATAGAGCCATGTAAGGTCCTTATTATACTTCTATATACACGTATAATGCCATGACTGGTCCTCTTTATACTCCTATACATGTATATAGCCATAACAGGTCCTCTTTATACTCTTATATACATGTATAGAGCCATAACAGGTCCACTTTATACTCTTATATACATGTATAGAGCCATAACAGGTCCTCTTTACACTCTTATATACATGTATAGAGCCATGACAGGTCCACTTTAGTTATCATAATATAAAATAATGGATGTGGGGGCATTTTGGTGGGCGTGATTTTTTTTTTGGGGGGGGGGGGCAGCATTTCATTTTTGGTACCAGGCAGCACAATGTCTTGGGCCGACACTGCCCACACCATTACCCACCTCGCGCCCGCCGTACGAGAATATACGGCCGCAAGGTGGTTGTCAAATGCCGGGAGGCCGTTATTATACGGCCTCCGCTATTTGGCCACTGGGGGGCGCGCGAGCGCCGCCGGCGGCGCACGCACGTGCCCGGCGCTTCACTGCAATGCCGATGCGCGCGCCTGGCGGCCGCGATGTCCGCCAGGCACCCGCGATCGCGGTTACAGAGACAAGGACTTGGATCTGTGTGTGTAAACACAGAGATCCATGTCCTGTCAGGGAGAGGAGACCGATGCTGTGTCCCTTGTACATAGGGACACAGATCGGTCACCTCCCCCAGTCACTCCCCTCCCCCACACAGTAACAATCACTCCAGGGAACACATTTAACCCCTTCCTCGCCCCCTAGTGTTAACCCCTTCCCTGCCAGTCACATTTATACAGTAATCAGTGCATATTTATAGCACTGTTCGCTGTATAAATGTGAATGGTCCCAAATTAGTGTCAAAAGTGTCCGATGTGTCCGCCATAATGTCGCAGTCACAAAAAAAATCACTGATCACCGCCATTACTAATAAAAAAAAAAAATATATAAAAATGCCATAAAACTATCCCCCTATTTTGTAAACACTATAACTTTTGCGCAAACCAATCAATAAACGCCGATTGCGATTTTTTTTTACCAAAAATATGTAGAAGAATACGTATCGGCCTAAACTGAGGAAAAAAATATAAAAAAAAAAAAATTGGGATATTTATTATAGCAAAAATCAAAAAATATTGCTTTTTTTTCAAAATTGTCGCTCTATTTTTGTTTATAGCGCAAAAAATAAAAACCGCCGAGGTGATCAAATACCACCAAAAGAAAGCTCTATTTGTGCGAAAAAAAGGACGTCAATTTTGTTTGGGAGCCACGTCGCACGACCGCGCAATTGTCATTCAAAGCGTGACAGTGCTGAAAGCTGAAATTTCGCCTGGGCAGGAAGGGGGTATATGTGCCCAGTAAGGAAGGGGTTAAAGTTCAACACTCCTTTATTCTCCTTGAATGAACACAATCAGTTGAACTCCCTTAGTAGGAACAGAACAGGAAAGGAGGTGTGGATGCGAATAGGCCCAGACACAATGTAGTTCTCCACTTTCCTCCCTGAAAGTGGGTTACGGTCTCCGCACGAGGGGAAATTTCCTTCCAGGCGGTCTCCGACGAGAGGCTCACCTGTCACCGGCAGTATGCTGCACCGGGTCTTCAAGTGAGGAGCTCCCCCCGGTCCATTGCGCCTTCACGGATTCGGGTACCCACTCCCGGGGTTCCCTAGGATCTCCTTCCCTCGCGGAACTCAGTGTTGGGCACTGAGCTCCGGACCTCCATCCGAGTACCTCACCCCAGGCTAAAGGTGCCTGGGATGGAACACGACCTCCGGCTGTCCTCTAGGCCTAGGCCACCCAGAGGACCGACACGAACCACCGTCCACAAGCTGAAGGTGCCTGGGACTTCGACCCCGTGACAAAGATAGCCGGCCCCTTTATACCCTCTCCCAGCAAGCACGGCGGGTTCCCCGCCCCACCATACCGCTGCCGAGGAAGGACAAAAAGGAGGCACAGCACACAGCAATGATTCAACCCCAGCCCAGGGCAACAGTGCCACCTACTGGGCTGCAGGGAATTTCACAACACCAATGTCTCTGCCAAGTTCAAATTTACACCTGGGAAAGTACATACCCGCTACACTCTCCCCCTGGTGGTTTGACACTGGTCCCCAGTGTCTGGAGTAAATCATGCCCTCAACGGCTGACATAATCCAATCCAGAAACCGACTAACAATTGTACAAAAATATAAAACTTTTGGAAAAACTATCCAACTGAAACATTGTGTCTGAGCCCTGTAAGGAAAGGGAATAAAGACAGAAGAGAAACAACAGCACTGATTCATAACTTTGAATCACATATATACATTTGACTTTTCCCACCCATCCTGACTAAGACCCACCCCATCCTCAGTAAACTTGATAGGATGTTCTCCTGCAGAGGGAAAAGAAAGGATTAACACATATAACCCTGACACCTGTATTCGTGTAATGGAAAAGAAACTTCTCCGAGAAGAAATCCCTTTTCTCCAAAGAGTGAGTGCATGAAAAGTGTCTTAACGTTGCGCAACACTGCCACCTGGTGACAGCACTGCGGTAACTGCACTCGTGGAACTTTCTTCTTTCCTTTCGGCCCTATCTACCCCAGAGTCCATAATCTCTTTCAGGAAAGTGAAAAACAACAGGAACAGTTCTTCATTCCTATGGGCACAAAAGCAACGGCCCCAGAAAGTTCAGCAACATGATAAGAACGGAGTCTCTATTCTCCTACAGGTAAAAGCGGGGATGCGGCAGAACAAGTGGTTTCAAGTGCTGATCCATGGTTTCCAGATGATACTCCACATCTTCTCCTTCTTTGCGCCGGATCAACACTTTATCTGCATGGATGTGTCGTCCCAACATCCATTCTGCCTTGCAGTCTTTAAAACGTTGAGAGGCCTTTGGAGAGCATGCCAGGTACCTGCGGGCATGGGGAACCTGAAGGTGGGTCCACACAAAGTCATTGTACCAGCGCTCCCGGCACACTTCCACCTCATAAAGCAGTTCCTTCGATAAGTATGGATACTCCCATCCATAGTCTGCAGCAACCTTCTGACCAAACAGCCGTTGCAATCTCGCCAAAGGAGGCATGGTAGCTTTGTCCCCTTCACCAGGTAAAACTATTGAGTCCGGGTGGCGAGGGACCTTGATCACATCTGATCTGGGCATAGGTGCCCACAGCAGCAGTCTCTTTTCCCCGGCCTTCGATACTGATGGCACCGGGGATGTAGAAGCAGGCTGGGGACCGAACCTCTCTTCAGGCGCTGGTGCCTCCACCCGGGGTGTACTTTCCCCTGTTGACATGGGTGGATCTCTGGCTCTCCGAGATGAAGCGAGAGGTACTTTGTCCCAGCCCTTCCCGGCAAACAAATCGTCTATGGCAGCGTCGTCTCCCATGTCCGAGAGCGACTCCAGGTCAGAGGTGTCACACTCCTCCGCGGGTATGTAGCCGGTTGTAGAAACGAAGCCACCACCTCCCGTGGATTCGCTAGGCCATGACTTCCCGACACCTCCGCCCACACACCAAGTCTCCCCGCCTGGCTTACCTCGACCTTTACTTGAAGCGGGACTTCCGTAACTCTTGTCAACGGATCCATCCAGGCCGGGCGTAAGCGGGCGAGACGGTCCACCACAACCGCTGGTCGGGGCTACCATGCCGGACTTTCTCTTCGGTGGCGGACGCTGCGAGACAGTGGTGACCGAGTCAGCATCCTCGGATTTCTCCCGTTGGGGTTTTACGACCTCCTCCGCGGTCGTTGCAGTGTGCGTAGGGATGGCTCTCACAGCAGTGATTCCTCCTCTCTGAGTGGTGTTTTCCGCAGCCCGGCCGGGGTAAATGGCTCTCGGCCTCTCCACCGCCGGATCCACTTCAAACAGGAACTCCCCACAGGCCTCACATCGCCCGAATGGCTTCAGCTGGCACACCAGTCCCGAACAGCTGGGACAAATCACACCCAGGGCCTCAACGTCCATGCACGAGTACAGGGCGAATCGACCCCTTGGCTTTAGCCGGATCCCCATATCTGTTACCGGAGCAGCAGCAGTCAATGTCGTGGTGGAAGGGTGAACTGGAATCCACGATGTATGTCCGAACATGGCGACCAGTTGCTGATCCATCGCACACTGCAGAGTTTTTTTGCGCCAATGTCCCACGTGTAGTCCTTCACACGTATTGGACTCCTCCCCTTTGCCCCAGTTTGCGGGCTTTTCTTATTTTCTGAGTCTGAGTCACGCCCACGAACTAAGCGATGGGGGTGTGCCTGGTGGCGCAGTGCAATAGAAGCCCCCACGTGTATTACTTCACACGGTTGAACTTCCCCCTCTTTCTACTCTTCTGCAAAGGGCCTTTCCCTTCATTGGGTCATGTCCACGACTTCGAGCAGGGATGCACTTCGGCCAATGAAGGCCTGCCTATTCGCTTAACTCTTCCAACAGACACGTTCAATACTGTGGTGCACAAACACTATCCCGGACGAGCCCCCACGTGTAGCGCCCTCCTCGCTCCCCTCTTTCTCTCGTCTCGTCTCTTGTCTAGGGGTATCTTAGAGGGGAGGGAGCGGGGACACCACGCCTGGCTTCCACCACATGTGTCAGTGCGGTATAAGCAACGTTCTTGTATTACCTTCGGGTCAGTGTTGTGCACCTGGATCCTCCCTCCAAGAGTCACCTTGAACAATGTCTGTCAGGAAATGAGCCCCACACCATTAAAGTTCAACACTCCTTTATTCTTCTGCGAATGAACACAATCAGTTGAACTCCCTTAGTAGGAACAGAACAGGAAAGGAGGTGTGGATGCGAATAGGCCCAGACACAATGTAGTTCTCCACTTTCCTTCCTGAAAGTGGGTTACGGTCTCCGCACGAGGGGGAATTTCCTTCCAGGCGGTCTCCGACGAGAGGCTCACCTGTCACCGGCAGTATGCTGCACCGGGTCTTCAAGTGAGGAGCTCCCCCCGGTCCATTGCGCCTTCACGGATTCGGGTACCCACTCCCGGGGTTCTCTAGGATCTTCTTCCCTCGCGGAACTCAGTGTTGGGCACTGAGCTCCGGACCTCCATCCGAGTACCTCATCCCAGGCTAAAGGTGCCTGGGATGGAACACGACCTCCGGCTGTCCTCTAGGCCTAGGCCACCCAGAGGACCGACACGAACCACCATCCGCAAGCTGAAGGTGCTTGGGACTTCGACCCCGTGACAAAGATGGCCAGGTCCCAGCAAGCACGGCGGGTTCCCCGCCCCACCATGCCGCTGCCGAGGGAGGACAAAAAGGAGGCACAGCACACAGCAATGATTCAACCCCAGCCCAGGGCAACAGCGCCACCTACTGGGCTGCAGGGAATTTCACATCACCAATGTCTCTGCCAAGTTCAAATTTACACCCTGGAAAGTACATACCTGCTACACTTATATAGGGAAAGAAGCAGGTCTGAAAGCGAACAAAAGTCGTAAGAGATAAGATTGCATTCCTGGCAAGATCTCTTAACCACTTGCCAACCAGCCGCCATTCTCTTACTGCAGCAGGTCGGCTCTCCTGCGCGAACCAACGTACCTGTACGTCGGTCCGTGCATGTGAGATTGCGGGCGCGCTCGCACACCCGCTGAGAGCCGCGGGAGCGTGCCTGTGGGTCCAGCGGACTCGATGTCCGCCAGCCGCCCGCGATCGTTGCGCACAGAGGCAGAACGAGGATCTGCCTTTGTAAACAAGGTGGATCCCTGTTCTGACAGGGGACATGACAGAGACCTTCTGTTCCCAGTGATTGGGAACAGCGATATCCGTCATGTCCCAGTAAGTCCATCCCCCCTACAGTTAGAACACACCCAGGGAACACACTTAACCCCTTGATTGCCCCCTAGTGTTAACCCCTTTCCCTGCCAGTGTAATTTTTACATTGATCAGTGCATTTTTATAGCACTGATCAATGCAATATTGTCACTGGTCCCCAAAAAGTGTCATTTGGGGTCAGATTTGTCCGCTGCAATGTTGCAGTCCCGCAAAAAAATCGCAGATCGCCGCCATTACCAGTAAAAAAAAAAAATTCTAAATAAAAGTTCATAAATCTATCCCATAGTTTGTAGATGCGATAACTTTTGCGCAAACCAATCAATATACGCTTATTGCAATTTACCAAAAATATGTAGATGAATACATATTGGCCTAAATTTTTTGAAGAAATTAAAATTTTTGGGGATATTTATTATAGCAAAAAGTAAGAAATATATATTTTTTTCAAAATTGTCGCTCTTTTTTTTGGTTATAGCGCAAAAAATAAAAACCACAGAGGTGATCAAATACCACCAAATAAAAGCTCTATTTGTGGGAAAAAAGGATGTCAATCTTGTTTGAGTACAACATCCCACGACTGCACAATTTTCAGTTAAAGCGACGCAGTGCCGTATCGTAAAAAATGGCCTGTCATTGGGGGGAGGGGGGGGGGTAAATCCTTCCGGGGCTGAAGTGGTTAAAGTTGAGTAAGTATTCATCTCCCTAGTTGCTTTATTAATAAGCGTAAGAAAGCATGGCATCATATTCAGCTCTTAGGAGCAGAAAGGAAAGTCATCCGAGGCCCCGGTAGGCCAACTGCTTGGCCACCAATGGAGTAATGAAAACAAACACATACTTCTCTTTCCACTACGATGATCTCTGTCCACTGTGAGCTATCTGAGTTACACAGCATGAAACGATCTGGCTGCCTCAGCTATATAACTATGCATGTTGCTGTTTGGTTTGGCTCACTGCACCGCGCTCGGTCTGTCACCATGACAGCGTACCGCTAAATGATGGGAGACAGGCGTTGCTGGGACACACATGAACGGATCACTAGTCAGGTGCCATTCCAGAAACATCACAGCTAACTTGGAGCCAAAATAAACCTGCACCAGTTCTTTATAGCGTATCTAAACCTAAAAACTTAATATATTGTAGCCCATAGATGTGATGGCTGCATTGGTGTTCTTTTTTAGACTTTGTTCCCTTTATTTCAACCCGGTGATCCTGCCGCTAACACACTTCTCGTCCTCTGTCTACACTCATTTCTGTATTGTATCTATAGGAGGAGCCATGGTCGCCACCATAGGTGTGCACACACCCTATTCACCCTGTGTGGTGCAGATTCCCCCTATTTAAACCCCTGATATTTCACCAAACCCCCCGAAACAGGGCTCATAAAAAATGTGTAAAAGACTAATAAAAAAAATGAAATGTAAAAAAATAATAAAAATGTAGCGGGGTCTCCTTTAAGGCTCCTGGGACTACATCTCCCAGAGTCCTGTTTGGTACCCAGGGTGCAGTGTTGCCACCGCAGAGACTCATGGGAGAGACTATTTAAGGAGGAGGCGAGGCGGAGCTCGGCCTCTTTGGACACCGCGCTGCTAGTAACAGCTTCTTCCTGTGCGGATCTGCTGCAGTGCAAGGCCTGAAGCCTGGGGCCTTGTGTGACTTCCGAAGAGCCTTCCATCCCGCTGCGGAGCCTGGGTGGCACCTGACAGAGTTTGCTGTGGACGTCAGTTGGATCGGGGACCCGATCGTTGCGGACGCTGTGTGTGGAGACACAGTAGGTGGAAGTCCTGGACTGGGATCGCGTCCGGAGTGGTGAGTGAGCACCTGCTCAATGCAATCGGTTGTACTGTGTTTAGGCCTATAGACTGCTTTGGCCCACCGTTCATTTATTTACTGTTCCGCTGGAGACCGGTTGCAGGACAGAGTTAAAGGGTCTCCAGCATAGTGTTCCTTATGACTGCCTACTTTGTGGATTACAATATTGTTCCTGAACGTGCACCACCATTTCAAGTTTGCATGCGAAGAAATCTCTGTTCACAAGACTGAGTTTGATTTTGTGTCAGGCCTGACTAGGGAGGGGAGATAGAATATTGTTTAGTGCGCCATAGGGCACGTAGATAGCAATAACTGCACGTGGTGGATTACCGCGCTGTGCTATTGCCATATATATATTACATCTATTGCTGCAGGGCTCTGTAAGCCAGTTACATGTTATGTTTTAACCCATGCCCTTTTAACCTAAAGTAAAGCTGTTATACCTTGCCACTTGCATCACTGTGTTATCATTACTCATGGAGCTTATAGTTAATCTGGGGTTAAAGTGTGTATGTTACCAGGTGTAGACTGCAATAGAAAACACCCCTAGACTAACTGTGCCACAGGGGACTATACAAGATTGCCGGGGGTTGGTGGAGCTGTACTCAGGGCCCGAAAATTCAAACCATCGGCTCTCTTAACTGGGGGTAGCGCTACACGTGGGGGCTCTCGAGTCCGGGATCCTGATACAGCAGGTGAACACGCCAAAAGTACCGGCATGGACCCGTTAGAAGTTAAAGCGTGTTGCGAAGTCGGTGGTCATCAGCCTCCCAGGGGAGGAATGGTCAACAGAGACGGTAGAGAAACTGGTGGTGTCAATGTCCCCAGATTGTACACCATGGGTGATGGACATGAAGTCAGACCCAAACATCTCATATCAGTATGCGCTGATAGAATGGTGGGACGGAATGCCGGAAACCTTTAAGAGCAGATGTGTGCGCACCCCAGACAATAGAACTTATAAGTTGGCGCACGCAATAACCTCCAAGACGGAACCATCCCCAACGGGATCACCACAAGGGACACCCCGTGTCTCACCTGAAAGAAAAGAAAGGTTGACGCCCCCGGCGGCACCGGTCACTACCATAGGACCAGAATTAATAAACGCCTTAGGGGATCTGCTAGCAAAGTGCCAGAGGACAAGTACGGTACATGTAGAGGCTAGCTACCGCAGACTAAAGACATTTTCAGGGAAGCTTCCTGTCCCAGTAGGGGAAGAAGATTTCGATACCTGGGTTGAGCAGGCACTACTAGCAGTAGAGGCATGGGAGGTGCCTGAAGCGCAGAAGAGACAGCGCATGATAGAAAGTTTGAAAGGCGCTGCAGCAGAAGCGGTGAAAAGCTTCCGGTTTGGCAATGCTGATTGCACAGCTCAGGACTGTTTAGCCATGTTACAAGAGGAGTTCGGTCAGCTGGAAAAGGTGACAGAATTAGTGTACCAATTCGAACATACTTTCCAACAGCCGAATGAGAAGCTTTCAGAGTATGTAAGAAGACTCAACAAGATGCTTTGTAAGATCGTGTTGAAGAAAGGGATGTTGCCCCAAGACACAGATGCGGCAAGAATGAAGCAAGTGTTAAAGGGAGCATTACGCTCGGATCCAGTCTGGCTTCACCTGAAAACCTCTGGAGGGGGGATGTCACTGACTTACTCTGATCTGATAAAAATTATTAGGGACGAGGAGTCACTACAGATGGATCAACAAGTGATCAAGGCACATACTTCTGCTGCACCAGTGATAGTCAACTCGGTGATGACAAAAGAAAGAGACCCAGAAGTAGATGCTTTAAAATCGCAAATGTCACAGGTGTTAGAGATGCTGACCTCCCTGATTACAAAAGATTCAAGGGTTCCTGAGAGAGAGGGACCAGATGTTCCCAGATGTTTCAGTGCCCATTCCCCTACAGGACTGGGGGGATGTGATCTGTTTTAACTGTGGAGGGATTGGCCATATTGCAGCTGTATGTTCCAGTCCCAAGAAAAAGAAAGCAGACAACCGCAAGCTGGCGGGAAACTTCAGAGGGCCCCGGTGAAGGAGTCAACCGGGTGCCCATCATCTTCAGTGAGCTCCAAACTGAATGAGAAGCCCAAGGAAAGAGAGGACAAGACCCCTCAGAAGAAACACAAGGTTCCTCAGTGGGAACGTACCCCAAGGAAAGAGTGTAATGTCCCTCAGCGGGTAGTTACACCCGTTAACAGGAGGGAGATCAATGCATACCAGGCCCAGGAGAGGCTTAAATCCAAAGAGAAGTGGAAAAAAGGAAGTCCAAAAGGGAACCGCAAAGATCCAAGGAAAGAGACCCCTTTGAAGCGATATCCAGAGAAGCTGGTGGGCCCATCCCCCATAGTGCCCATTCAAGTGGAGGGAGTTTACACAAAAGCCATATTGGATACAGGAGCACAGGTGACCCTGTTGTATCGGGACTTTTATGACAAACACTTAAGCCACCTACCCATCAAGAAGATAGAAGAACTAGAAATCTGGGGAATCGGGACCCAGAGCTTCCCTTATGATGGCTACCTGCCCATAAAACTGACCTTCGACCCATCTGTGGCCGGGAAGGCTGAAGTGTTTGATACTCTAGCAGTTGTGTGCCCTCGGCCGCCTGGAGCCAACAAGAGTCCCTTAATAATAGGAACGAACACGGACCTGGTCCGGAGGCTTCTGACCCCTCTTGCAAGAAGGAAAGACTCGGCCGCCACCAAGATTCACCCCATCTTGAAGACAGCCTACCAGCGGTTGGTCCTGGAGCAGAAGGCCCCGGAAGAGGGGGCAGGGAAGGTCTGGAGACTTGAGAAGAACGGAGTGGTGTTGCAGCCCGGCGAAGTAACCTGTCTCAGAGCCACTGTGAAGCTTACTTGGGAGCAACCTGGACCCTTTGTCATGTTGGAGCCAGACCCAAGGGAAGAACACTCGGGTTTTGAAGTAATCCCAGAGGTGGTCCCACTGAGGGCTCTGAAGAAGGCCCACTATAAGGTCCCTGTGAGTGTCAGGAATACTACGGATGGCCCCATGAAGATCCCAGCCAGGATGTTGCTGGGCCAGGTGAGCCCTGCTGCCCCAGTTGCTCTATCGGATGCGGAGAAGACGGGTGAAGGAGGGAATGTTTGGGAGAAACTCTCCATGGAGAACCCAAACCTGCCCAGGGCTTGGAAAGAGAGAGCCAAGGCCCAGTTGACCAGGTGGAAGAAGATCTTCTCTCAAGATGAGTTCGATGTGGGGTGTGCGAGGAGTGCCACCCATCGAATCCGCCTCCATGAAGACAAGCCTTTCAGGGAAAGAGTCAGGCGAGTCCCATTAGCAGACCTGGAAGATCTGAGGGAACAACTTGGAGAACTCAGGAGGACCGGTGTGATCCGGGAGTCTAGAAGTCCCTATGCCTCTCCGATAGTAGTGGTCAGAAAAAAAAATGGATCGTTGAGGTTGTGTATAGACTACAGGACCCACAACAAGAGAACCATCCCTGACCAGTACACCAACCTGAGGATAGAGGATGCCCTACAGAGCTTGTCTGGAGCCAAGTGGTTCAGCGTGATGGACCTCAAGAGTGGATACTATCAGATCCCTATGCATCCGGAAGACAAGGAGAAGACAGCCTTCATAACTCCAGTGGGGTTCTTTGAATTCGACCGAATGCCCCAGGGACTGTCCGGAGCCCCAGCCACCTACCAACGTCTCATGGAAAAGACTGTAGGAGACATGAACCTTATCGAGGTCCTTGTGTACTTGGACGATGTCATTGTCTTCGGGAGGACCTTGGAAGAACACGAAGAGAGGCTGGAGAAAGTTGAGAAGACTCAGTGAGGAGGGACTCAAACTTTCGCCCGAGAAGTGTAGGTTCTACCAATCTTCCGTTAACTATCTGGGACACATAGTGTCTGAAGAAGGGGTAGCCACAGACCCTGAGAAGTTAGAGGCAGTTACTTCCTGGCCACGGCCTACCACAGTAACAGAACTCAGATCCTTCCTGGGGTTCTGCTCCTATTATAGAAGGTTCGTGGAGGGGTTTATCCGAATTGCCAGACCCCTGAATGAGCTACTCAAGACGGAAGGGGAAGAGGATGACTCGGGTCCCCGGAAGCCGGGAGAGTCAGTCCAAGACCAGTGGAACCAAAAGTGTGAAGAGGCCTTTCAGATGTTGAAAAAAAGCCTAACCACCGCCCCTGTCTTGGCCTATGCAGACCCAAAGAGACCTTATGAACTCCACGTAGATGCCAGTCATGACGGTCTGGGAGGAGTGCTCTATCAGGAGCATGAAGGACAACTGCGACCCGTTGCCTACGTGAGCCGAAGTCTGACCCCCTCTGAAAAGAACTACCCCACTCATAAGCTGGAGTTCCCGGCCCTCATGTGGGCGGTAGTTGACAAACTTAAAGACTACCTGTATGGGGCAGAATTCACTGTGAAAACCGACAACAACCCCCTTACTTATCTCTTCACCACAGCAAAGCTGGATGCCACAGGATATAGATGGCTGGCTGCACTGTCTGGGTTCAATTTCAGCCTGAAATACAGGCCTGGGGCTGGGAATCGAGACACAGACACCCTGTCTAGAAGATCTCATGCCCCTGCCAGTGATACAGAAGACTGGACCCAAGTGGCACCTGACGGGGTGCGGGCCCTTTGCCAAGGGGCTGAACTTCAAGCCAGAGGAGGCTCAAGGGCAGAAGAGATCGGAGTTACCATGGTAGGAGTTCCCAAGCAATACTGTGGGGTAACCCAGTTGGAAGAAGATAATCTGCCAAAACTGTCGAAGAAGGAGTTGAGATGTGACCAATTGGAAGACCCCATGGGGAGATTGGTTCTGGAGGCCCTGGAGAATCAGGACCCAAATAGACTCCTGCGCCATCCTTCAAAGGAAGCTCGCCTGTTGAGGAAAGAGTGGGACAGGTTGCAGGTGCATCAGGGAGTGGTCTACTGAAGGGGCCCCTCTGATGACCTGGAAGACAAATGGCAACTGTTTCTCCCTGAGAAACACAGAGAGACTGTCTTGGTTGCCCTGCATGACAATCATGGACACCTAGGGGCGGAAAGGACCTTTCAACTGGTTAGAAACCGTTTCTATTGGCCCTGCATGAGGGCTGAAGTTGAAGAATACTGCCATTCATGTGCACGATGCATCCAGAGGAAGACTTTACCTCATCAAGCTGCCCCAATGAGCCATCTGCAAAGCCAAAGCCCACTTGATCTGGTATGCATTGATTTTCTCTGCCTCGAACCCAACCTGAGTGGACTAGGAAATGTTCTGGTAGTAACCGATCATTTCACCCGGTATGCCCAGGCTTTCCCAACCAAACACCAGAAGGCTTCCACGGTGGCCAAGGTACTTATGGAGAAGTATTTCGTCCATTATGGGCTACCACAGCGACTTCACTCAGACCAAAGGAGAGACTTTGAAAGTCGGCTGATTCGGAAGCTCCTGGATTCCTTAGGGATCAAGAAGACCCGAACCTCTCCTTACCACCGACAAGGGGATGCTCAACCGGAGAGGTTCAACCAAACTCTGCTCAATATGTTGGGGACCCTGAGTAGCGAGAAGAAACAACATTGGAGCAAGCACATAGCGGCTATAGTCCACGCTTACAATAGTACCACCAGTGATGCTACAGGCTACTCCCAATACAGTCTCATGTTCGGGAGAGAAGCAAGATTACCGGTAGACCTGGCCTTTGGTACCTCCATAGACCATTCCTCAGCCACATCCCACAAGGGATATGTGGACAGACTCAGACACAGCTTGAAGGTGGCCTATGAACAAGCCCAAGCGGCTTCAGACCAAAGGGGGGCCCGCAGCAAGAGGAAGTTCGACCTGAAGGTCCAGATCCAGGACCTGCAACCAGGAGACCGAGTTCTTCTACGAAACCTGGAAGTCCCTGGGAAGCACAAGCTTGCAGACAGATGGAGACCTGAACCCTATGTCATTTGTAAGAAGCTGCCGGGCCTACCTGTCTATAAATTGAAGCCAGAAGGGAAGGTGAGTCCATTGAAGACTTGGCATCGAAACCACTTACTCCCACTTACTCCCACTTGCTGAAGCAGTTCGGATACCTCCTGCAAGGGACTCTTCAAGCACAGACTCCATTCTGGATACCCCGAGGCCAAACACTCGGTCCCAGTCCTCCCAAAAATCAAGATGTAGAGGCCTCTGAGCAAGGTGAAGATGAGAGACAGGAACTTGATTGGCTATGGCCTTCCCCAACTCCGGGGACTTCTGCTATAGATCTTCCTCCTGCCAAAGACACTATAGACAGAACACTGAATGCGGAAGCTACTGAATTAGTTCCATCCAGCCCTTTGTCAGATTGCTGGGAAGATGCCTGTGACACATACTCAGAGGAGGACCGAAGGGACTCTATGTACCTCCAGGATCCTGAACTAAGTGTTTCAGAGCCAGCGGAATCCCTCAAGCCTGTTCCAGAAGAGGAGTCTGCAGTGCTCCAGCCAGAAGTCCCAAGAGAGCAAAGAGCTAGAAGAGTCATAAGGCCTCCCAAGAAGTTAACTTACTCACAAATGGGGGAGACCTCAGAGGAGGCAGTGGTCACTGCAAGGAGGAGTACAGAGCATCCAGTTCCCTCCACTGTTCATTTGGTGGAGGGCAACCCCAATTCCTCCTCTGGCACAGTTAGGCAGGCCACTCATGATAGTGTGACCTGTGGGCAAGGGAATTCAACCCCTCAGTTTTGGTGGGAGTTCCCTTTGCCGACATCATACCCAGCATTGTCTAGAATTGTACGTAGTGTATGCTAAAATAATTTTTTTTTATCTTTAGGGACCAACGAGTTCAAGTGGGGGGAGTGTGTAGCGGGGTCTCCTTTAGGGCTCCTGGGACTACATCTCCCAGAGTCCTGTTTGGCACCCAGGGTGCAGTGTTGCCACCGCAGAGACTCATGGGAGAGACTATTTAAGGAGGAGGCGAGGCGGAGCTCGGCCTCTTTGGACACTACGCTGCTAGCAACAGCTTCTTCCTGTGCGGATCTGCTGCAGTGCAAGGTCTGAAGCCTGGGGCCTTGTGCGACTTCCGAAGAGCCTTCCATTCTGCTGCGGAGCCTGGGTGGCACCTGACAGAGTTTGCTGTGGACGTCAGTTGGATCGGGGACCCGATCGTTGCGGACGCTGTGTGTGGAGGCTCAATCCAATCGGTTGTACTGTGTTTAGGCCTATAGACTGCTTTGGCCCACCGTTCATTTATTTACTGTTCCGCTGGAGACCGGTTGCAGGACAGAGTTAAAGGGTCTCCAGCATAGTGTTCCTTATGACTGCCTACTTTGTGGATTACAATATTGTTCCTGAACGTGCACCACCATTTCAAGTTTGCATGCGAAGAAATCTCTGTTCACAAGACTGAGTTTGATTTCGTGTCAGGCCTGACAAGGGAGGGGAGATAGAATATTGTTTAGTGCGCCATAGGGAGCGTAGATAGCAATAGCTGCACGTGGTGGATTACCGCGCTGTGCTATTGTCATATATATATATTACATCTATTGCTGCAGGGCTCTGTAAGCCAGTTACATGTTATGTTTTAATCCATGCCCTTTTAACCTAAAGTAAAGCTGTTATACCTTGCCACTTGCATCACTGTGTTATCATTACTCATAGAGCTTATAGTTAATCTGGGGTTAAAGTGTGTATGTTACCAGGTGTAGACTGCAATAGAAAACACCCCTAGACTAACTGTGCCACAGGGGACTATACAAGATTGCCGGGGGTTGGTGGAGCTGTACTCAGGGCCCGAAAATTCAAACCAGCGGCTCTCTTAACTGGGGGTAGCGCTACAAAAATAATAACTGACACCATCCTCTGCCCTACTGACACCGCCCAGTGCTCTACTGACACCGCCCAGTGCTCTACTGACACCGCCCAGTGCTCTAGACACCGTCAGTATCAATACACATGCACACACACGTATGTGTTTGAGCTTTGAGGTGCACACTCTAATGCAATAGGCTACGCACAACTATGGTTGTCGCATAGGCTGGACTTCATACTTGTCTATTTTTGTTCATCTGAATTACATGGTGGATTACTGGGACTAGTAGTTTACACACGATAGAAAACATTCTTTGTGCTTTCCTTTCTGGTCACAGGAACTGCATTTCTGGAAGGATCAACGGGTATTTTCTGTACTTTCTAAAAATGCTCTAAGACTTTGTTTACACCAGTGGTAGAACTACGAAGGTCGCAAAGGTCACACTTTTGAGGGGCCCCAGTGGGGCAGGGTTCTGAGCTGAGAGTGTCTCTCTCGTTCAGCCCAGAGCCTGCACTGACAGTTCCACCTTTCTCCCACGGATGGGAGAGGAGAGAGCCGATGTGCTCCTTCTCCTCCCGCCCCTTGACTCCTGTGTGTACCGTGAGAAGTTTGATCAGCTGTGTCTGAAGGATGGATTCCAGGAAGTAAATGCTGCATGAGTCATCTGCCCTTTCTCAAGATGGCCACTGCCAAAAATGCTAGGGGTTGTTTTTTTAAAGTGATTTCTCAGCATAATAAAGCTTGGAAACATGGATGGATAGGTGAGTTTTATATTACAAATTAATTAAATAGTGCTTTTGATTTGTGCTGCTCAGATGCAGTGTAGTTCCACTTTAAGATCTTTTTGTCACATGGTTCTCAATGAGGATAACCTTGACTTTTTTTTATCAAATGGTACATTTAAATCCTGGACTCCAACCTGTCCTTCACTTCCAGTTCCTAGCCCTTCTGTGCGCTAAACATCCCAAAAACCCAAAGAGAGGTAAAATAAATACTGACCAAACTCATCTGCAGAGAAGTGTCTCGTCCAGAAGGATTTTCCATTTGTCAGGGTCATCTCATACTCTAACTGCAGACCATCTCCCTGCAGAGAGTAACAGTGTTAGCAAGAAGGTGTGTAATCAGTACGTGAGATGGTAAGAAAAAATAAGAAATCTCTCCAGTTAACAGCAAGCTTCCAGTTTTAGACTGACCGCACTGTGCAATACAGGATGCCGGTACAAACACAGATATACACCCATGCTAAAGAACAAGTAGTGGTCTTTTATACCTTCCTGGAGCTCACCTTTAAAAGGAAACTGTCATTTTAGTATAGTTATACCTTATTACCACCCACTCCCCCCCTCAAGGCTTACACCTTGTTGCCCTGTCTTTTCTGTGTTTTTCACTGTGGACCTAGACCACAGGTGTCAAACACAAGGCCCGTGGGCCGAATCCGGCCCTCCAGGCCATTTCATGTGGCCCTCGCACCTCTCCTGCAGCTGCAGGAGAGCTCCAGCCCTCCTCTGGTCCTCCTCCAGACCCCTACTTTCTGCTTACAAGCAATGCATCCAGCTTCTTCCCAGCAGCAGCATAAGGAAAGGGGGTGCACTGTGATGTAAGGGGGGAGTAGGGGACACAACTTCTGATGGTGGGGTGGCTCTTGACATCTAATGTAAGGGGAGGGGATGCGCTGGACATCTAATCTTACAGATGCAACTGGCCCTTTTGAGGACAATCATAATACTTACTGATGCGGCCCACGATTAAATTGAGTTTGACACCCCTGACCTAGACACTTCAACTGGACTTTGGTTCTTTGCAGGAGTGGAAGAATCTCGACTCACTGCTATGTAAATGCCATTCATTATTCGACCCAATGGTGGATGCCCCTTTCATATTGGGGATTCTTGCACAGCTGGGAAAAATAAATAGGTGTCTGGCTTTCAGCTCCTAGAGGGCCACCCGAAGACTTTTGGTAATGGGGTTGTTTGGCTCCTAGCGGGCTACACAACAAGGATTTGGAAAAAGTATTTACAAGTGTAAGACTTAGGGAGGTTGGAGGGGAGATATTTAAAGCATAACTGAACAGAAAGTACAGTTATCCTTTAAAATAAATCATAGAAGCCAATAGACTAGCCCAGTATTTCTCAACCTTTTTTCAGTCGAGGCACCCATTACATTATGGACAGTCTCCAGGCACCCCACTCTAAAATGTAAAAAATTATTCTAATAGTTTTACATAATGCAGCAGCATTGACACACATAGGACATCCAACATTAGAGGGGATTTATTCTTTCAAAGCAAATACAGTGCCTGTAAAAAGTATTCATACCCCTTGAAATTTTCCACACTTTGTCATGTTACAACCAAAAACGTTAATGTATTTTATTGGGATTTTATGTGATAGACCAACACAAAGTGGCACATAATTGTGAAGTGGAAGGAAAATGATAAATGGTTTTCCATATTTTTTACAAATAAATATGTGAAAAGTGTGGCGTGCATTTGTATTCAGCCCCCTTTACTCTGATACCCCTAACTAAAATCTAGTGGAACCAATTGCCTTCAGAAGTCACCTAATTAGTAAACAGAGTCCACCTGTGTGTAATTAAATCTCAGTATAAATACAGCTATTTTGTGAAGCCCTCAGAGGTTTGCTAGAGAACCTTAATGAACAAACAGCATCATGAAGACCAAGTAACACACACGACAGGTCAGGGATAGAGTTGTGGAGAAGTTTAAAGCAGGGTTAGGTTATAAAAAAAATGTCCCAAGCTTTGAACATCTCACAGAGCACTGTTCAATCCATCATCAATGGAAAGAGTATGGCACAACTGCAAACCTACCAAGACATGGCCGTCCACCTAAACTGACAGGCTGGGCAAGGAGAGCATTCATCAGAGAAGCAGTCAAGAGGTCCATAGTAACTCTGAAGGAGCTGCAGGAATCCACAGTTCAGGTGGGAGAATATGTCCACAAGATAACTATTAATCGTGCTCTCCAAAAATCTGCCCTTTATGGAAGAGTGGCAAGAAGAGGCCATTGTTGAAAGAAAGCCATAAGAAGTCCCATTTGCAGTTTGCAAGGAGCCACGTGGGAGACACAGCAAACATGTGGAAGAAGGTGCTCAGGTCAGATGAAACCAAAATGTAACTTTTTTGGCCTAAAAGAAAAACGCTATGTGTGGTGGAAAACTAACACTGTACATCACCCTGAACACATTATACCCACCGTGAAACATGGAGGTGGCAGCATCATGTTGTGGGAATGCTTTTCTTCAGCAGGGGCAGGGAAGCTGGTCAGAGTTTATGGGAAGATGGATGGAGCCAAATACAGGGCAATCTTAGAAGAAAACCTGTTGGAGTCTTAAAAAGGCTTGAGACCTTCCAGCAGAACAACAACCCTAAACATACAGCCAAAGCTACAATTGAATGGCTTAGATCAAAGCATGTTCATGTGTTAGAATGGCCCAGTCAAACTCCAGACCTAAATCCAATTGAGAATCTGTGGCAAGACTTGAAAATTGCTGTTCACAGATGTTCTACATCCAATCTGATAGAGATTGAGATATTTTGCAATGAAGAATGGGCAAAGATGTCCCTCTCTAGATGTGCAAATCTGGTAGAGACATCCCCAAAAAGACTTGCAGCTGTAATTGCAGAGAAAGGGGGTTCTACAAAGTATTGACTCAGAGGGGCTGAATACAAATACACGCCACACTTTTCACATATTGATTTGTAAAAAATTTGGAAAACCATTTATCATTTTCTTTCCACTTCGCAATTATGTGCCACTTTGTGTTGGTCTATCACATAAAATCCCAATAAATCAATTTACGTTTTTAGTTGTAACATGACAAAATGTGGATATGAATACTTTTTCAAGGCACTGTACACTTTTGTACACTATTACCGACTAGTATTCCAGTGTTTCCCCTCTCCCTCAGTTTCTCTCCATCAATCAGCTATTGTGACCCCAGTGTTGATGGAGAGGACCAGGGGAGGGTCAAACAAGAATGCTATGAAGGTAATTAACAAACTTCTTATCAACACTGATGACATCACTGGTTGTTAGGATGCCGGTGGATGGAAGGTTTAAATGGTGCACAATAAAAACCTGTGGCTTTGTGTTACTAAAAAAGGCAGGCTTTATCCACCTGCTGGCTTGTATACATTTTTGGGCAATTTCTAGGCATTTTGCCAAGGCACCCCTAAAGAAACCTCAAAGTACCCTGCTTCAAAAAGGCGGGGCTAGCCTATAATATCTGCGCCCAGACCTTGATACTTGATGAGTAGGTCCCTGGTGACTGGTCAGCAAGGCACAAAAAGTCACATTGTGAATTGGTAGATTGAGTGCCTAGTACTGAATATATCTTCGACAGTCTGGTGGCATTCCAGGGGAGGTCGGTATGAACCAAGATTCTCTCTAAAGCAAGAATTTCAAACCCCCAGCACCCAAATCTAAGGCGCCTAAGCTTAGCTTATTGAGTAGTGAACTGTTTCTTAAACTCAGAATGTACAGTATGTGGTGTCCATAATATCTCACCCCACACTTGCTGAGCGCTATGTACCACCATCTCTCACGGACGGACCGGAAGCTCCTCCCACTGTTGCAGCTCAAGTAGCTCTGCCCATTCTCTTTTGTCACCTGAAGAAGGAAGACCAACATGGGTACAGTCAGACTAGGAAATTGTTTTTTTTCCAACACACAACCAACAAAGTGTGGATGAGTCCTATGAAATTATAGAAAAAAGGTTAACCACATCTGAACATCTCTTATTTGCACCATCTTGGTTTGTTAGATATATCACCTAAAGTGCCTTGTCAAATATGTTCAATAAGTGCAAAAAATACCTGACTTTCTGTGGTATCTGCCTCTAACATAGGCGTGCGCACAGGGTGTGCCAGGTGTGCCCAGGAACACCCTAATCACCCTGCACAGAACAGATTCCCCCTACTGCCCTGGCTCCCATCTCCCCCCCCCCCCGCAGCGCTGCCAGCTTCCCCTCTCTTCTATCGGCTGTTGCTGCTGGGATGTTTTAGGAGTGGGGAAGGGGCCAGTAAATATGTAATTTACCGGCCCCTTCCCTTTCTGAATGAACACCATGAGTGATCGGTAGTGTGTGTTTGGGGTGCACACCCCAATGCAATAGGCTGCGCACACCTATGGCCTCTAATGACTGTTATCAGTTATCATTCTCTCTCTGATCTACAGAACATCCTCCCCTATTATCGAAAAGAGGAGAGGGGGAAGTGTTCTCTAATACCATTTTGCGATGAAAAAGCTGTTCCTCCATAGTTTAGTGAGTGAGCATTGTCACCTTAGGGCAGGGATTTTGTTACGGGCAAATCACCAGGTGAAAATAAAGAATGTGTTAACCACTTAATGACCGCTCACGGCATATATACATCGCCAGAATGGCTCGTACAGGCACAATCACGTACCTGTACGTGGCCCTTTAACTGCCTGCCGTGTGGTCGCGAAATGACCCTGCAGTCATCCCCGTGAGTCGGACCGCGGGTCCCACCGACTCGATCGCCGCGGGGATCCCCGCGATCGTCTCACGGAGGGATGAAGCGGGGGGATGTTAGTGTAAACACAACATCTCCCCGTCCGCCTACTGACACTGTCACCGATCTCCGCTCTGTGTAATCAGAGCGGAGATCGGTGACGTGTCACTCGTAGCCACGCCCCCCAGCAGTGAGAATCACTCCCTTAGGCACACTTAACCCTTACAGCGCCCCTAGTGGTTAACCCCATTCACTGCCAGTGTCATTTTTACAGTAACCAGTGCATTTTTATTGCAGTGATCGCTGTAAAAATGACAATGGTCCCAAAAATGTGTCCGCCATAATGTCGCAGTCACGAAAAAAATAGCTGATCGCCGCCATTACTAGTAAAAAAATAATAATTTTGTAAACGCTGTAACTTTTGCGCAAACCAATCAATAAACGCTGATTGCGATTTTTTTTTACCAAAAATATGTAGAAGAATACATATCGGCCTAAACTGAGGAATTTTTTTTTTTTATATATTTTTGGGGGACATTTATTATAGCAAAAAGTAAAAAATATTGAATTTTTTTCAAAATTGTCGCTCTATTTTTGTTTGTAGCGCAAAAAATAAAAACCACAGAGGTGATCAAATACCGCCAAAAGAAAGCTCTATTTGTGGGAAAAAAAGGACGTCAATTTTGTTTGGGAGCCACGTCGCACGACCGCGCAATTGTCAGTTAAAGCAACACAGTACCGAATCGCAAAAAGGGGCTTGGTTTTTATGCTGCGTATTGGTCCGGGGCTTAAGAACCCGGAAAAAAAACGAATGCAACCACCACATCTGAGAACTAGTAAGCTACAATATAATACATTTTTATTCTTGGGTTTAGACATACATTAAAGTGGTTGTGAACCTCAGACATGAAATATGAACAAAGCATATCCCTCTATAGTGTGTACTTGTCTCAATTAAGAGCACTAATGCCTTGTACACACAGTCGGATTTTCCGTCGGAATAAACTCTGACGGGTTTTTCCGACGGAATTCCGTTCAAGCTGTCTTGCATACACATTGTTACACCAAATTCCGACTGTCAAGAACGCAGTGACGTACAACAATACAACGAGCCGAGAAAAATTAAGTTCAATGCTTCCGAGCATGCGACTTGATTCTGAGCATGCATGTTTTTTTCTCCGTCGGAGTTCCATACAGACGAACGGAAATTCGTTTCATCGGAAAAAAAGAGAACATGTTCTCCATCTAATTCCGTCGGAATTTCAGACGGAAAAAGTCTGATGGGGCATTTTTCACACGGTCGGAATATCCGATGAAAAAATTCCGTCTGACTTTTTACATCGGAAATTCCGAGCGTGTGTACGCGGCATAAGTTTCATTTCTGTCAGCTGCTTCGTTTCTCTGCTATCAGCATGAATCACTTTCAAATAACATTTTCCTGACACCAAGCGAAAAATGGTGACGGTGGAGGGATCTTCAGCTGATTGACAGCCTCAGCTCTGTTCCTGTGTGGAGGGGGGTATCCTTTCCCTCCAATTGGCTGTCAGAGCTCTCCTTACTGAGCTCTGCAGACTGTAACTTCAGCTCTCCGCCCCTTTTTTCTGCAGTCTCAGACAAGCTTTAAAATTTAGCACTTTGAACAAATGTAGAGAATAAAGGGCTACAGATAGACAGGTACAATATATGTAGGAGGATTTGTGTCATCTCTGTTTATCCCCCAAGGCCAGTCACTTCACTGGGTATATGTGAGGGTTTACAACCACCTTAAAAGCTAAAGAGATGCCCCTTCAAGCTATCCTCATAATGTTAATTTTATCGTACCAAAATATCAATATATTAAGAGAATATGCATATAGTGTATATCCAAAAAATACTTGAAGTGTTACTAAACCCAGGACCCTGCATTCACTATATCTGGTCTCCCACAGTACACAGAACATGGAAATGCAATTATTTTAGTAAATATAAACTGCTAAATACCTTTTCTCATCAGCAGTATATAGCAGTCTTGTGACTTCTATCAGCGTCTGGTTAAAGCTTGTAGGAGAAGTTTTCATTCTCCTCTGACTGTCCTATAAGGCTGCAAGACCCCTGACTTTCTGTCTGGACAGTGCTGATTGGCCCTGTACTGATCACATGCACCCTCCCAAAATAAAAAACTCTCTAGCAATACACACCAAACTGTGCATGTGCAGAGTGACTCCAAAGGCTCTGTCTTATCAGGAGATGGACTGGGGACAGTAAAAGAGGGGAAGGATCATAGAAGACAGGATCAAAAAGCCTTTTTACACAATGCAGAGGATTACCCCTTAGGTTCCACAGTGAGTATAGCGAGTATGCTTTACTGCATTTATACACTGATTTTACTGTTGTGGGTTTAGTAACATTCCTCCATATTCCCACCGATGTTAATAACAGACAAAATTGTCCATTGCCCCATCCTAATCTTAATGTCTGCCAACTCAGCTAAGATATCTCAAATATCCTAAATTCCAATAGGGTCTTGTATGCCACCGATAGTCCATAGACCATCCATATTGTTGTCCCTTTATACAGTTCTATGTATAAAAAAAAAACCATTTTAATATTCCATTGCACAAAATTCCAACCAAATGACTGTCACTATGTTTACTCAAACATAGGTAAGCCCTAACTGCTATATGATCATTGAAAAAAAAAATCCCAAGTGACAACTTGAGTATTTATCAGTACTGATCGCTGTGAAGATATAGTGAGTGGCGTGGATTGCTTAAAAAGATGGTAAAAAGTTTCCCTCTTAATAAGCTCCAAAACAGTTTTTTCACGCTCAAACACTAAAGAAATATTTGCAGTACTAGCTTTCTGTTTAAGCCATATGGACACAAGCAATATAAATTGTAAATCCACCGAGCCTCCTTCTGTAGAAGGAATTTGTCTAAATCGTCCTGTCTATTTGACAGCTGTAGTTAGAAAATCCCATTGATATTTTTTATCTCTTTTTTCTGATAAGATGCACCACTGGTGTATGACTGCAAGAGGGAGTAAGCTCTTTTGTTGGTTCGTTAATAAGAAAAAACAAGATGTATTATTCCTTAAAGACCACAGGAGAGAGCACCTTAAGAATGGGGCGAAGGGGGGTAAAAGAAAGATATGTCCTGACAAAGTCGCCAGTTGAAATGAAACTGTCCTGACGAGGTCGCCATTTGAAATGAAACGCGTAGACACCAAGCGTATATATACACACACACACTATCTCCTAGTTGTCCACGTGGGAAAGGATTCTTGATATTCATTCGCAGAGGAGACTATGCATGTGTAAGCTCCCTATTTTATTAATTAAAGTAGAAGTCCACTCTAACACTAAAACCTCACAATCTACAGGCATCCACGATCTAAGACTAACCTATCTAGCCCTGTAAAGAAGAAATGGCTACACATACCTTTTTTGAAGTCGCTCAGGTCCAGTCCCAGGCTGAGCTGTCAGTTGCGGCTTCGCTGTGGAGGCGGGTGCAGAAGAGGCAGCCGAAAAAACGGCTTTTGTTAGGGTGGACTTACACTCTAAGTATAACATATTGTGAGCTTGGCAGCCCTCCAATGTTTACATTATTAATAATTCAAAGTTTGGTTTAAATACCTCTTTATCTCTTGGAGTGGCAGTTAGGAATCTCCACCCTCCCCACAGGAAGAAGCACCTTAAGAAATTATATATGGGGAGGAGGGGAGGGGAGTAAAAGAAAGATATGTCCTGAAGAGGTCTCCAGTTGAGATGAAACGTGTAGACACCACGTGTATACACACTGCCTCCTAGTCATCCATGTGGATGGACACATGCCAGCAATGCAGCGAGTGGCATGCAGCATTTGTCTTCACTCAATCTAATGGGTGAAATTTGGGGCACAACTGTCTTCTAGATGCAAGACGAGAAAGGATTATTAATATTCATTTGCAGAGGAGAGTATGCACATGTAAGCTCCCTATTTAATTGTAGCGCCCTGCCCCCAATGATTGGGGCGCTATTGTAAATTTAGGGGGTGTCTTAGCCAATAGTTGGGCTCAGACTTGTGTAATTACATACAAATTGCCTCTGTCCTGGCTATGGTGGTGCCTGAAAGTGTTTTCCCTTGTTGCCTGAAGGTGGCGGTACCGCCTCGGGTCCATGTTGGAACGCAGGCAGACCATGGTGTATTGGGTGTCCCTTCTCTGTTCTCATACTGGTTCGTGCATCATCCCGGCCGCTAGGCCAGGTGAGAGGGGTCTATCCGGGTGAGCAATACCCACGCAAAAAAGAGAGTGGTGAATGACTTTAGACATATTTGTGTCTTCTGCAACGAGTACCTGAACCTTCCCCTCTCTTCTCATACCTTCTACTTTCTCTACAAGTTACTGCAGCAAAAATAAAACCCAACAGTTGAAGGTTTTACATCTCGTGGGGACATTGCAGTTTCTACAGACTTTCTTCCCCTGACAACGAACCTAGAGGTAACGTGCAAAGCCCAAAACTTAAACCAGCAGCTCCTACGGGGGTAGTGCTACACGTGGGGTCTCGTCCGGGATATTTGCCGTTGCCTCTGACAACTGGATTAATGTTTTTTTTGCTTTATTGGAAGTCTGCAAGAAAGAAAGTGTTGGACTGTGCTTCAAAAGAGAAGAAGGGGTTAAGGGGTGCAGATCAATTTGCCGGCTGCGTAGGCCATGGGCGGAGCCAGGAAAGAGAAAGCCTGCGAGCTACGTGCAGAAGAGCAAAAAGGGGAGGAGTTCCCGTCAACTGCGTGAAACACGTGAGTGTGTTTGGCGCCAAAGACCAGAAGTTGCCAGATTAAGCAGCATGTCTTCCCTTTCATGGGCCCCAGCCATATCGGGACCCAGGATGTTCTCTATGCCCAATGCTGTGGGTGCTACGCCATCTGGAGCCCCGCTCACAGATACGGGGATCCGACTAAAGCCAAGAGGATGCTTCACGCTCTATACGAGCCGAGATGTGGAGGCCCTGGGCATGCTGTGCCCTGGATGTGATGGACTGGCCATACTATTGCGCCCATTTGGTCGATGCCTATCCTGCGGGGAATATCTCTTTGAGGTGGAGCAACCCACCGTGCCACCCCGCGCCTATCGGGTAGACTGGATCACAGGCACCGTTACTCTGGAGGAGGTCGCCTTTGCCCCTGCGGTTCAGCCTGTGCGCACTGCATTTGCTGCAGCAAGTGAGTCCGGAGTAGACATCGCTACCACTACGGAGCCACCGGCGGACACTGCAGCTGATGCTACGGCCACAACATGTGTCTCGGTCCCGCCCGTAAAACGGAAGGTGGGATACGTCAAGGCTTCCCGCGGCCGCGGTCGAGGCCTACCCCAGCACCTGCCGAAACCGGACCTCGTGCACGGCAATGTCCCCGGGAAGTCCACGACAGGAACCGGTAAGGAGATTGGGGAAAAAGTTACTGGGGCTGTTCGCACCTATTTACTGGCCGAAGAGGGGGAGGATTCAGAGTTGGATTCCTCGTCCGACGCCGGTGATGATGACTTGTTCGAGACCATGTCACAGGAGTTAAGGTGGAGCAATAAAAGGTGTATCACCCTGATACATAGCCTCTCGGAGGAGATGCCTATGGACCCTGGGGACACAACACACCGGGTGGGAACCCCGGACGCAGAAAAGGAGGCTCTGCCTGATGAAGGAACTTTTGTCCCAATCTGCTCAGTCTTTAATTCGGAAATGCCCGAATGCCCATGTACTACCCGGGATGGGGAATTCCTGGTCTTTGCCTAAACTCGCCCGCTTACAGCGAGTGTTAATGAAGAAAGTGGCTACAGAGTACGGTTTGGAGTTCCCGTACGTACCGAAGGACATAATGATGGACATTGAAGCTCACCATGAGCAATGATACGGGGAGGCCATCTGGGACTATTTGAAAGTACCTAAGCCGTTCAGGAACTTGGACCACTCGTTCATCATGGCCGATCGGTTTAAGGGTTGCTGGCTACATTGGAGCTACGGCCGGCATATCTACGCCGACCGGGTTGTTCTCTGCAGAGAAGAAGATGTGGTATACTTCATCACTACCCTGGACAAACAGGGGAAGCCCGTAACACTACCTGACCCCAGATTCTATTTGCCTTAAACCAGCAAACTGACGTTGCTTTTGTTTGTCTTTTAATTCTCCCACAAGAGGAAGAGAAGAGAAAGCATTTATCATTACCAGAGGAAACTTTCTTTGCTATGCTATTGAACTCTGGGGAGTTAGTCAGATAGGATAGGGTTGCTGAGAACGCCAAGTTCAAAATGTTTGTTACTTCAGCCCCTGCTTGAAGGACATTTATGTGAGGCCTCTGACACTAGGTGGCAGTGGTTGTCAGCGTAGGGAAAGACTTTGACCAGATTTTGCAAACGATCTGTCCATCAGGGATTATCTCAAGGCATCCTTCCTTTTCTTCATAGTTGATCAACACTTGGTGTGGGGTCGGGTGCTTATGGATGGACATTGTGGAGTCAATTAATATTGAACCCTGTGAACTTTTTGAGATGTTTCATTTGTGATTGTTTTTCATTAATATACACATATTCGTGAAACGTCCAATACCACCTACTACCGTCATTTCATCGTTGCGGAACATATGGGGACATCTCTTAAATAATTATGTTGCACAGGTCCCCTTGGGTCAATCACATACATATTTTTATTTTTTTATACATATGTTCAATTGATATATGGTTGTTCTTTGTTCACATGCATTGACAATTTGACCCCTATAGCAGGTTACTGGATACTTTCCTGTGCTAACACTTTTATATATATTTTTAAGATTTCATTTTCTTCTACATATATTGCACAAGATTCTGGTGATTCTAGAATTGATGCTAAATTATTGTTACATTGATTATCTTTAGGTGAATCACACATGTCCGTTTTGTGTTTGCTCACCCAACACATAATTTTAATTTATGCACCGAGATACAGCTGACAACGGCTCACTTTATTGTGTAAACGTTTCTTTCTTTATGACGTTTACCTGTAGGATTTTGCACACCTACTTTTCCTTTTTTAGCGCTTACATTTATTTAGTTACATAGTGTATAGTGTTGAGCGAACCCGAACTGTAAAGTTCGGGTCCGTACCGAACTTTAGCTTTTTCCCGAACCCGGACTTTGCCCAAAAGTCCGGGTTCGGGTTCGGCAATCTAATAACGCATTTAGAAATGCTTCAGGGGCCAGCCAATCACCTTTTGATTAGCTGGTGTGCCCTTAGAGGCCATCATAGCCATGCCTACTAATGGCATGGCTGTGATTGGTCAGTGCAACATGTGACCCAGCTTCTATATAAGAGAGGCACACAGCACACATGACACTCTGCTTCAGAATAGATAGAGAGAGGAATCTAGTCTGCTGCTGCTTCTTTTAGGGAAAGATAGAAAAATAGATGAGGTAGTCCTGATTCTACAATCTGAGGGAAAAGATAGAGAGATAGTGTAGTGTAGGGCCAGGTTCCTGTGTTGGTGCTTTCAGGGAGAGAGAATATTATATAGGAGTCCAGATTCAGAGATTAAAATCAGCGATCTGCATAGGTTTACCTATTTGTGTTGCAGTGCAGTCTTTTTACACTGCCATGAGCCCAGTGTCAGAGAAAATCTAACTTTTAGGGGGAAAAAAAAGGCACTTTATTGTTCTCTTTTCCAAAAGACCCATAGGGCAAAAAAAAAAAAAAAAAGCATTTTATTTTGCTCGTGCAAAAAAAGACCAGTTTAGGGCAAAAAAAAATAAAAAAAAATTTGCACTTTAATGTACGCTTGCAAAAAACACCGTTTAGGGGCACAAAAAAAAGTTTGCAGTGTGTTATACATATTTTGAGGTGTGTGAAATAAACAATTTCTATATAGTTTTCTCCTACTGTGCTATACTAAAAAAAAAAACTTTTTTTTGAATAGCATTTTCTGCAGTTCTGTAGCTGTGCGATTCAGCGGTTACGTACTGTGGGTGTGTTCTGCTCTTCCAAAAAACGCAGTTTAGTGGCACCAAAAAAAGTTTGCAGTGTGTTATACATATTTTGAGGTGTGTGAAATAAACAATTTCTATATAGTTTTCTCCTACTGTGCTATACTAAAAAAAAAAACATTTTTTTTGAATAGCATTTTCTGCAGTTCTGCGTTTTATTTTTTTATGTTATTTTAAGTTATTTCCCTATCCACATTTGTTTGCAGAGCACTTGCCATGCTCTTAACAACATTTTGCTGCCATTTGCAGCCCTCTAGCCCTTTCCATTACCTTTTTAGAGCCTTTTTAGTCCTTAGAAGTCCGGGTCCCCATTGACTTCAATGGGGTTCGGGTTCGGGTTAAAGTTCGGTCCCGAACCCGAACTTTTTTCCGAAGTTCGGCCGAACCCGTCGAACCCGAACATCCAGGTGTCCGCTCAACTCTAATGCCCCATACACACGATCATTTTTCATGCCGTTAAAAATGCCATTAAAAAAAATGGCCATTAAAAATGATCGTGTGTATGCTCCAGAGCATTTTTAACGACGTGAAAAACGGGCATTAAAAATTTCGAACATGCTCTCTTTTTTCACGTCGTTTTTCATGTCGTTTTTTTTAACGACGTGAAAAACGATAGTGTGTATGCTTTAACGACGTGAAAAAAAATGCGCATGCTCAGAATCAAGTATGAGACGGGAGCGCTCGTTCTGGTAAAACTAGCGTTCGTAATGGAGATAGCACATTCGTCACGCTGTAACGGACTGAAAAGCACTAGACTGAAAAGAGCGAATCGTCTCTCACCAAACTTTGCTAACATGAAGGGTGGCGCCATTCGAACGGAACTTCCCCTTTATAGTGCCGTCGTACGTGTTGTACGTCACCGCGCATTGCTTGAACATTTTTTAAAATGATGGTGTGTACGCAAGACAGGCTTGAGAGGAAACAAGAAAAAAAATGACGAGAAAAACGTCAGTTTTAAAAATGACATTAAAAATGATCGTGTGTATGGGGCATAATAGTGTAGCGACCTCTCCCTCTCTTGTTTTATCGGTTATGTGGCTGTTGTCTAGGGGTTCCTGGGAGAGGGATGAGATACACCAAGGCCCATGTCCTCCATAGCTAAGAGGTGAAGGCCAGGAGATTGGGTCTTGTGTAGGTGTCCTAGGGTCAAGTCCAGTACTTCGTTCCTGACTCCTTTGCTCCTAGTAACCAGAGTTGCACACAGTGAATAGGTCCAACTCAGTTTTATTCTTCTTGCCAAACAAACATACAGTTTCTTCTACTGAGTAATAATGGGGAGTAGATTGAGGCACAATCCTTTCCCTCCTGATGCTAACCGCTGTGATATCACAAGTGGTGGATAGTCACTGCCACTGACCATGTGAGGTAGAACGTGAATTACCTTCGCTTGCACGGCCCCTGTCAGGGGAAGGAGATCCGTCCAAGGGAGAAACAGGAGGCCCCTCTGTCACCAGCAATGCTGCGCCAGACTCTCCAGAGAAGTTCCGCACACCAGTCCTCACGAACTCAGACACAAGCACCCCAGGAATTAGGGCCCCCTCGGATTCCTTGACCCTTGCGGAACTCAGTCGAAGGTACTGAGCCCCAGGCATCCGCCATAGTACCTCACCCCAGGCTAAAGGTGCCTGGGATGGACTCCATCCTCGCTCCGGCCAGGTCAAGGGCACCTAGGCCTGAAACATGGGAACACCAGCACCCAAGCTGAAGGTGCCTGGGTGCGGCCGCGTCTTTCAACTCTGAACTCTGAACCCCGTGGTAAGGGCGTCCGCCCCTTTTATCCCCTCTCCCTTTGCGTCACAGCGGGTTCCCCGCCCCGCTGTACCAGCTCCAGGGGAGGACAAAAAGGTACAGTCTTGCGGTGTGAGTTCAGCCCCCGGCCCAGGGCAACAGCGCCACCTGTGGGCCACAGGGAACCTCACACCACCAGAGTCCTCCAAGAACCAAGAAGAAAGGTCTCGGATACCCTAGCAATCTGTGCATCTGGGTTACACTACCACCCAGATGCCTCCCTTAAATTCAAGTACCCGCTACAATAGTTTTTACAATTTGTTCAATTGTTGTGTAGGCTGCTCACATTCACCGTTTATTTTTTGGGTTGGCGCAGTATTATCCCATTACTTCATTCTATGTAAATATGCCTGATTCTTTAAACTGTATTTTCTATGCATATTTGTGTTTTCCTTTAGGTGCCAGATCTGCTGTCAAGACCATCGGAGAATGGGGTGGGATTAGACAGTTAGTGAAGAGTGGTAGTGTTGATATTTCAATGTGTGATGTACAAATGTCTTATTTGAAGATTTATTTCATTTCTTTTATATGCTCTGTTTCTTTTCTTTACTTTTCCCCTTCCAGTTTAGTTCAGGTACCAAATCCTCAGGCTTGAGGGTTTACATTTTTTTCCCTCAGACACTGAGGACAGTGTCTTTTTGTAGAGGGGGGTGTATGTAGCGCCCTGCCCCCTAAGATTGGGGCGCTTTTGTAAATTTAGGGGGTGTCTTAGCCAATAGTTGGGCTCAGACTTGTGTAATTACATACAAATTGCCTCTGTCCTGGCTATGGTGGTGCCTGAAAGTGTTTTCCCTTGTTGCCTGAAGATGGCGGTACCGCCTCGGGTCCATGTTGGAATGCAGGCAGACCATGGTGTATTGGGTGTCCCTTCTCTGCAGTGGTTCAGTGGGAGTGGTGCCCCGCTGTGCATGCTGGGGAGGGATACTTAAGGGGCAGACACCATTGTGCGGGGCTGTTCTTCGCCTCATGGCCCTCCTGGCGCGAGGTGTATGTGTGTGTTCTCAGCCCGGGGCCACGTTGGCTCGAGGCTGCATCTCTAGCGAGTAGGCCCAGTTATGATGACTGGGGCCTACAATCCTAAAGGGGATCCCAAGCTGTCAACCAAGAGGGAGGAAGCTGCTTAACGAAGGAAACCGGGGGAGGACCTGCTCTGGAGGAGACCAGCATAGAGACCGGGATAGGCCTGGTGACCTTGTTAAGAAGGGATCCACTACGTTAAAAGCTCAGCAGTTTGCCGGATCGGCTTAAAGGTTCTTTTACTGCACGGCTGGAAGTTCGGGACTGAAATCCTATGGCAGACGATTCCTGGCTATCCATATTTGTTCTCAAACGGTCTGTGGCAGAGACTGTTCTCATACTGGTTCGTGCATCATCACGGCTGCTAGGCCAGGTGAGAGGAGTCTATCCGGATGAGCAATACCCACTCAAAAGAGAGAACGTTGAATGACTTTAGACATTTTTGTGTGTTCTGCAATGAGTACCTGAACCTTTCCCTCTCTTCTCATACCTTCTACTTTCTCTACAAGTTACTGCAGCAAAAATGAAACCCAACAGTTGAAGGTTTTACATCTCGTGTGGACATTGCAGTTTCTACAGACTTTCTATCCCTGACAACGAACCTAGAGGTAACGTGCAAAGCCCAAAACTTAAACCAGCAGCTCCTACGGGGGTAGTGCTACATAATTAATTAGGTATAACATGTTGTGAGCCTGGCAGCTCTCCAATGTTTACATTAATAATAATTCAAAGTTTGGTTTAACCACTTCGCACCCGGGCCATTCTAAAAAGACGGCCGCATTGCGGCGCTCAATTGCCGGGAGGACGTCCATGGACGTCCTCCTGTTTACTTCCCCGATGCGCGCCCCCGGCGGCGCGCATCGCAGAAGAGCTGTGCCCGCCGTGTCAGGCGGGTGCCGATGCGCGTGCCTGGCGGCCGCGATGTCCGCCAGGTACCCGCGATCGGCTGTCACAGAGCCAGGGACGTGGATCTCTGTGTGTAAACACAGAGATCCACGTCCTGTCAGGGAGAGAGGAGACCGATGGTGTGTCCCTTGTACATAGGGACAACCATCGGTCACCTCCCCCAGTCAGTCCCCTCCCCCCACAGTAAGAACATCTAGCAGGGAACATATTAACCCCTTGATCGCCCCTAGTGTTAACCCCTTCCCTGCCAGTCACATTTATACAGTAATCAGTGCATATTTATAGCACTGTTCGCTGTATAAATGTGAATGGTCCCAAAAATGTGTCAAAAGTGTCTGATGTGTCCGCCATAATGTCGCAGTCACAATAAAGATCGCAGATCGCCGCCATTACTAGTAAAAAAAAAAAATTTAAAAAATTTCATAATTCTATTCCCTATTTTGTAGGCGCTATAACTTTTGTGCAAACCAATCACTATACGCTTATTGCGATTTTTATTTTTTACCTAAAATATGTAGAAGAATACGTATCGGCCTAAACTGAGAAAAAAAATATATAAAAAAAATAAATAAAATTGGATATTTATTATAGCAAAAAGTAAAAAATATTGTGTTTTTTTCAAAATTTTCTCTTTTTTTTGTTTATAGCGCAAAAAAATTAAAACCGCAGAAATGATCAAATACCACCAAAAGAAAGCTCTATTTGTGGGAAAAAAAAGGATGTCAATTTTGTTTGGGAGCCACGTTGCACGACCGCGCAATTGTCATTCAAAGCGTGACAGTGCTGAAAGCTGAAATTTCGCCTGGGCAGGAAGGGGGTATATGTGCCCAGTTGTCAAGTGGTTAAATGCCTCTTTATCTTTTAGAGTAAACGTTAGGAATCGCCACCCTCCACACCATGGTACATATTAAAGTTTTTTTTCAAATGGCTCATCCAAAAAATGGTGAAGGAGAGGAAAGGGGAAATGAGAGCCAACTTCAAAAAAGAAATATTACAGAATCCCAGCAACAGAGCAAGTTTAAAACTCATTTTAGATTGCATGGGCATCTAGTAATAAAAAGTTAACGAGAAAGTAGAATATTGTGACACTTGAGTCATATATTCATGTGGGAATAATCCCCCAGGGATTAAGGGAAATCTCACTAGTAGACCATTTGAGGAATGAGCTCTTCCTAGACAAATGGAAGGGGGAATGTATCAACCATAGACTATGTGTTTTAGGATTGATAGTAGCTGAGAAAAAAAAAACTCATTTACAGGAACTGGAGGAGTCTTTTGAACCCAGTGTGTTAAGACTGAATGAATTTAAAGATCTTCTCAACTTTAAAAAACTGAATAAGTCTCTTTGAAAGGAGGTAAAAGACCAAAAGGAAGAAGAAGAACAAAAGAGTGGCAAACAAAAGAAATATCTACGTGACTTGCAGGACTGGGAAACCAGAGATATTTTTGATTTAAAAGGACACAGAAGTAGAATCAGGACCAGAAATAGATATAGACAGAGATCTCTGGAATTCGAAGGATATAGTACAAGACAGGAGAATCAGGTATGAATTTTAGACACTGAAAATTTGAAAAAGAAAAAGAAGAAGGAAAACAGCATATTACAGTTTTTAGAAATAGAGTGGATGGGAGGACCCCGTTTCTCTCTTGAATGGGGGATTAAGCTTTTTGCCAACCAATAGGAGAGATGAAGTGGACATTTACAAAGGTTTGTGTTCATTTCTAGAGTTAATCTAAAACTCCCTTATAATAAAGAACCAACAAAGAAGAAATATACATTGTGGGGGAATTAATGGAACAAACATCTAAAAATATCACTCATATTATTTCCTAAGAACTTCTAGATATCCCTCAGTCCTTCTAGATATCCCTCCATCCACAAAATTGAGACAGAAATAACAAAATCCCACCACCTAGCAAAAACAAAGTAACTATTAAACCTAGAGTAACAGACTGGAAAGTACAAGGGAAGGACAAACTTTCAAGGGTCAAGAGATTAGCTTCAGAAGATCTTAAATTCAGACAGAATGTAATCATTAAACCCAATGATAAGGGGGAATATAGGATTATCAAATGAGTAAAATGACATTATGGAAGTCTTCGGACAATTAAAAGACCTTTCCTGTTATGAGATGATAGATGATGACCCCTTCCCTGAATTAGTGAGAAAACGAAATAAGAAATTGCATTCGGCCTGCCTTGCGGGACAATTCTCTAAAACATGGGGGGATACCTTACAGTGGAGGAATACAATATCCCTGCTTTTTATAGAATAACAAAAGTGCACAAATGTATGAGTTGCCCTCCTGGCAGGGCAATTGTTTCCAGAATAGGTAGCCCTCTAGAGTAAGTGGGAAAATTCACCTATATAAAGTTGGACCTATTGGTGACAGAACTTCCACTGTTTGTGCTGGATACTGGAGATAGGTTGGTAAAATTCATAAAATAGGAATCCCTGAGGATTGCTTCCTTGTGGTGGTAGATGCAGAGTGTCTGTATACAACCGTATCCCACAAGTTACATTTTAAGGCTGTTACCAATTGGCTGGATCAGGGAGCTAATAACGCATTTGTGGTTGGATTACTGAAGTTTGCATTATATAACAACTACTTTGTCTTCAATGGACGATACTATAGACCAGTGATGGCGAACCTTGGCACCCCAAAAGTTTTGGAACTACATTTCCCATGATGCTCAACTACACTGCAGAGTGCATGAGCATCATGGGAAATGTAGTTCCAAAACATCTGGGGTGCCAAGGTTTGCCATCACTGCTATAGACCATGGTTAGGCAGCCTTGGCACTCCAGCTGTGGTGAAGCTACAAATCCCATCATACCTCCACCTCTGGGAGTCATGCCTATGGCTTTTAGTGTCTTGCTAAGTCTTATGGGATTTGTAGTTTTACCACACTTGGAGTCCCAAGGATGCCTACCCCTGCTATAGACAATAGAGGGGTTGCAATGGGTGGAGCATGCGCTCAGGCCTATGCCTGGGTTGGCAGAAGCAAACCAATGTGTACAGCATGTGTAGGAATATACTCTCCTATGGGTCTGATAATTTTAAGTTCTAGTGGCATGTCTAGAAGAAGTTGGTTAAATTCCCAGAAGAATTGACCATTAACAAGTTCAAAGTTTTTCTCACTTATAAATACAGCGAGGAAGTGATTAGGAATTTAAAAAAAAACTACAGCCTTTTGGAGGCCAACTGCCAGAAACACTCAGCCACACTTACTCATCATACACGGCCCCTTCATAAAAAATGCAAAGAACTCATGAGTAGGTTCAGATAAAGGGGCTATATACATCTGTGCTAGTAAGATTAAGCACTGGAAAAAAAACCAGCAGGAATTATTGAACCCCATCATGAAAGTGGAAGATGAATGCCAGCTAGGTAAATTAAGATAAGAGATAACTAAATGACACACCCCAAGAAAGACTTTGTGACCTGTTACCTACATTTTGACATATTCTTATGCTGGACAATGTAAATACAAAAGTAGTGGGCCCTTATCAAAATCTCATAGCTTAACCTCCCTGGCGGTATGATTCTTTCTGGAATTATGTACCAAAAGCGGTACAATTATTTTGCATGAAAATTTGGTGTTATGTATTATAGGCCTGCGATTCTTAGTAATTACTTACTTAAACCTAAGCAAACCAGAGTCTAGTAGACATCCCGGGTATGATAAATATGAAACACAAAATTATAAATTATAATATAATAAATAACTATAAATAATTATAAAAAATAGTAATCTAATTATAATAAAAATTATTCAATAATGTAATCAAATCAAAAACACTGAAATTTGCTCAGTTGCAGAATTGTCGCTGTCATTAGATTTAGTGTTTGATGACGAATTTCCCCACAAATCGCTATCGCTCAATTCTGCGAGTGATTCTAATTTATTATCGCTGCTTTCTAGTTGGTCTAAAACCACTTTTGACATAAAGGGACACTTTTTGGTTGCTATGGACAATCTCCATTTTCCAGGCAGAAAGAACGATTTTTATTATATAAAAGTGCATGCAGGACACTGGGCAGACCACTAGGGACCAAGGGGGTGTGTAATTATTACATACAGTACTGTAATCTGTAAGATTACAGTATACTGTATGTATACTATGTGTTTCACTTTTTGAATTTGGCGCCCAGTTCCGCTCCCTTGCGACGCTGCGGCTCGCAGGGAACGGAACTAGGAAGTCAGATGGGGACGAAAGTGCCGACACTCGCCGGAGATCTCGCTGGCGATCACAGCAGAGGACATCATCGCTGGATCGCCAGGAGAAGGTAGGGAAACTCCGCTGCGAGCTCTGCAATGTCTACCCCGAGCGTGACTCGGGGTTACCGATCCTAGCATAAAAAAACAACCCCGAGTCACGCTCGGGATTACCGCTAGGGAGGTTAACAGGCCACCAGTCTTTCGGACATGTAATTCCACTATGGATACTCCCCTAAAAAGGTGGAGTCTACAAGTTATCTAATGGAATATTTGGATGTGACCAGGGCCAGTGCTTAACTATCTCGCCCCCTAGGCAAGACTAGGGGGAGGGGTGCGGCCGGGGTGTCCTTAGTCTTGCCTAGGGCCGCGCAGGTGACAGGATCAGAGAGCGGACTCACCGGACTCAGCAGCTACGTTCAGAGTTCCGCCTCCTCTGCCAACCTCATGCCCGCCTACTCCGCCTCTCCAGCTGTACCTGCCTCCTCCGCTGACCTCATGCCCAACTCTCTAGCTGTGCCCGCCTCCTCTGCCGACCTCATGCTTGCCTCCTCCGCCTCCTATTCCCCGGCCAGGCTAACAGGGAAGTCAGCGGGCCATGGCTGCGCCCCCTAGGCAGCAGTGCACTCTAGGTCGGCTGCCTAGTTCACCTAGGGGGGGCGCTGGCCCTGGATGTGCCCATTGTCATGTTTGTAAAGTTAGTAAAAAAGACAGTTTTCTGGGCTAGCAGTCATTTTGACTGATATGAAAGTACAAAATATATGTAAACCGCTGCATAAATTGACGGCGCTATATAAGTACCTGTAATAATAATTTTAAGATGTTTTCAATACAGTCATTCATAAACTGAATGAACATAATTTGTGATTTATTATATAAAATGTCCTTGCAATAATATCTACATTGGGAGAACCAAAAGAGAACTGAAGGTTAGAATATGGGAAAAGATAAAAGCCCTTTGGGGGGATTATTTTAAACAATTCCAACCTCTTTGGTGAAAAGATTGAAATTTAAAGGGATTTTCCACCCACAGCTATCACACAGGTGTCACAGAGGGATTCCACCCGCAATTTTTTTTTTTTTTAAAGTCAGCAGCTACAAACACTGTAGCTGCTGACTTTTAATAAGGACACTTACCTGTCCTACTCGCCCGCGATGTCGGCCCCCCGTGGCCGATCCCTCGATCCTGGCAGCTCCTCACTAAGGGAAACAGGCAGTGGAAACTTGCGGCTTCACTGCCCGTTTCCTACTGCGCATGCGCCAGTCTCGCAGTGTTTTCTGAATGGGCGGCTGCTCTCTGGGATACACACAGTTCCCATAAGGCAGTGCACACCATTCCCCAGAAGACAACGTGAGGATGAAGACCAGCCATGGCGGATGAAGAGGCAGATTAGGAATATCCGCATAGCAACCGCTATTTCTGGTAAGTACATTTTTATTTTTTATTTTTTTATATTTGTAGATTTTTAGTGATTTTTTTTTTTTGCTTTTTTTTTTTTTTAGGGTGGAACTCCACTTTAAGGGCAAACAATTAAATACATTTTTTTTTTTTATTGTATGGCACAAAGACATTTTTTCTCTTGGTAGACTTATGCCGCGTACACACGATCGGTTTTACCGATGAAAACAGTCCGATGGACTTTTTTCATCGGACAAACTGATCGTGTATGGGCCTCATCTGTCTTTTTTCCATCTGTGATTAAAAATAGAACAGCACACCGCTAGGCTCTCTCCAGACTGGCTAATACACCCAGTGTCCAGGCTTACAGCCTGGCCATTTAGACTACCATAGGCTCTTTGTGGATAGAGACTCTCTGCCCAGCCTATACACCAGGATCCATACTGGTGTACACACATCTCTCTTTCTTTGGCATTCATAGCCTCAAAGTCCTGGAGGATATCTTCTGTTGCTGCTTACCAGCAGCCTATGCCTAGTAGTTCATCTAGCTACCTATTACTGTGATTTTTACCAATTATTGGCTATTTGCTACAGACAAATTGCCAATTTAGTTTTACCCAGGTTTGTGTTACACCCTGCAACACATCCGGCCTATTATTATGCTCCTGAAGAAGCGTTAATTCGCGAAACTGGTAGAGCAATTCAAGACCACATCTGATACACTGGATCTGATACACTGGACCCATGGCTAACGCCACCTGCTTCATATGTATACTGTTTTACTAGCCTCTGTTTGCTGGATATGTATCTCATTTACTTTTGAGTGCATTTATGTTTTTGTACAATTTTTGAAGCGTTGTTAGAGCATTAGCCTGAATCGTGTATTAAGAACCAATAGATTGTTAATTCTGAATGTTTATATGTACTTTTTTACTAATTTCCTATAATACATACCCCTAGTTTTTTTACATTATCCATTCATGTGCCGCCTAAAGTCCATTTCTTAGTTCATAAATTTTTTTTCCTAAAAATAAAACATGTTTTAAATTTATCCGATGGAAAAAAAAACAATAGCAAATTCCGATCGTCTGTGTGAAACTCCATCGGAGAAAAAACCCACGCATGCTCAGAATCAAGTCGACGCATGCTCAGAAGCATTGAACTTCATTTTTCTCGGCTCGTCTGAGTGTTTTACGTCACAACGTTTGGGACGGTCGGATTTTTGACTGATGGTGTGTAGGCAAGACTGATGGAAGTCAGCTTCATCGGAAATCCGATCGTGTGTACAGGGCTTTAGAGAACCATAGAAAAACATTCATGCAACTTGTGAAAGTGACTCTGTGGGACATGAAGTGACTCACGTAAGTTGATTTAATGCATTATAAGCAGATTCAGTGGGCTTTTCATAGTGTCTCGCAATTACACTGTGCAGACTTTCTCTTACTGGCCAAGATGTGTGGGTGAGGCTGCAGTAGAATCACGATAAGGACGGTGCTAGAAGCTGGGATAACATGATCTGTAAATTGCAGGCTCAGCTGCATAGCCATTTAAGAGCTAAGGACAGAATAAACTATACAGATTTATATAGCAAAACCACATGTGGATAGGATGAAAGCTTGGATGAAAATAAGAATCATTAGGCAGGTATGCTGTGCACCTTTATGAGTTACAATGCTACATTTTTATGTCTTACAAGAATGTCCCTTTATACTAAACTTGCCATGATCATAATTTAGTATGCTGGATGTAGTGCTTATTCTTTAGCTTTACTAGAGCAATTATACTGATTATAGTTTTCACCTATACTGGCTGCATGCTCCAGATCAGCCATTCACTAAATAGACATGTGCATAATAATAAAAAAAAAAAAAAAAGTTTTAATTCGTTAATTAACTTATTTTGTTTAGTTAAGTTTGTTTTTCTAATTAATTTAGTTTTGTTAATTCGTTTTTTAATTCAATTCGAAGTTTCCGAATTCGACCAAATTGAATTCAACTAGACCGAATTTAATTAAATTTGATCAAATTCTGAAAATTTTAATTCAAATTTTATTATCATGCGAATGCGGCTGCCGAATTTTTCACATCTAAGACTTGCAATATGCTTTGTTGCCTCTAGAATACCATTGTTTCTGTGTGCCACACCACCTTTGTTACGTTAGGTGTACGCCCACGGGTTATCTACCTTAAAGAGGAGGTCCATCTGAATTTTTTTTTTAAAAGCCAGCAGCTACAAATACTGCAGCTGCTGAATTTAAAAAAATGGACACTTACCTGTCCAGCGCGCCCGCGATGTCGGCAGATGAGGCTGAGCAATCGCTCGGTCCTTGGATGCTGCCGGCGCCATCCTCGGTGAGGGAATCAGGAAGTGAAGCCTTCACTGCCTGGTTCCCTACTGAGCATGCGCGGGTAGCGCGGCGCGCCGTCACTGGTCCCCGCTCTCTCCTGGGAACAGTGTGTTTCCCAGGAGACAGCGGGGGGGGGGGGGGGCGTGAGTCTATGCCCGGAAGTGGGTGCAAATACCGGTCTTAGGTATCTGCACCCCCCTCCCCCCTGAAAGGTGCCAAATGTGTCACCGGTGAGGGGGAGGGTTCCAATAAGCGGAAGTTCAATTTTTGGGTGGAACTCCGCTTTAAGTTTATGCCATTCCTCTGCTGTAACTCCTGTGAATTGATGTATTTTGTTATTGTATGTTAAGTGTCTGTTAAAACTCAATAAACAGATGTGTAAAAAAAATTAAAAGAATTGCAATATGTTTACATTTCATATTCGCTTCCAAATTCAAATTGAATTTGATTTGAATTTTATTATTTTAGACAAATTTAATTTCGTTATTTCGTTACTATTGTATTTCGTTACCTGGATACATCCGAATTTCCGAATAACTAAAAATTTCCAGGACAAAACAAATTGTACATATCTATCACAAAGTACTGAAGCCAAAGGATTGTCTTGGCAATCAGGCAACTACCAGCTTCTTAAAAAAATCAGCAATGAAGTCAGCCGCTATGTCGATGATGACCTGTTCAGTTTCAATTGCTAAAAAAAGGAGAGAAGGTTTTAACAGAGTTCACGTTATTTATTAAGGGCCTTACCAGACAGCCAGACCAAACATACTGTGTCGTCAGGTTAATTACTTGGTTGTTCTCTGGCCGGATCACAGACTCCTTCATCAGACAGTCCTACAGAAAAGAGCACCAGTTGTAATCCAGTTATCATTCAACCGATAATGCATGTCCCAAAATTTAGCTTCTAGCTCCAACTAACCTTGTTCCCATTTTTATACACCGCAGGCCACTGAGATGGGTCATCAAAGTACAGCAGAATGTTCTGGCAGCATTTAGCCTGTAAAAAAACGGGAAAGTATGAGTAAGGGTGTGGCAAGGGGTGGGCCCTACAGCTAAAAGTATTTTTAATAAAGCAAACCCGTTTTTCTCATATTGGTAAAGTGCATCATCAATCAATTTCTTTGTGGTCCCATTGGGAGATTTTCCCAACATGTCATCAGGAAGTTTGAACACCCATTAGCTTCTTATTCCTGTCAATGTTCCTTTTGAAGATTTTCCTTTGTTTTTAATTCAGGTTAAATTCCTACCAATAAGGAGGCGAGGTGGTGGAGTGCTGGATTGTGGTGTAGGTGAGTATTCCAATCTGCTGTGGAAGTTCTTTTTATGGAAGCTCTCAAGTACACAAACAGCCCTTGGAGCAACATTTCAACATTTGTATTAAAGGGCATCAACATATTGTTGAGAGTCCAGATAAAGTTTTTTGGTGATAGTAATCATTTTAGGAAGAGGCACTGTGATTTAGGGAATCTAAGAGGCCCCCTTCATCACTGCTTGACAATACTGGACTAGAAAAGATGGTCAGAACTAGGGATGCACCGAAACCGATATCGGTGCCGATACTAGGCATTTTCACGAGTATCGTACTCATGAAAATGCTCCGATACTGCTAACCAATACCGGAAGTGACGTCGCGTGGGCGGGGCCGGATTCCTGACAAGGCCACCAGCGGCCCTAGCCCCGTCCTCCTGCGGCGACTTCTCGGCTCTCGCGCCCCCCCGCACTAACAGCCCCCACTTTGCCTGTGTGGAGGCCGGGAGCGGCAGGCGCGCGATGACTCCTCTGCGTGGCCGGCATCATCTCCCCAGGCCAAGAGCGGGGGTCTGTGACGTCACCAGCAGCAGCAGCATAGCAGGTACGACTCTGTATTGGTGATGATGTTGTGCATGTGTGTGCCACTGTGCAGAAAAGCATAGATATTAAATAAAGTGTAATAAAGTGATTTGTGCAGCAGGCTGTTGCACAAATCACTTTATTACACTTTATTTATGATATCTATGGCTGCTAGTGCTATGCATATTTATAATCCATATTGAGCACTATATTTGATTGGCTGCTTCTGCTTGGCACACACGCACAATCGCACATGATGATGACTTCAAGTCATCATCATCATGTGCGATTGTGCGTGTGTGCCAAGCAGAAGCAGCCAATCAAATATAGTGCTCAAAAACTCTCTTGTACCATGCCTGCAGTCCCTAACTGTCTCCAGTGCCATGCCTGCAGTCCCTAACTGTCTCATGTACCATGCCTGCAGTCCCTAACTGTCTCATGTACCATGCCTGCAGTCCCTAACTGTCTCTTGTACCATGCCTGCAGCCCCTGACGGTCTCCTGTACCATGCCTGCAGTTTCGATAGGTATCGGTAATTGGTATCGGCGAGTACATGATGTCAAGTATCGGTACTCGTACTCAGTGTCAAAAAAGTGGCATTGGTGCATCCCTAGTCTGAACAAAAATTTTGCATCCTGGAGTTATAATACAGCATTAAATCTGTTCCGGTCATCGGTCAGGCAGCAACCTCTTGAAACTGCCAAAATGTAGTCGATGCTTTTTTACAGAATTGCTATGGTCAATAAACTCTATCTGGTCTGTCAAGAATATCTTGGCCCTCTCTTCTCTACACACTTGAGATCTTACTAATGAGGCCACAAACAGTAATGAAACCAGACAGATGTTCTAACCCTCAATATTCTATCCAAAACCTAAATAAGTTTTGGCCAAAGTAAAATTTACAGCGAATTACTATTTGGGTATCTAAAAGTATTGCACCACTGAGGCAGAGTTCACCTCTGAGTGGTTCCCAGCAGGATAACACAATTAGCTACATCAGAGAAAATGCAGCAAACATAGAAATGTCATATCTCTGCAGAGTGGTGAATTAGGGAAAACACAGCCTGCAAGTTTTACAGTGTTTAATGTCAAGGAGGACAGGGAATCTTTGGCTTGGGCAACAAACACTACCAACTGATCCTTTTATGTTAGAGTTTACTGTAGGCTAAAAGTGTATCATACAAAATGAGCACTGTGGTTGGTGACCATTGTGAAAGGTGCATGCTGCCTTAACAAGTACAGTTTGGGGGTACATGTACAGCAGCTTGATTCCCGTCTTTGACACAGACTTTAGAGTGTGTTAATAGTGTACAATAGCTCTCACATGCATTGGGGGAGCTCACAACCTCAACCAAATACTCTGGAAACCCCTCATGGGTGAATCACAGAAACAGAAGTCAAAGGCGATGCAACAATCTGAAAAGTGGCCTGCTGAGAGACCCAACTTAAGCGATACCTGAAGAGGACTGTCTCTCCTGCATCCTCTCCACCTGCTTACCCAAATCTAGTTGTAGGAGGAGCAGCGTTGTGCGGAGTCCGTAATTCACACAGGCAGGTGCAATAAACTTGTATTGAAGAAATTCAACAACAGTTTACAATGAACCCGGTGGGAAAGCCACCCGGCCAGGCACACTCACAGTTCAGTAGCGTGACAGGAGTAGATTCCAGCCGGAAATGACAGCGTCTGTTGCAAGGGAACTGAATGCGGCCCTTAACCATCTGGTCCCCAATCGGGAGAATGTCCAGAAGAGATGAGGCCCTACTCTTACCCTCCTCATCAGGAACCTTTCCCTAACACTTTTACTGTCCCTCAAAGACAGAGTACCATCCATACTCTGCCCACTTGCCAAAGCGGGCCAAAATCCAGGAGTTAGGTCCTTAAAAAGGCTCTGCCTGACCCAAGATGGTTGCTTGAGTCACATGGGGCAGCAGCATCCAATAGGATAGTTTCCCCAGTGAACCAGGAAACCATAGAGGAACATTTTTCCTCCTGACTTTCTCTCCAGCAACAGGACTCCTTCGGTGAGCATCCCCTGCTGTGGAGAAATTAGACTGCACCTGCCTACATAGTGTTCACCAACCAGATGGAGGACGTGGCTAAAGTGAATCGCTCATGCCTGGGAGACCACCGCCTCCCACTTTCGATGGCTGAACTTGATGAGAAACTGGACGTACTTCTCCATAAGGGCACAGTCAGAGGTGGACAAATTGGCAAAGAAGATGACAACATCTTATAACAAGAAAACTAATAAAGAAGGGATTGGAGGCAAAATATCCACCTGCAGGGTACTTCTGAATTAGTAGGAGGTCTTAAAAAATATCCCATTGGTCCATCAATCTGTTTTTTACTATGTAAGTCCTGCTTGCATATACACCTTTTTTGCATTATTGTTGTACTACTCGTGCATTCATAACGCTGTGTTGGCGTCATTTTTTACGTTTTACTTTTTATGGTCTAACGATATATACAGTATATATCTTAATGAAACTTTTAGCTTAATGTGAATCCTTCACAGACCTGATGCCGGTTATATTATTGACTTACTTATTTGACTTACAATGTCAAAGGGCCGCTATACTCTATCAGGAAATGATGGTTGATGTTGGAAGATTTTAGCTGCTGATGTAATTTTCATACAGGAAACTCATCTCCCTCAAGCCTTCCTCTAAATACTTTACTGCATCACACTTAGCCTGAGCTGATGGGTAAATTGGGAGTAGAAATATCAATAGACCAATTCTAATTTCTGAAAGATTAAACTTTTCTCCCTGACCCACAGGGAAGGTAAATTATACTTTGCAGCAGACTTACAGGACACCCTCTTACCCTAAATAATGTACCAAATATTAAGCAGATTTCTTTTCTGCTCTCTGTGTTAAAGTGATACTAAACACACACTGTTTAATTTACATTGTCCCCTCTCTTTCTGTATAAGGATGATGGCACTGTAATTATTTTAATAATAATTAAAAAAAAATCTAAGTACATTTTTTCTAATCAATATACAGCTGTCATATGACCCAGCTCTCTCCCAGCCTGTCTGCAGAGAAACATAAGTAGGGGAGCTTTTAGTTCTCTATACTGCTGGTCAAATGTTTAAAAATACAGAGTAAAAATATATAATATCAATAAATAGTTTTAAGTTGTAATACAAATATATATATATTTGAAATCAAAATCTTTAATATTTTTTGGAAATAACATGGTGTGGGTGGATTTCTGCCAGTCACAGGCTGTGTCACGCCCCTCCAGCCTGTGTCTTAGAATAAGAGGGAGGTGAAACCTCCATTAATCGTACATGTAATATCCTGCCCCCATTGTGTTTAGCTGGTTAGTCGGCATGGAGAAGGAGGGAGGGAACTGTCATTTACCACTGTGTATACGCCCACCAGTGTGACTCTATAGTCACATGAGCTGCTCAGATGTGATAGGGAGGAAATCCTCAGCATAGAAACTCACTGAAAACTGAGCATGTGCAGAGTTGTCACCACAGCTGCAAAATTCCTAACTGAATTGGGAACATGGGCAGGAGGTGGAGATAGAGAGCAACAGGATCAACCAGTTTTTTTTTTGCAGAATACAGAAAACAAATCTCATAGTGACTGAGTATGAACACATACACCATGTATTAATATTGTTTTATAATGTGGGTTTAGTTAATCTTTAAGTAGGAAGGAGGCTACTGAAAAATCCCTTACAGTCAGAGGTATTTTAATGCTGTCCTTTTTACTTATGGTGAAAACAACCCTGCATCCTACTGATCCTTCTAAACGCTGGAGTTGATTTACTAAAACCGGAGCATGCAAAATCTGGTGTAGCTGTGCATGGTAGCCAATCAGCTTCTAACTTCAGCTAGTTCAATTAAGCTTTGACAATAAAACCTGGAAGCTGATTGGTTTCTATGCAGAGCTGCAGTAAATATTGCACTCTCCAGTTTTAGTAAATCAACCCCCCATGTCCAGCTTTCCAAGGCATTCAAGCTTATTCTCCGTTTGATGCCTGGAGACCTACATGTCCTACCAATAGACAATACACCTTCTACTCACCAGTCCATAAATAATATAGATTGGATTATTTCTTCATTGTGTCTCCTCCCATTAACCATGTCCTAGCCACAGACATAGAATCTATAACGTGGTCAGACCACGCACCAGTTACCTTGGATCCATCTTTGTCTCCATGCCACTGGAGACTATATGATTATTTACTGAAACATCTTTCTACACAAAAAGAGATGAGGAATGCTTTAAAATAATATTTCAATGTTAATAAAGGTTCATCTGAGAAGACCTCGACCCTTTGGAAATCTCATAAAACATTTATTAGAGGCCATTTTATTTCCCATCTTAAAAAAGACAATAAGCTAGCAAAAGAAACCTTCCTTAAAAAGTTGCACGAAGATAAAAAAAAAAAAAACTCTTAAAAACCCTACCCTGAATTACTTTTACAAACCCCAGAATACAATCCTATAAAGTTAGCCTAAGTATTTGTTTTTTATTATTAAAATCTAAATAAATAATTGCCTCACCCCCCCCCCCCAAGAGCCCATTCACACAGGGACGGCACGACTTGTCCCGCGACTCTGCCGGGCAATCTTCACACGACTTCAAAGGTGACTTGCAAAATGACTTCTGTATTGAAGTCAATGGAAGTCGCCCTGAAGTCGTCCTGAAGTAGTACAGGAACCTTTTTATAAGTCGGAGCGACTTGAGTCGCTCCGAATTAGAACGGTTCCATTGTACAGAACGGGACGCGACTTGTCAGGCAGCTGAGTCGCCTGACCAGTCGCCCCTGTGTGAATGGGGTCTAAAGGACTTACGGTACCTTTATTCATACGGTCTTCCAACAGATTACGGCTGACAAACCCATTAAAAAACTTTCCATGGAAGACAAAATTGGACTAAATAAGGTTATCACACCTGAACAAATAATAGACGTTATTAAACCCCTTCCTCTGCACAAATTCCTAGGCCCCGATAACCTATCCTATATCTATTAGCATATATACTCGAGTATAATTCCCGACGAGAAAAACGCGGAGAATCACGACGAGAAAAATTGGAACATGCTCTAATTTTTCACGTCGTTTTTTACATTGTCATTTTTCTCGTCATGAAAAACGGGCGTGTGTAGGCTTTAACGACGTGAAAAAAAATGCGCATGCTCAGAATCAAGTATGAGACGGGAGCGTTCGTTCTGGTAAAACTAGCGTTCGTAATGGAGATAGCACATTCGTCACGCTGTAACGGACTGAAAAGCACGAGGCTGAAAAGCACGAATCGTCGCTCAACAAACTTTACTAACACGAACGGTGGCGCCATCCGAATGGAACTTCCCCTTTATAGTGCCGTCGTACGTGTTGGACGTCACCGCGCTTTACTCGAACATTTTTTTCCATGATAGTGTGTAGGCAAGGCAGGCTTGAGAGGAAACACGAAAAATCACATCGAGAAAAATGCCGTTTTTTTCAATGACATTAAAAACGGTCGTGTGTACGCGGCATTAGCCGAGTTTTTCAGCACATTTTTTTGTGCTGAAAATTCCCCCCTCGGCTTATACTCGAGTCTGTGTCCATCTTCAAATTTGTGCGCCTGATCCCAGCAAGCTGTAAGCCCCACTCTTCCTCTACAAGTGTGCAAAGTTTGTTGTCCGGGGGACCTACGGCCGGGGAGCACCGATTTTTCAAAGCCGGACACCCCTTCCATAGACTCCCATGTTAAACGGTCATTTCTCCAGTGAATTTGGGGACCGGGTACCGGCCGGCCCCAGGTCCCCTGGACCCCAAACTTGGCACACGTGTAGCCCCACTCTTCATCTACAAGTGTGCAAAGTTTATTGTCCAGAGAACCTGCGGCCGGGGAGCACCGATTTTTCAAAGCCAGGCACCCCTTCCATAGACTCCCATGTTAAACGTTAGTCTAGTCACACAGCACAGGAGATCAGGTAGGGAGATTGGGCACAGTGAGGCATGGGCACAGTGACAGTGAGGCATGGGCACAGTGACAGTGAGGCATGGGCACAGTGACAGTGAGGCATGGGCACAGTGACAGTGAGGCATGGGCACAGTGACAGTGAGGCAAAGTGAGGCACAGTGAGGCATGCAGATGGACACCCTAGGCTTATACTCGAGTCAATACGTTTTCCCAGTTTTTGTGGTAAAATTAGGTGCCTCGGCTTATATTCGGGTCGGCTTATACTCAAGTATATACGATATATATATTTTATCCCCATCCTACTTCCCCATATAATATAGACTTTTATGCATCCCTAAATCAGGCAAAGATCACACTCTGGCTACTACCTACAGACCCACTGCCCTACTCAATTCTGACTATAAACTATTTACAAAGATGTTAGTGAACAGAGACGCTTGTATTTGTAGCACACCCCCTAAGGGGCCACTAGTGAATTTGTCCCTATGTCCCGCTAAGAGGACACACAACCAGGCACACCACATTTTCTGCACTCTTCCACTGGCTCCAAAGAAGAGTCTAGGGCAGGGGTAGGCAACCTTGGTCCTGCAGCTGTTTTGAAACTACAAGTCCCATAAGACATTGCAAGACCCTGACAATCACAGGCATGACTCCTAGAGGCAGAGGTATGATGGGATTTGTAGTTTCACCACAGCTGGAGGGCCAAGGTTGGCTACCCATGGTCTAGGGGTTTCTTTTTGATTTTTTTATTGGGAATGAAGAACTTGGATGGGGATTGGGAGCATGGGATACCCCAGAAAACTGAACACTGAGCGCAGTCATGTTAAATCAGGAAGGGGCCATCCCCAAACTGTTAACACAAAGTTGGGAGCATGAAATTGCCCAAAATGTCTTGGTATTCTGACCCCTTAAGAGTTCTCTTCACTTTAACTAAGGGGCCAAGCCCAACCCCTGTAAAACAACCCCACCATAATCCCCCTTCCACCAAATGTGATTTGGACCAGTGCACAAAGGAAGTTCCATAAAGACATTGAAGGGCAAGTTTGAGGTGGAGGAACATGACTGGCCTGCACAGAGTCCTGACCTCAACCCGATAGAACACCTTTGGGATGAATTAGAGCGGAGACTGCAAGCCAGACCTTCTCTTCC